>JALRML010000006.1:600000-988940 GCA_026120125.1 Pseudocercospora vitis
ACCCAAACCACGACACGAACTTCTCCTTGCGATCTAATTTATACCGAGACCCGTACGGCTGAACACTCACTGGCGGTGGTAATTCTCGTCCAGGCGGATCAGATTTGAAGTCTTCTGTTTCGGTCCAATCGCCATCAAGGTTTCGAGGTGTCCCTCTAAAACCAGGCTGAGCAATCGCAGCACGGAGATGATCCACATCATCATACAGAATACCGTTGTAGAAAAGCTCACCAGCGCGCCACTCACTCTGATTTGAGCTGGAAGCGTCAATTTTGAAGTAGATGCCCTGAGGCAACAAGGTCCTACCACCAGACCCAAACCCTTTTCGGAAGAACTGAAACCAGAGTACAAGGCCCGTAGGTCCCTGTCTTGATGGCCTGGGAAGACAGACTACGCCATCGGGGTCAGGTTCATCGGTGACGGAAGCACCGAGTAGGTTTTCGGTGATGTCTGATATATTGCGGCCGAGCGAGTTGCCGAATTGGATCATCGAGTAGTAATCGCGGATGGGACTCTTCACGCTGTTTCGCCCAGAGTTGAACATGTATTTCAACGGTAGGATCTGTGATTCTTCCCTGATCGGCAGAGGCCCGACAGCATAGTAGACAAGGTAAGGGTCGCCGTCGATATTCTGATTGAGGACCATTTTGGCCCATCGCTCTGGTGCCGGAGCATTTTCGTGGAGATATGGCACTGCGTCTGTTTTATTCGGGCTAAGAGTCTCGACGATGTATATCGAATTATCCTCTGCCGTCTTTGGTTGTCTCACCAGATTCAGCTGTGGCAGTTCACGAAATGCAAAATGATACACCTCATCTGCCTCAGATTCCGAGAGCTCAGCCCATATGTTCTGCTTGGGAGCAGAAAATGTCTTGCGCGTGGAGCTCTGAGATGGATTTGATGATTCATGATAGTTTGGGGGCACAAGAAGGAAAGTAACAACCGCTACGAACAGCAGAGAGGCTGTGAACAAGATGAACGATTTATCTCGTGATTCCATGGTGGGTATGCTAGGGAAAAATGCATCTTAGAGCATCAGAACGGATACAGTCCAGGTCAGTTAGACGGCCTATCTGTCGCAGATGTCGACGTTATCTCGACCACTCGGTTGCTGTTGTATGGTGTGAGAGATCCATCGCTTCTGCATACTTCTTGCGGCCAAGCGTTGGATTGCGGTCGGGGTAGCTGTAGCTGTAGCTGTAGTGCAAGCAGTCCTTACACGTGTGAGACATTGAGATACACTTCTCCTGTTCCTTCAACACAGTGAGGCTGTGATCAAAGGTCCGGCCGTACAGTATTCTGTTGCTGCGCGACGCGGCCCACACCGTTCACGGCACGGACTATCACAGCATAGACGTCATGTTCCCAGAGCCATGGAGGATCAACAAAGAAACAAGCTCGAGCCCGTTTCTCCTGATTGTGATACATAGGCCCTATCAGCTGTCTACTTGACTGATGAAGTTGCGAAGACAGTTTCTGGCAATCCTCGAGAAGATTTCCGCTTCTTGCAGCGAGCCATAACAAGATGCCCAAAGCACTAGCTAAACCACGCGAGAAAGCTCGCAAAGATCCAATAAAGACCAAGAATGCGAAAGACAGCCATCTCTATACAGACGATAACCCTTCGACCACGATTCATGGTACGGGCTTCAAAGATAAAGAGGCGGCAGAGCGCACGCTAGACCTCATCAAAGAGCGCTCCCTCATCTACCAATTTCAGACTGTCAACACCATGTACAATCGCGCCAAGCACCATCCTACCATGAAGAAGGCAGTTGAAGCTAACGCTGGTACGGCTGATATGCGCGCAGCCATGGCGGTCTTTAAAGAGTGGCTAGACACCACATATCCAGCGGAAAAGGATGCATTGAGAGCCGGCGGCTTCAAGCCACTTCTGAGCAAGAAGACGATGGAGAAGTACCAAGAGCGGATTCAAGGCAGCGATAAAGTCGGTGATTTGGCAAAACAATTCGCAAGGACGTACGCGGAGCTGGCCAAGGGCAAGAAACTCGGCAATGTCCTAGTGGACGATACCAAACCCGCCGAACCGGACTGGGAGAGGAGGCGTTATCAAGAGCTTGATAAGCTCGTTCCTGGTGGCAAGGAAGCTGGAGACGATGCCTGGAAGCTGAGCGAATTATGGACCGACGACAAAGATGTCTCTGAGCAGCATCTTGAGTTGCTCGCATGGGCCTGGAGTCCTGTGCCAGAAAGGAAGCTACCATGAGCATGTCCATTTGCTAGTACCACAACTTTGGGAAAGCTCCGACGTGCCACTTTGGGTTAAGAATCCGTCCTGCTCGCGAACCTACTCCTAGCCCATGCCTCATCAGCACTCCCCAGCGCATCAAAACCGAATAGTTTCTTGGAGTGCTGGATGTTTGCAAATTTCCAAGGAAAGCTTGCGTTCTCATCGTACCAATCATGCTCGTTGAACGCTCGATCTCGCTTCTGCTGCTCTGGACCATCTTCCATATGGTATAAAGTTCGGTTCTCGTTTGCAGTCCCTACGACTGTGGTCGTTCGCTGCTTTCGGACGTCTTGATATATCTGCATCAATTCTGGCAACGTCTTGCGATCTTGGCCCTGCTCAGTGAACAAGCCTATCAGTCTGCCCAGTACAGCCCCGTCCTCAACGGCCATTGCTGCACCAAGAGCTGCATACGGGACCTAAGTACCCACCTGTTAGCAAGGGTTCAAAGCCATCGAATATCTCGTTCGAAGGCACTTACCATGGGATGGCAGGCATCTCCCAGTAAAGCAGTGCTTCCTCTGATCCAAGTACCGAGCTCCTCCATACCCCATATCTTCCACTTTAGCGCTCTGTCAACTTTGGAGAGCAGAATTTGTAGTCGAGGATCCCAGCCCTCGAAAAGCTTGTGCATCTGCTCCATGTCCCCCGATTGCTTTGATACTTCATGCGGCAAGTCATCCGGACAGATGAGGACCAGATTTGCCAGTTCGTTACCTCGCACAGCGTACAAAACCACATGTTGATTCGGTCCCCACCAGATGGCTGTGACCCCTCTTGTAACAATACCACTGATGAATGGATCCGGGTCATTCTCCAGTGTCTCTCTCGGTATTGTAATCCGATATGCCAAATCACCACTCTCCTCGGGCTCCTTCACAAATCCCAACACCGCAGTTCGAACACTACTCCTTAGCCCATCAGCTCCGACGACGACATCGGCAGCAATCTTCGTTCCATCTGCCAAAGTGACGCTCGGAGGGTACTCGCATTGCACATCAATAACATCAGTTCCCAATCTAATGTCAACTCCCAACCTCTTCGCCTCCTCAACCAACACCCTCTGATAATCCGCTCGATGGATCGTATGCCCGTGATTCCCGAAATGATTCAAATTCCAATCCGCCCCAGGCCGTTGCCCAATGGAACTCCCATCCTCCCAGCGTAAAATATTGTAGGTCTGTCGAACGACCATGCCTGCGGAATAGAGTTTTTCGATGAGGTTGAAATGCTGCATGACTCTTGTCGCGTTGGGAGGGAGTTGGATCCCTGCTCCCAACTCACTCAACTCGTGGGATTTCTCTAGAATCGTGACGCTGAGGCCCTTGTGGCGGAGGAGTTCGATTGAGGTCGCGAGACCGCCGAGACCACAGCCTATGATCAAGACTTTGAGGGGTGGCGTGGTTCTCTTCTGTTTCGTTGTGGTTAGCGGTCGGTATGGAGAGAGGGCGGTGGCATTACTTACTTGGTGTTGGATTCGGCCATTGGCCTCACCATTGCTAGGTAGTGAAGACATAGTAACGTGTAATCTGACTCGATTGAAGACGCCACCCACACGACCTCATTAGCAAGCAGCTGCTAATTGTGAGTATCTGTGCAAGACGGATATACGAATTTCGAGGACGAGTAGACCGTAGTTTTGCAGTTAGAGACGAGGTTATGACGGGCGGCGGTAGTCCAGTTCTGGCGATAACCTACTCTGCAATAGCTTTTGAAGGCTACGAATCTCGTCAGAAAGTAACCTTCCGTCTGACTAGAAAGCCAAGGTAATCACTCACCAACGGCATACCTGTTGAATGGTACATCATACGAATTATGCCGCATCGTCCGTTATTGGTCAAGAGCTTGTTCGCTCATCCGCCAGAGAGGAGACCGTCTCGTGACGTGTGAGAGCTTGTAGCCGAAAGCTTCGAAACTCAAACCGGCACCTAAGGGTGTGGGAATGGTCGTGTTGTACCTGGTTGAGCCCGGCTTCGAGACAAAGACTACAACTTATGATGTGGGAGAATGTCGAGAGTGCCAAGCCTGTTGGTCGTTCACCCACTATATGAATGTTTCGGTCTCGTCAACATCGCTACAGTACAAGCCACCTTTCGTGCAACGCCGTCTTGTACAATGGCTATCCTGGGAACATCAATCCCTGTTCCATGTCTATCGCTCAATCTTCGAGACTTCCAACACCGCCTTGCCAAAGTTTTTACCCTCCAGCATACCAATGAGTCCCTCTGCGGCATTTTCAATGCCCTCAGTAACATGCACCTTGGCCTTAAAGGTTCCATCATGAATCCACTTCTGTACATTCTTCTGATGATCCTCGGCATATTTCGGTCCCATGTTCTCATCCGAGACAATAAAACCTTGCATCTTTAATCTCTTCGCCACGACTTGCATAAGGTTCTTGACACCGTAGGCCTCCTCTGGACGGAGATTATACTGGCTGACCATGCCGCAAGCCACGATTCTACCCCAGTTGTTCATGTTGGTAATGGCGGCTTCCAGCTGCTCGCCACCGACATTCTCGTAGTAGATGTCAATGCCATTCGGTGCCAGACGACGCAAGGCGTCGTTTGCATTCTCTGTCTTGTAGTTGAAACCTCCATCGAAGCCGAGCTCGGAAGTGATGAACTCGAGCTTCTTGTCGTCGCCAACTGATCCAATGACCTTAAGGCCTTCGTGCTTGGCAAGCTGGCCAACGATCTGACCTACGGCGCCAGATGCGGCCGAGATGAAGATGGTCTCTCCCTTCTTCGGCTGGCCAATCTCGTAGAACGATGAGTAGGCGGTAAGACCTGGCATGCCCAAAGCGCCAACAAAGAGCTTTGGGTCGAGGTTGTATGGGTTGTCCAAAACAGAAAAGCTGTTTGCAGTGTCCTTGTCAATCACGCTGTACTCTTCAGTCCATGTTCTCGGGGCGTAAAGGACTTGGCCCGGCTTAAACTTGTCGTTTTCGCTCTTGATCACGGACACAATGGCAGAGTTGGTGACAGGTGAGCCCTTCTCGAACGGTGGTGCGTAGCTCTTGATCTCTGGTCTTCGCATGCGTCCGCGCTGGTATGGATCGAAGGAGACATAGTGAACTTTGACGGTAATGCCGTCTTGTGGTGGTTGCTGCTCGAGGTCAAAGCCACGATCTTCAATCGTGAGGTCTTTGCCAATCTTTGGCCAGCCTTCCGGATAGTCCGCGAAAATCAGAGCCTTATTCTGAACCATTATTGCAAGCCAAAAAACTACTGATGCGTCTTGTCAGAAATGGTTTGTGTGTGGTCAGGGTCAGTGAAGTAGTATTAGGGTTGCAGTGGACGAAAAGAACTTCTTCGGGAGCAGGTGGCATGTAATTATAGTCAGGAAGCATCGAACAGTGACACGAGATGTGGATTACAAACCACATGTGCACTCAAAGTTATAGAAGCCTCAAAGCTCGTCTACGCGCGTACGTCCGAATGAGCGAGAAAGGTTGCAATCGAAACTTCTGTACGAGTGACCGCATCTTTATTTCTTCTCGGAGCAGAGTCGGGCATTGTGTCATAAGGAGTATAATCTCAGGCTCGGATCGGCGTCCGAAGAGGGATAACGTCGGTCGTTATGCTTGCCCCAGCCATGTTGTGTTCTCTTGCGCTGAACATAACCAGACCCTCAGCGGCGAGTCTTCTTGAAGGAGCTATTCCTCCGCGGAAACGGTACTGGTACACATGTGTGCATGCTTAAGAATCGGTACCGAGACCGCACCGCCTCGTAGCTCTGGGGTACAATCCCAATCCTGGTCGAGGGTAAGATGGGATATCAGCGAGAGCGGTCGGCGCTGGTCACGGTCTGCGAACAGCAGAACATTCGGACGATGATGTCAACTGCGGTGGTGAAGCACAAGTTTACCCCTTGCCGCTCCTGGCGGCGAATGATGGAGTGCCCCGGCGACCGGTAGCTTTAATCCTAACTCCACCGAGGCACGGTAGCACCCGAACAATGTGACTTGGTCTGGCACGCATCAACAAGTCTCCGCTGAAAACCTTTCCCTGTCATATTGGGGCATTGCTACTGGCAATCTATGACTACATTTGACCCCGATGGCGCAGCTGTCTGGATCGGTCATTGGCTGTGGAGATGTTTCCGCTTCAGGAACTGTAGAACGGCTTGCTTCCCGTAGTCGTCCCTGATCACTATCACAGCCTTCATAGGCGAACTCATCTCTTAGAATGCATCTTTTTGGAGCCTGGGGTCATTTTGTAGTCACGCCGGACGTTGGCGACTCCTCCCTTCATCGCTATAAAGCGCTTGATGGATGGAAAGACCTGATTACAAGATGAACTCCGTCAACTTGAGGCATGATATGTTCGGAATAGAGGCGATGCAACCCACTGGTGCGGTATGGAACTGAAGAAAGGGGATAAAAGTACTATACTGAAGTCAACAGCAAACCGTTGAATTTCTGCAGCATAATTGTCTGACCCAGCTAGTAGGACAAGTCAACTGAATGACATCCACCCATGTAGCACTGGAGACATGAGTTGGAACCACGGACTCCAGGGGAGGCTCACATACCGAACGCATGTGATTGACGCATGCTCCTCACGTGACGGCAAGATGCACGGACCGACAATCGTAGACTGCATGATAGTACAGCGGTGGACCTGATAACTAGGGTAGCATATGGCACCAGATAGAGGTACCATGTGTCGTCTCCAGCACCCAGGAGGACCGATATTGGTATTGCGCAGTCGAAATTGCTTATGCATTCATCAACTCCGAGCTACGTACAGAGCTTACCATGGGACGAGCGCTGTGCCGGGGCTCTACAAGTGAACAGGCTTGTATACGTCCGCCCCTCACCTTGTCTCTCTCTTTTTCACCCTCGCTCGAAGAACAAACCCTGCCCTGCCCAGATGTTGTATCAACGGAGAGCGTCGGTCTGGAGGCAGCCATGGACACGGTCAACAGGGAAGGCAGGTAGTGATACGATAGAGCAGGGGGCGCCGGACCTCGAAAATCTCCGGACACTATGTATCGCTCCCATGCCCTGTGCTCTCCGACATCGTAGGAGCAAGCTCGGAGTTGACTTCTAGACAGATGCTATTACTCCCGGTACTCATACTCTTGGAATGCGTCTAACATCTGCCCCATGGGTAGGAGTTCTTTCTGTGTAGGCTTGTCCTAGTAAATTTAGAGCTATCTTGTCCAGTCATATCCTTCTGTCACCAATTCGTTCACCGGTCTCTTCGCGACATGGCTGATGAGTCCAGCTCCATTTTTTCTTAGAAAAGGCTATGGAAATTTACAAACTCGCCCAGATTCCTTCTCATAACGGACCGTCACTCCACCTTTCAACGACATGTATCTGCCAACGAGTCTATTCGCAGACAAATTTACGGGAATCAGGCGAAAGTCAGCGTCCTAGGACAAGTAAGCGAAATCATCTCTGATTAATTTATACACGAAGTGATCTAACAATTCTTCTGGCCCATTGTGCTGCCGGTCTTCCCTGTCGAAAGGTATAATATATTCTCAGATTGTATTCCTACCGACGGGAGAGTCGCTAACGTACCGGATAAAACAAGGAGGGCTTTGGTTCTACTCGCTGCTCCGTCTTTCTCAACAATCACAGATATTGGCACGACAGTCCGCTATGACCCCAGTATACCTCCTGAACTTATGCAGTGTCGACCAGAATTATATTCTACTTGGAGACACGTTCGTCGTCGTCGGACTGGAGCTCTGGGATGGAGGAGCAGATCACGGACGCCAATATAAACCAAGATATATCAGCCGGAGGCGGGCACCATACATTAAATCTAGAACTTGCTACTACCACAACAGTCCACTGACTACTGCGGACACTGCAACATAATTATAAACAGTCTGGCGATAAACAGCACTATATGCTCTGCACTTATCAAAAGGCCAAACGCTCGTCTCAACGTTGAGTTCAAGATCGCCCGGGTAACAATAGCATTGAACTAGACTTCATGGTCTGGAGCGGAAATCATTGGTCATTCATACGGCTCTTAGTAACATTCAATCCGCACATCACTCTGTTGTTTATCCAGCAGCCGTGTTTGTGTTGTCATCTTGTCAATATTGCTTGCACTGCGGGCTTGATGAGATGGAACGCATGCTGTCTCTGTATGACCTGATCAAGTGTCTGAGACCGTTATATCTGCAATAGCTTGTTGGTTGCAATCACCTCAAGTGGTACTTCGACTCGGAGGTGATGTACCTGTGGTATGGCTGGACTGTAGACATGAGCGTCACCACCTCCTCGTAGATGATCCGTGACCTCTTGCGCGAGATGACGTTCGAACCAGCAGAGTTGCCGATCCAACATAACGCCGTAAAAGTGAGCGTGGCTGCAAATGTCACATGCTTGATGGTGGACTTCAGACGCAATGAATACTATAGTCGTATGCAGATGACTGGACTGAGTGGGTAATGAACAGGTGGTGGATGCGCATATCGCAGATGCTGGAGCTAGCCCAAAATGGCCCCAATTTCTACGTGAGTGCCTCAGAGTGTGGAGGGAGATGAGGGCTTTACTTTCTCAGATCCGAACTTAGGCTACTGCGAGCCGATGAAGCAGATGTCGTGCTAGACATTCATCAGCTTCGCGGGAATGTTGCGATTGCAGGACCTTGGTTGTGTCCAGATCTAGGAGATAATTAGAATATCCGTGGAAGCGCTCTCCTTGGTTTCCTGCTGTATCAGCGGCATTCCACCGACCGATGTTGTCGAGTCTACTCTCAAGCTCGTAGCACTGCCTCCAAATGCTCTGCACTTCTTTTCTCTTCCGAGTGAGCTGAAGCTGAAGTCGGATAGGTCGAGCCTAGGATAGCGTTCTCAGAGCCAGCTCAGGCCAGCCTTAGCGGTCAAGAGCCGCACTCAGATTGCGGTTAACCGAAGAATACCGAATTTCAGAGTCGGATCGGCAACATATCTCTTCCGTACTCCCTCGTATCGAGAAGTGGGCGTATTTGCATATGAACGCGACAGGACAGGGGGTTCCCCGCTCCCCGTAACTGTACAGAAGACCAGACACGTGAGAAGCACAGTGATTGCTGCACAATAAGTCAGGGTGCACAGCTCACATCTCCTGCCGTCCATCCTTCCACCAAGTTGTTGGCCACGGGATTGCGGTGTCCCTAAAGAACCTTTGTCTCGGAGCTCTGTGCCATTGTTCACAGCTTGATGGCTGCTCAGATTCTGACCACGAACGCTCTGTTCGCGGTCGGTGCTGGCGTGGCCAGTCATGTTCTCTATTTCCGGATCGGCGAGCACCATATGTACGGGATAAAGTACATCCAGGCATTTTTCGCGACCTGTATTGGCAGCGTCATATATCTATTGAACTCGGGCGGAACTTCACCAGCGGCAGCAATAAGGACGGTCTCAGCCTTGGCACTTTGTTGGCTGGTCGGGGTCTACTCCAGTCTGCTTGTCTATCGGCTGGTTCTGCATCCTCTGCGAAGATTCCCGGGCCCATTCAGCGCTCGGATTGGAATGCTATGGTTTACCACGAAGCTCGGAAAGCTTGATGGTTATTATCAATTGAACGACCTGCACAAGAAGTATGGAAAATACGTACGGATCGGAGGCAACGTTCTGTCAATAACTGACCCTCAGATCATGCAATTGGCCTACGGACCCAACGCCAGGATCGTTAAGGGAGATTGGTACGATGTGGCAGATCCACATCATTCGATGCACACGGTTCGGGATAAAGGCTTGCATGATCGTAGGAGGAGGGTCTGGGCGCCTGCCTTTAGCGACAAGGCTCTGCGCGAGTACGAGTCAACCGTGCAAGAGTTCAACGACAAGTTGATATCACGAATCGGAGATAATGAAGGGAAGACCATGGACATGTCCACGTGGTTTGCTTTGTATAGCTTCGACGTCATGGGACGCCTGGCTTTCGGTAAAGACTACCATATGCTAGACAATGGTAAAAGGCACTGGGCGATCGATCTGATGACAGAAGGCATGCTGCTCAGTGGCTTTCGCATACCAACCTGGTCGTTTCGAGTTATGGCCTCCATTCCTGGACTTGCTGCTGGCTACTATAAGTTCTTGAAATTTTGCTCAGACGAGCTAAAGTGGAGAGTCGAGAATGCTGAAAACTCGGGCAAGGACATAACTGGCTGGCTGTTGAAAGCGTATACCAATGAGAAGCACCCTGAGGCGGATCCAATGCTGCAAGGTGATGCCCGCTTGATCATCGTGGCCGGTAGCGACACAACATCAGCTACACTCACATACCTGTTCTACAATCTTGCTAAAGATCCTAGCCAGGTCAGAAAGCTACGGGAAGAGCTTCGGCCGCTAATCCATGAGAAATGGACCGATGTGGACATTCAGAACGCCGAGCACTTGAACGGAGCAATCAACGAAGCTCTGCGTCTGCATCCTCCGGTACCCTCTGGAATTTACAAACGAACCCCACCAGAAGGGGTGAAGGTTGGAGATGTGTACATTCCAGGCGATGTCACGCTCTTTACGCCGCAATATGTTATGGGCAGAGACGAGGACATCTACACAGATGCCAACTCGTTCGTACCGGAGCGCTGGTACTCGAAGCCAGAGATGATCAAGCACCCGGATGCCTTCGCGCCGTTCTCGATGGGACCGTTCGGTTGTATTGGTAAAAGACGTGAGTACCACGACCATTTGTATTACAATGTGCCAAAACTGATATTTTGCAGTCGCTAAGATGGAACTTCGAACACTGACAGCGCAGCTTTTGCTCAAGTATGATGTGAGCTTTGCGCCAGGCGAGGACGGAGCGAGGTTGTTGACGAAGACGAAAGACCACTTTACGGTCACCGTCGGTCAGCTAGATTTGGTGTTCACTCCAGCGACTAGCTGAGGACGCACCAGTTTCAGGTGAGCGCCTCGGCCATACATACTGCGATGGTACATAGACGCTGTTGGACGCCTTCTAGATGGCTAAATGAAGCATTCCATATATGCTTGGGTAATGCTCTCATAGCATTATTACTAGATTGCCTAGATTCACTGGGTCTTGCTGCTAGAACCAGTGCCACGTCGCTCTATCGTTTCGGGGCAGAGGACCCAGCTGAGCAGATGCCGACCACCATCTGTTACATTTATGATGACCGACAACAATGCCTCAAAACGGGAACGTAGTCTGGATAAGTTCAGTTGTAAGCCCTGTACGGTAAGGAAGTGGACCCAGCCAACGCTGTGGTCAGCAAGTGAGCAGACCGGCGAGCATCAGCTAGCGGCCGCTGCCTGCAGGCCAATCGGAAGCGGCAACACATTGCCGCCTTTGCCATTGAAACAAAGTGAAAGTTCCGAGCTCAATGCAGAGCTCTACCCGATGCCGATAGCAAACCTGTTTGAGCTGCTGCCGCTGAGCTTGAAATACTGCCGTTTGACATGACTGTCCCGACTCGCGCGGCCTTCCAGATCACGCGTTCGCCGAGGCGATCTTGCCCCTGCACGGTAAGTACTCCATCGCAAACGGGACAAGAGTCACAAGACCCGAGGTCTATCCCGCATAACCGAACTATGTTTTGACATCCGTCTTATTTCCATACATGCTCATGTAAAGGAAATCTCCATTATCTGAAGGACACCAAGTCCTCTAGCATCTGTCGCCTAATACCGAAAAAAAAGCATACTGGGATCCATTCGCACTTCTTCATAACAACCTTACACTGCAGCAACGCTGCCCCATCCTCCGCCATGGCCCAAACACAAAACCCACTCACCCAAGTCCCCTTCTCAGAACCCGCCTGGCTCTCCGGTCTACCCTCCCCTTTCTTCAAAGAAACCCACCACAAATTTCAAAAGGCCTGTCGAGCATGGTTCGAGGAACATTTCTTGCCCTACACCATGGATTGGGAGAACGAAGGCAACATACCCAGTGACCTTTTCGCTAAATTCAACAAATACAATATGCTTCTTCCTAATCTGCCCTCACCCTTACCTGTGGAATGGCTGCATCGAGAGGGCATCAAGGATATTCTAGGCACGCCTGTGGAGGAATGGGACCTCACGCATACGGCGATCTGGATTGATGAGATCAACCGGTGCGGCTTGAGCGGACCGAGTAGTGGACTGACAGCGGGTTTCGCGTACGGGATTCCCCCGATCATAAAATACGGTTCTCGGCAGCTGCAAGAACGATTTCTTCCTGATATGTTGACCGGACGCAAAAGGACGTGTATCGCGATCACTGAGCCATCAGCGGGTTCGGATGTCGCGAACGTTCAGACTACTGCGGAGAAGACTAAGGATGGGAAATTCTATGTGGTGAATGGCACGAAGAAGTGGATTACGAACGCGATTTGGAGTGATTATACGACGATGACTGTGAGGACTGGTGGGAGCGGGCCGGGTGGGTTGAGTATGCTTGTTGTGCCCCTCAAGGCGGAGGGAGTGGAGATGAGAAGGCTGTACTGCACGGGGAGTAAGACGGGCGGCACGACATTCATTGAGCTGGACGACGTGAAGGTGCCTGTGGAGAATTTGATTGGGGAGGAGGGCAAGGGCATGTTCTATGTAATGAATGTGAGTTGGAATATTTGTGTTGAAAGGTGGCGTGTAGGCGCTGACTTTGGGGGCAGAACTTCAATCACGAGAGGTTGACAATCGCGATTGGCGTTACGCGACAAGCTCGTGTTGCGCTTTCGACAGCCATGGCATATGTCATGAAGCGCGAGGCATTCGGAAAGGCCCTCATTGAGCAGCCTGTTGTCCGAAATCGACTCGCCAGAGCGGGTGCGCAGCTGGAGGCGCTACAGTCGTGGCTCAACGAATTTCTCTGGCAGATGAACCACCTACCCAAGAGTGAAGCAGACACTCGACTAGGCGGTCTCACGGCGTTGGTGAAAGCAACGGCTGGCATGATCTTGAACGAGTGCGCACAGAATGCGGTTCTGCTCTTTGGTGGCAACGGTTTCACTCAGAGCGGTCAAGGTGAGCTTGTAGAGAAGATCTACAGAGATGTGATGGGCGCTAGGATACCTGGAGGTTCGGAGGACGTGATGTTGGATCTCGCTGTAAGACAGCTTGTGAAGAACTACCAGAAGGCTACAAAGGCGCTGGAGCAAGAGGGCAAGTCAAAGCTATAGTTCTATCCGAGAACGATTGAGTTGTGATGTTGTGCATGTTCGTGCACGTGTCAGTGAATGCTTCAGCCCCAGCCCGCCCTTTCAAGGGTGCTTACTAAGTGGCCAATTCTGAGGCTACTCCAAAGCAGAGCCGCATGCGCAAACGCGCCCAAGATTCTTTGAACGTGCTACAACAAACTCGCCGCCCTTCCACTTCTACCTGACCCTTGACACCGCGGAGCTGCATCTCTGGAACACCGACTTTGCTGCGCACTCATTCAGGACGATAGCCGATTGTGCGCCGAGACGAAACGAACCAATCCGATCGGTCGAGCGCGCCTTTGCGCTGCGCGTATCCTGGCTTGCCACCAGCGACAAAGAACCTCACCTGTAGCAGCGCGCGGCTGAGGAACGGCGCGTTGGTAAAGCGAGGTGGCCGAGCGCAGGGTAGTAGGAGCAATAGCACCAGCCTCGGTCGAGGGCAGCCGCCAGTATGTCGTACTCCAACGGGGACGCCATGATGGCCATGGCGGAGGACGAGTATGAGGACGACAGCCAGATGGTCACGGCCGAGGACTGTTGGACGGTCATCCACTCCTTCTTCGACTCCAAGGGTCTCGTATCGCAGCAACTCGACTCATACGACGAGTTTGCTCAAACAACAATGCAAGAGATCGTGGATGAGACGCCCTCCATAGTCATCGACCAGAATATCGCCGCCGATGACGATGATGGCACCAATATGCCTATCATCAAACGTCGCTACATCATTGACCTCGGCGTACTGACCATCTCTCAAGCTGCTATGACTGAAGGTGATGGAAGCACAAGAGCTCTGTACCCGCACGAAGCGCGATTACGCAATTTGACCTATTCATCACCCATGTTCTTGAGAATGACAAAGCGCATGCAACTTGCGCGCGAGCGATCAGTAGGCGGCCACCTGGGCGAAGGAGGAGTGTGGATAGACCCACCAAACTTTGACGGGGTGTCAGTGGAGACGATCTGGGAGGACGACCCAGACAACCCCCCGGAGACCAAAGAGCAGGTTTTCATTGGCAAGCTTCCCATTATGTTGAAGTCAAAGATATGCGCTTTACGGAATCGGAGCGAGCAAGAGCTGTACGCACAACAGGAGTGTCCTTTTGATCAAGGCGGCTACTTCATCATCAATGGTAGCGAAAAGGTCTTGATCGCACAAGAGCGAAGTGCAGCCAACATTGTACAAGTTTTCAAGAAGAAGGGCACCCCAACGCCAGTAGTCGCAGAGCTGCGAAGCGCCATCGAGAAAGGCACTCGACTTATCAGCTCCATGCAAGTCAAGCTGTGCAACCAAGCGGCGCACAGCAATGTAACAGGCAAGACGATCAAAGTGTCAGTCCCGTACATCAAGGTCGACATCCCCATTGCTATCGTCTTTCGCGCTTTGGGCATTGTCTCCGATGAAGACATCTTGAACCACATCGTCGATCGGAACGACACGCAGATGCTGGAAATGCTCAAGCCGTGTCTGGAAGAGGCTTTCGTGATTCAGGACCGTGACGTAGCACTCGACCACATTGGAAGAAGAGGCAACCAACAAGGTACGAAAGAGCGTCGTATCCGATATGCACGAGAAATCATGCAGAAGGAATTTCTACCTCACATCTCGCAAGAAGAGGGCAGTGAGACCCGCAAGGCATTCTTCTTGGGTTACATGGTGAATCGATTGCTCCAGTGTGCCCTTGGACGAACGGAAGAGGACGATCGAGACCACTTTGGAAAAAAGCGACTTGACCTTGCGGGTCCACTCATGGCGCAAGTCTTCCGTCTCAAATTCCAGCAGCTCGTGAAAGAAATGAAGCAGTATCTGCATCGCTGTGTGGAAACCGGACGAGAGTTCAACATCACGCTAGCAGTCAAGACGAACATCATCACAGCTGGATTGCGATACTGTCTCGCGACGGGTAATTGGGGAGATCAGAAGAAGGCCTCTCAATCAAAAGCTGGTGTCAGTCAGGTGCTGAACCGCTATACCTACGCTTCGACCTTGTCTCACTTGCGGAGAACGAATACTCCGATCGGTCGAGACGGCAAGATTGCTAAGCCGCGACAACTCCATAACACACATTGGGGACTTGTATGCCCCGCGGAGACGCCAGAAGGTCAAGCTTGCGGTCTGGTCAAGAACTTATCACTTATGTGCTATGTTACAGTCGGCACGCCTGGATCTCCGCTTATTGACTTCATGCGACAGCGCGGTATGGACCTGCTAGAAGAGTACGATCCAGTGATCAATCCCCGAGCGACGAAGGTGTTCCTCAATGGTACCTGGGTTGGTGTGCATCGAAATGCGGGCCAGCTGGCTGACACTCTGCGTCAACTGCGCCGAAAGGGTCTTCTCAGCTTTGAGGTCACCATCATTCGTGACGTGCGAGAACGTGAGATCAGAGTCTTCACAGATGCCGGTCGCGTTTGCAGACCGCTCTTCGTCGTCGACAACAGGCCTGAGTCTGCCAACCGCGGCAGCTTGGTGCTCGATCAAACCCATCTTCAGAAACTGGCAGATGATCAGGACATGCTTCAAAACCTGGAAGGCGTCAGTGAAGAAGAGCGAGAGAAGCATCTATTCGGCTGGAAGGGTCTGGTAGATGGAGGTGTCGTCGAATATCTCGATGCCGAGGAAGAAGAGACTGCCATGATCATCATGACACCTGAAGACCTTGAAGAGCACAAGGCCATGCGAGCAGGTCAACCAGCAGAAGCCAGAGATGATCCTCATCGTCGGATCAAGCAACCGCCCAATCCTTTCGTCAGAACTTGGACGCATTGCGAGATTCACCCAGCCATGATCTTGGGCATCTGCGCAAGCATTATTCCTTTCCCAGATCACAACCAATCTCCTCGTAACACTTACCAGTGCCTGTCCGTCGACCACGAGGTCCTTACCGATTATGGGTGGAAAGGCATCTCAACGGTCGAAGTGGGAGATCGGGTCATGACCCTGGATATGAGCACCGGTGTGCAGCAATGGAATGCTGTTGAGGCTACAACTCGCTCTCCCCATACTGGATCGCTGTATCGACTCAAGAGTGGCGGTATGGACGCCGTCTGCAACGATCGTCATCGCTGGTATCTCAACACGAAAGATCTTCCTGGTTCATATACGGCCTTCACTACACAGCAGATGAGAAACACTGAGCTCGATCCACTCAGAGATTCTCAAGGCCGGGATGTGGGTCATTGGGATCGCAAGTCTGGCACTACCACTCATATCAACCATAAGATACCTACTGTGGGACATAATGGCAATGCCATGTACGAGTGGCCGGACTGCCCATGGCTTCCTAGAGAGTTCGTCAAGGACGAGGCGTGTAATCTGGACTGGTGTCGATTCGTTGGGCTGATTATGGGCGATGGTATGATCCAGCACATGACCGGTGACACGAGTATCGAATACCATTCCATCAGATTCGTCCAGAGTTCTAACAAGCCCGACGCACTGGCCTACGTCAAGGATCTTTTCCAGCGCCTGGCTGCGAAGATTCCTGACTTGAAGATCTCTCAGGCGAATGTGTTGGACCGCATGTACACCTGGGACATTCGTCATCGCGGCATATATGACTTCTTCTTACCCATGATCCGCGGACCCCAGTCCTACGACCCTTCAAATGATGCAACGTGCAAAACTTACTCGGCGACTCATCATCGAGCATTGTTCGCGTCAGGCAACGAGCCAGTCTTACCTATCCCTACCGGCTGGACTCAAGGCTCCTGGTGGTATCTTCGACGCTGGCTGTGCTATACTTGGCTATTCTCATTGTCCCGGAACCAAGCTCGAGCGATCATTAAGGGTATAGCCGTTGCGGATGGCGACTGGAGCTCAGTATCAAAGACGCGATCAGTCAATGGCGGAGCTGGTCGTGGTAAAGGTGTCAAGAGGGTCAAGCAGTCTTCGGGCCAGGCTCAAATTGAGCAGATGGCTGTCCCTCTCATCAACAGAGCATACGTGGCCGTTTTCATCAGCTCGATCCCGCTGATGCACGACCTCTCTGTGCTGGGACAGTTGGCTGACACGAGGGTCAGCTTCTGTCTTATGCACAAGAAGGGGGAATTCATACCGAGCATAGGATACAGAGCCAACGCCAACGGATGGAAGATATCCTTCGCCTTTGCTGACAGCGAACTTACCGTGGCTGCTCCCAAGCCAGAGCTATATCAGAACCCTCGCCATGATGGCTTCGTCTACTGTTTGACAGTGCCGAACAGCAATTTCCTAGCTCGCAGGACCACCGAGTACGGCGACGACAACACCCAAGAGATCCGCGACGTATGCCAGAGGCCATTCTTCACTGGAAACTCGGCCATGGGAAAACAGGCCATGGGCGTGACACTGACAAACTATAATGTTCGCATGGATACAATGGCTAATGTGTTGTATTATCCTCAAAAGCCGCTTGCAACGACGCGGAGTATGGAGTTTTTGCGCTTCCGAGATCTACCCGCGGGGCAGAACGCTATTGTTGCAATCTCCTGCTACTCTGGATACAACCAGGAAGATTCCGTCATCATGAACCAAAGCAGTATCGATCGCGGTCTGTTCCGATCGCTCTTTTTCCGAGCATACATGGACCAAGAAAAGCGAGTCGGTATGAGCGTGGTCGAGCAGTTCGAGAAGCCTGTTCGAGCCGACACCATGAAGATGAAGATGGGTAGCTACGAAAAGCTCGACGATGACGGGATCATCAGTCCTGGATGTCGAGTATCTGGTGAGGATGTCATTATTGGCAAGACTGCGCCCATGCCGCCTGATGCCGAAGAGCTAGGTCAGAGAACGAAGCTGCATGTCAAGCGCGACGTCTCGACACCTCTGCGATCTACTGAACAAGGTATCGTGGATCAAGTGCTGCTTACCACCAATACTGAAGGTTTGCGATTCGTCAAGGTTCGAACCAGAGTCACCAAAGTGCCGCAAATCGGCGACAAGTTCGCTTCTCGTCACGGACAGAAGGGTACCATAGGTATCACCTATCGACAAGAGGACATGCCTTTCACGGCGGACGGTCTCACACCAGACATCATCATCAACCCACATGCCATTCCATCACGTATGACGATTGCTCACTTGATTGAGTGTCTTCTCTCCAAGGTCGGTGCGCTGCAAGGACAAGAGGGCGACGCCACACCATTCACAGATGTCACTGTCACCTCCATCTCGCAGATTCTCGCCGACCACGGCTTTCAACAACGAGGTTTCGAGGTCATGTACAACGGCCACACGGGAAAGAAACTCAATGCTCAAGTCTTCCTTGGACCGACGTACTACCAGCGCCTGCGCCACATGGTGGACGACAAGATCCACGCTCGTGCACGTGGTCCACTGCAGATTCTCACGCGCCAGCCCGTCGAAGGTCGTGCACGAGATGGTGGCCTCCGTTTCGGAGAGATGGAACGTGATTGCATGATTGCTCACGGAGCCTCCGCTTTCCTAAAGGAGCGACTTCTCGATGTCTCCGACGCCTTCCGAGTGCACATCTGCGAGATTTGCGGTCTCATGACACCCATAGCCTCCATCAAAAAGCAGCAATTCGAATGCCGGCCTTGCAAGAATAAGACCAAGATCGCGCAAATCATCATTCCATACGCTGCCAAACTTCTCTTCCAAGAGCTTGCGGCCATGAATGTCGCGACGAGAATGTTTACTGACCGCTCTGGAATCTCCATTCGCTAGTGGCGGCCAGAAGTCGCGGAAGAAGATTGGCATGGTTATGGTGTTTGGGGATACAGCATGGCTGGACCTCCGGCTCGTGGAGAAAGCGACGGCGTTATCATCAGTGGGAGACATCGACTTTGCATTGTTGCTAGTCGCGAGTGGGGCTGAGATGTATTACCAGATGAGACTTCTGTAACAAAAGGAAAAGTAGAGCTAGCATCTGAATGTAGCAGAAAGCAGCATTCGACGCACGATTGTCTTCCGTTTTCAGTAGTGGCGGCATCGCAGCATCCCTGCTCGAATGATGTAGCTATCGGTCGTAGTTTCCTCCACAACAAACTCCTCTGACGGCCCGACTACGGGCTGTTTGACGCCACTCTTGAAGGGTCCTTCTTGTAAACTGAACACTTCAACAAGAACATTTGTTCCACAGTTATCCTTCGTTCTCAAGCTCCCGCAAAGAGCCTCCGTTAATAAAATGGTCTACACGCTCGTCGTCCACCTCTACGCCAAAGATGACCAAGAATGCATCAACAAGCTCACCGAAAAGCTGAAGGAAGCTAGCCAAGTCTATTCCCAAGACAAGGAGACTTTGGGATGGTGCGCACCGCTCTCCCCGTGGGAACATTCCACGGACTCCTACCCTTCCTTCGCGAGATGTCACTGACGCACGCGCGCCAGGTTCGTCATGCAAGATCACAAAGACCCTCGAGCCTTCACGATTGTAGAGCGGTATGAGAACGAGAGCAGTCAGAAGTATCACCTGGAGAATCCGTACTGGAAGACTTTTGATCCTTATGTGATTCCCTTGCTGGATCGGGACATGGATCTGAGGAGGTTCCATGAGCTCGACACGAGCTCCGAGGTCAGAGTGGAGAAGGATGCTGGGCTGTGGGAGAAGGTGAAGCAGCATCAGACGTACTGAGTGACAAAAACATCTTGGATGTCTGGATCACGGCGATGCGGGGTGGTCTGTGATGTATGGCTTCCGTGGCCAGTTGGACAGCGAAGACAGAGACTGGCGGGCAGGCGAAGTCGTGCAGCACGGGAGCTAATAAGTAAGCATTGGAGCTGCTGAAACTCTGCAAGCCAGTAGCTGTATGTGATGGAGAATGACATTTTATATACATCTATTAGCTAGCCTGGAATACATTTTCGTGCTCGAAGTATCGCAAAGCTTCCGATGTGCCTCTCAACGCCGACGCTTATGGGATTCAAATTGGCAATGCCGCAAGAAATCTCCTGTCCGTACTGTCTATTCCAGAAATTTTACCGCCTGCAAAAAGCGGACATCTCGACTCATTTGCTCTGATACGTCTCGTTAATAGCATACTTGCTCTTACTTCTGATCCAAGGACCGTACTTGTAGAATACATAGGGCACGGGGACCAGCGGCACCGAAATGCAAGCCAAAATCGTGATCGTATAGTGAACTCCAAGGTTCTCGTAGAACGGCACGCCAACGATCGCCATGCCTCCAGATGCAATATACCGAATGAACGTGATCGATGCCAGTGCACTTGCCGCGAACATTTCGTAGGAGTCAATGATGTACTGATAGCAGGTGATGAAGACGCACAGGATGCCGTACCCAAACAGGACGGATGCTGCCAATGGGGACCAGATACTGATATGAGGATAAGCCGTCCACGCCATCCAAAAGAGACTGACAGGGATGGCAAATGAACCACCAAGCATTGAGTACCATAGCCGAAACTCCGGTGGCAGGCGTGTGCCGCCTTGCTCCTCAATCTTGGCCAAATCTCTCTTCGCCCATTTATAGATTATGGGTACCAGTGCTGACGCGCCAAAAAGTCCGATGATGATGCCGACGAAACAAACTCCGGTCAGACCTTGCGAAATGCCGTAGGTTTCTTCGAAGATGTAGGTATAGCCGTCCAGGAAGGTGAAAAGCACAATGTAGATGACAGTGAGGTACAGGGCCAGCAGAATGATGATCGGTTCTCGGAAGGTTAGAAGAAATGGTCGATACAAGGCGCGCTTGAGCCGGTAGTAAAGTGTATCTTGACGTACTTCGATTGCGGCTCGGTATCTAGCATCGCCCGTGATGGCTCGCAGATGCTCGGCCTTCCACTTCAATAGCGTCTGAGGATATGTCTCAGGCTGGAAAGAAATCACAGATACCAGAACCACGCCGGAAATGATCAGAGTGATCCATTCCACCCAGCGCCACCCGAGCTGGTCTGACTGCGCGATATATCCCCCGATGATGGGTCCGAGAAGTGGTCCTGTGAAAGCTGCATTGGCGAAGACCGGAAATGCATACACACGTTCCAGTGGGCTCCACATGTCGCTGATACTGCCTCCAGCACAAGTCAAGGGCGTAGATCCGAACAGTCCAGCGAAAAATCTGAGCACGAGCTGAGTTTGAATGTTGGGAGCGAGACCGCAGCCCATGACGAAAAGCATGTAGATGGTCAGAGTCGCGATGTAGACGGGATTGCGCCCAACAGTCTCGCTGATGGGCCCGGCGAAGAGAGCACCGCACCCAAATCCTATCAGAAACAGTCCTGTAGCCATGCTCTCCACTACTTCAGCGACCCCAAACTCTGCAGCTGCTTGTGGTAGGGCACTACTGTCGATTGCACTCGCAAGACCGACAACGCATCCGATCGCAGCTACCAGGAAAGTGCACCGAATCCGCTTGAGATGACTCCAATTGTGCGGGTCGCTGGGATCGTCTGGTCCTTCATAACCAACTACGAAGACCTTGCCTTCACCGCCTTCGTTCGTCCTCCTTCTTCGCACTTCGATTCCTGTTAAGACGTTACCGAGCTGCACTCCAGCGCTCTGCTGGGTCGATATCCTGGAAAGCGTGGTGCGATGGGCAGCCAATTCGTAATCATCATCGTCTTCATCATCATCGTCGTCGTCCTCTCGGGCGGGCACCGCTTCTACTGGCTCTCTCGCGTCCTTCTCGGCGTCTGCTTCGCAAAGAACGTGGACCGGATCCTGTCCGTGGTGAGAGTCCAGTGGTGCTCCCCTGGTCGCAAAGTCACCTCGTTCGATGTCTTTCTCCAGTTCATGCTTGTTCTCGCCTGCTGTCGTTGAGGCGGGTGAGTCTAGCTGTGACTCTGTCGTCCTGCTTGTACGAAGAGCCTGGACCCTCGCACGATCTCTTTCTAATTGTGCTTCGACTGTGGCTCTGAATCTCCTGTACTGTAGGACGGATTGCATTTTGTCAAATAGCCTGTGTCTTAGAAATACGAGCAGAGGGTGATCGACTTAAGAGAAGGGTGATGAGGAGGGCCTCACTGAAGCTCGTATGATAAAGAATGCAACTTACAACGAAAATGGCCACCACGTCCATTGTCCTAGAACGGGCCGCCGACTCATAGCTTTGATTTTTTTCAGACGACCCCGAAGGAAGCCGTCCTTGCCGCTGATCCGCCACGCCCGCATAGTCGCAGCGACAGGCGCTGCAAAAAGACTGGAGAGGAGACGGTGACGTTGATTTCAGTACCTGTCTAGCTTCGGCAATCCGGCATGCAGACCCTCGGCCGTGGGTAGGGATCGAACAGCCCGGGTATGTGGACATACATGTAGCTTATACATTGTGCCCGACTGTAGCAGAGAGAACTCGACCATTGCTGTGAGTGTACTTGTGTCTGGAAGTGTCTGGAGGTGCTAAGCTCTCGATGTACTACAACAGTATCCGGAAATGTCCTTCCGCCAGACAAAGTAGAAACACACAGCTACCTCCATGGCGCTCTAGCCAGGTCAGATCGAACCGCACTCGGCTCAAATTTTGCTGACATCTTCTCCACTATCTCGGAGTGTCGGTCACAAGCTTGAAGTCTACTCACAGGAAGTGCACTCTGGAGAATATCTGCACGTTTACGGCGGCACTGTATGTGCATGCTCTGCATGGTATAAGTATTATTTTGGATGGAATTGGCTGCGTGAGGGAAAGAGCCTCCTCGCAAGCAGGCTCTCTGGAGGGAAGCGAAGTCGACTTCGGCTTCCAGTCTATTGTTCGTTCTCGGATCCGAGCTCTAGATATCTGTACAATCTACGCCAAGTCTATGGCTTAGAACTTGAAGACCTGATCCTTCTCATAGCCAAGCTCTTTCAGAATACCGCTCAGCTCACCTTGGTCCGCAGGGCTCTTCTTTGGGCCGGAGATTGCCTTGTATAGACCAGGCGGCCCACACACGAAGACCTTGATGTTTTCCTCATCGGGTGCTGGCATCACAGTTTTCAGCAAATCCTTAGTAATGAAGCCTTTGCCCTGCTTCCAGCCGTCCGGCGGATTATCGAGCACATAGAATGCTCGGAATCGCTGCGGGAACTGCTGTTCGAGGTCTTCGAATTCGCGCTTGAGAAGAATATCCTCCTCGGTGACGTTACCGAAGACCAAAGTCACCTTCGTCTTATCGGCCGGATTCTTGAAGATCTGTCGGCAGAGCTGGTACATTGGAGTGATACCAGTACCACCAGCGATGAGTGCGATGTGCGTGTGCTTGTTGGCATCCCACGGGTATTTGGGAATAGGACCTTTGATCTCTAATCTCTGACCGGGCTCCATCTCGTGAAGGTGTGTGGACATCGGACCGCCCTTGTACTTCTTGACGAGCAGATCGAGGAAACCTTTCTCTTCTTCATCGCTCACTGGTGTATAAGGTCTGATCGTTGGTTTTTCATCCTCGGGCCCCTTGTACTTCGTGATGAGCGCACTGGCGACTGGAAGGCCGCTGACTGCGTCCGGATTTTCGAATGCGAATCGCAGCTTCTTGGTGTTATGGCTGACTTGCTCCGCTTTGTCCAACTTCAAGCTGACAAACCCTTGATCACCACCAATGAAGACCTTGTCAGGAGGTCCTCCCATCGATGGAGGTTTGTTCTCGTATGCGGCAGCCGTGAGCTCTTCTGCTTTTGCGACTGGGTCTTTCGTGCCAGACAAAGCATAGTAGCCACCACCCAATGCCGCCAAAGCAACACCACCGAATATTATGCCACTGCTGCCTCCGCTCTTTGGTGCTTCGGATGCGTATCGGCGAACATGCTAACAAACAAGATCTCGTTAGTGGAGTGATCGTTCAACATGCCACAGCCATTGGCGGCGTCGAGAGAGCTTAGGTCATGTTTCTATCATTACTCACACTTGAGAGCTGCTGCGCAGGCCGGAACAGTCGTGCTGAGAACATATTGGCGGTGATGCGTGCAACAACGGGTCCAAAGCGTTCCTCGCTTGACCGGGGAAGACCTCAAGGAACAGAAGATGCGGCTTAGCTGACGACATCACCTTACATCACGTCCCTAGTTAAAGTCTATGCCCCAATCACTAGCCCAACGATATTATTCGAGCAATTAGTGACTTTATGTAGTGCGTCCGACTATCAAGGATATAGCGACTATTAAAGTACTCATAGACTTTATTTTACTATATACTCTTTTTGTTTTATTTAGTAGTATATTCAAAGTCCTAGTAGTAAAATAGAAATCTTTTTTCTAAATAGAATAAAAAATTTAGATATAGAAAGTAAACGTACGTAATAGCTACATTTTAGATATAGAATAAAGTATATTTTTTATAAAAGCTTTTTTCTCTATATTTATATTATATATTTATATTTATACTACTAGTTCTTCTCTACTCTATATAACTATAGTACTAGCTCTAATATATTATTATAGAGACAGATTCCAGTTCTAGAAATTAATTATTCTATATAATACAAAATAAGACAATAGTATAATACAATATTTGAATACTATATTTAATTACAACGGTGTTTCCGTTTTTCGTAATCGGCAGCTTGTAGCTACCCACATTCCGCTGCGTACACTAGCTGGTGGCGCTTGGAAGCTTTGTACTTGTCGAACTCAGCTGCACAATTCAACCAGAAAGCATCAAAATATCTGTCGGTTGTTTCTTTGGGTAGAATACAGCACACGCCGTAGCTAGTTCTAGCCCATTTTGCACGACCCTTAGGGAAAACCGCTGTGCAGGACTCTATTGTCAACCTGTCGGACAGCCTGTGATCGATAACGTGTCCTCGATGAGTGCTAAGCGGTTGGAAATACGTGACGCATCGACAAGCGTAGACGCTCACGGGGCCGCTGCGGGTACCTATAAGCTGATATTCCCGTCAAAGATTGTTAAATAGCGACTTGCTACAAGGTAGCGATAGCGATCCATGTGATTGCGAGGTATCCATACTTCATAGCTGGAGAGTCGTAGGAGACGTAGGTCGCAACTTCGGTTTCCGTTTTTGTAGAAGCTTGATAGGGTAGTTGTGCACAAGCGTGTGATAGTACACGAACCAGAGCAAAACACTACGATAGCTGTAGAGAGACATTACTACTTAAGTGAAAGCTGCTGATCGGACTTATTAACTGCCGAGAACATGTTGACTGCCGCGATCACTATCGTATCTCGAAAAGAAAGTTACATCGACCAACACATACAAGACCAACATGTGCAGCGAATGCCTGAGCCTGTCGAAATCAACAATGAAGAGTTTGGTAGGTATCTCACTTTGCCTGCTCGTCGCATGGTCTTCACAATGGCCTGTTTAGGCATTGCGACCCGAATGTACCTGAGAGTTGTTTGACCTAGGAGGGATATTCGAGAAGTTTAGCAAGTAAACATCTAAGAGAATCGAACTTTGCTACAACGCGTAACCTTGGTACTACTACCTACGCCTGCCTGCAGCCCAAACGAGTCACTATAGTGTATGTATGAGCACCGATTTGTCTCCTTTGCAGATCGGCTCGAACTTCGATAGTCACTAAGTCACTATCGATCTCCCTTCAATCCTGTGCCTGGTCGTTTGCCAAAGGGTCTACCAGAACGCGAACCGAGCGTCGGTGCGATCATGCTTGCTTGTGTGCTGCTAGATCGCAGGCCCATCTAGATCAATCGCGAAGCGGACGAGACAAGCTAGTCTCTCTCGAAACCCGCGATGCTCTGGAGGCTAGGGCCATCTACCTCGCTGACAATGGCAAACTTGATGAGTACTACGAGCACGCCAAACTTGTGGCCCGCGAATACGGAGACCATGATATCCTAGAAGCCCTAGAGTCAATTGACGGAAGCGGCAAAAATCTCGCCGAACGAGATGAAGACAGATACCGCCCAAAAGTCTATTCCGACCCTTGCCTCCAATTCAAAGGGGGAAGATACGCTGGGTTCCGTCGCATGCACGCTAAGGACACACTCGTGTGCTATAACGCATATCATAGAGGTCCCTCTATAGCGGTTGTCAGAGCTGCTGCTTCCATTGTCGCCATTGGGCACCGTCACAGAGGCGCAGCACAGGCTGGAGTGAAGTTGCTCAAAGCAGAGCAAGTGACATGGCAAGCACAATATCTCAATGACAAAGAGTCAAATGGCGATAACCCACACCGAGCACGAACGACGTCGCCGTCGTCTGGAACGACTGATCTGGACCTGCACGTCGCACCGAGGAGTTTGGACGCTTTGGCAATAAGCGATAAGTTCCATTTCAGCATCGACTTCAAAATTCTGAAGAAAATCTTCGCCGTTGTTGGTAAGTCAAGCCATCCCCGAAGCCACTCCCATCTCGGCTTCCTAAAGCACGGGCATTGATTGACCTTTGCTTCTCTCCTCCCCATAGCTGTTGTCACCACCTTTCTGGTAGCCGCGACTGTCTGCTAGGAGCCAATACTTGAGCCCCCGGCTTTTCTCCTACGTAAGTTCAATTCATGCCTCACTACCCCTGGAGGTACCTTGACCTTTGGATGCGCACTAAGACACTCTCTGATCAGTGGCTGCCGTCGTATGGACCCTGTGTGGTGCACTGGCTCTTGAAATTGTGAGTACTCTTTACGCTAAACGCCCTCTTTCCAATCTTGGGACAAGACGAGGGAATGAAGAAGACAACGCTAACGGATGTTACTACTACATCAGCCGGGAGCCATAGTCGACCTAACTACATGCGTTATCGGAATTGAGTGTTGAGATGGTCAACGCAGGGTTGGCGTAAGAAGCAGAACTATCAAAACTATCTTCGAGGTAGTCAAACTTGCTCTATATCTACTAAGACAGTTGACCCTGAGGAAATCGTTCCAAGACACCACGCATTGCAAGCCTTTCCAAATTCGAAATACGACAAAAGATCGCGACTTTGTGATCATATATGTGCTCCTTGTAGGCGTGTTGTCGAGGCGGCCAATGAACGGTTGCGTACAATTCCTCGTCCGTCCATACCCACAAGCAGCATGCGTCTTGAGCCCTACGAATTACGACAGGCTGTCCACGGGCAAATTGTCATAAGCCAGCAGCTTACAGACATTGTGAAGGAACTCGTCCTCCCAGGGATCTGCATTGCAGATAGAACGCCACGAGCTTTTCTCCATCTCGGATTCGCAAAACGCCTCTCCTTGGCCGTAAGAGTTTCCGCATTTGGAAGGTGTTCCATGGGTTCAGAAAATCTAGGGCTAGTCATGCCCTACCTGTCTTGCGGGGCCTATAAATGCAGCCCTCCACTAGCTGCCACACTTTGAGCACGAATGAAACGAGGAGGAGGGCGTAGCCAGTCTTCAGTACCTTCATGCCTACACTGGAGTCGTGATGTATGCTGGGAGCACATCAAGCAATGCGTTACGCTTCTGAGTTTGGCTAATGTCGATCACTCTTGGGTATTGATTCGTCATTGCCCTTCGAGTGCTGAGACCGTCCTCGGCCGACGGATCAATCGAAGTTCCTGAACAGCTCCAGAGCGAGCTTCGTCCATCGACATCGGAAGTCGCGGGATCTCTGGAGATGTTGTCAAGGATCAAAATTTCTGATGCGCTGCATTGAATCTTCGAATTCAGTTCTTTCAACGCTGCAAGCTGGGGAAAGTGAGGAATCTCCTGGGGGCTTCCATGTTCTTGGCTGTTGACCACGAGGTTTGCGTTTTGTTCAGCTGGGGTAAGCTGCTTGAAGGCATCGGTGACATCCCGATGAGAGAGATACCGAGACGAAATCCGCATAGTAGAGCGTTACGTCTTTCTAATGTATCGGCAAAAAGACCACACCTAGTCTCCTGGTAGACGTTACCGGCGTTACACCATGCGCTGCCAAGACCCTTAGTAAGGGCATGTTTCAAGAAGTAGCATAAGTCATCGATGTGGCTGGCAAAAGAAGTCTTCACATGGAGTTCCTGCAAGTTTGAGATAACATCACTAGGATTACAACCGGCCAATTCCCCAAATAGCACACTTATTTACAGTATTCTGTTCAATAGCACACTATTTGTAGAAGATTCCCTAGATACCACACTTTTATTCCCCAGATAGCACACTTCTACCTTGATGCCCTCAGTGCCTTTGAACCCTTAGCTATTACAACCCTCGGATTCTCGGAACCTTAAGTGCCGAGCCCCTAGAACCCTCCGAACTCTCCGAACCCTCCCCTTAGAGCCCTCCGCTCAGTGCCCTCCGCTCAGTGCCCGCAGAAACTGTTCTGAGATCGTATTAAAGAAGCGGTATAGTGTGGTATCTGAGGAGTTCTTCACAACTAGTGCGCTATTGAAGGAACAGGTGTGCTATTTGGAGTATATGCTAACAAATAGTGCGTTATTCAGGAAATGGCCGAAATACAACCTTACCTTTGATGTGCAACGCGAGCCCCCTGGTCTCTGCCACGTACTTATCTGGAGAGAGGCTTTCACGACCTGCCGAAGACGCAAACACGACAAAATTGTAGGGCTCGACATCTCGGTGCTCGTCATAGCTCCAGGAGATACGTCACTCAATACAGACAACGCCTTGGCAAACGGCCTTCCTCGGTCTGCCCTGCTAGCTCGCTTCTCGATGCTTGATTGAGCTTGGCCCCTCGGCTTGAGGGAGGGAACCCAGCCTTCACAATGCGAGCAATTCCGGACGTGGACAGCCAGCATGATGACGGCGCGAGATCCCGACTCGAAAGGTCGCTCCAGACCGTACACTTACTCATTTTCGTCCAGCGTGTCTTCGCCGACAACGTGCTGGCTTCGCTGCTGATGTCGGAAGTAGAATCACGATCAAATTTCAACAATTCCGATGCTACAAAATTGTGTTCTTGGCCGAATATCCAGATGGAACGCCACAAGGAATTCCCGTCGAGCGGTGCCGTTGACATAGACTTCAAAAGGCTCGGCATCCCATGCTAGAGCACGTACTCAAATACGGCTCAGCATAGCGGAGATTGTTAGCGCATACGCTCGTCCAGGCAACCTTGATATCTTGGTGAGGTGTAGGTCTCGCATTCCAAGCTCCAGTCAGTTGGCGAGGCAGAGGCTCAGACATATGGGCAAGTCTACTGTAGCCGCGAATGCGTTCTTGTATCTGGTCAACTCCGTAGAGAAGTTACCAGCCACCGCGACAGGCCTTGTACTGTTCGCATCCGTCAAGTTCTCCATGGGAGCCCGTTACCCATGAAGTCAAGGGACCTACTGTATGCAAGAAACCCAACTTCGAGCTTCCGTGTAATCCCTGCTTTCGGCACAGAGGAAGTTCACTGATCAGGCGGCGAGCCCGGGAGGTAGCCCTTCCACGGGGCGTGTATAAATTCCCCTACTTCCGACGGCTCAGGTTCTCGACAGATTCTCATCAGTCCTCACACATTCGATCGATCAGCTCTTCGTACAAACAAGCGACTTCAACCCCTCGAGACTTCTCTGCACGTCAGTCATCCAAGCCGCGCCTGCAACTGCCAGCTGCCAGAACGCCTCTCTCAACATCATGAATCCTATTCTTGGGGCATTATTCCTCCTGCAGACCCTGCCGTGGGCTATCAATGCCAAATGCACGTCGGTTGGTCACGAGGCCTGCAGTGAAAACGGCCTATACCGGGTAAGTATACGTCTTTGCGACCATGTAGAATAACGAGCTTACTCGGTTTCTCCACACAGATTAAATGTGACGAGAATCTTTCGGGTCAAATTCTGGAGACCTGCGACTCCTACGAGACGTGCAAATATTGCGACTCTACTCCGACATGTGTAGCTAAGAATGGTGATTGTCCAAAAGTTCCCTAATAGTAGAGGCGGTGGCCCGTATCGGATATCACACGGTTTGGCAGGGTGGCAGGATGACGGAGGGGGAGTTTGGCAGGTACCGCATACTCTGACTAGACTCATATTCTCGTCTATACCAAGAAACGGCTGTGGGAGAAGGAGCGAGGCTGCCACGGACCTGGCCTATCATTATAATCTGTTACTTTTGGTACGCGAAGTCCTACATAGACTGGATTGAGCAATGTAACCACTTTTCTTGCTGAGAGTAATGATATCCTTCGAAACGACATTCCCACTGCTGACCACAGCACACTTAGTGCCCTAGATGTCGTTCCTCGTAAATTGTTCATCTGCGCTTGACCAAATTCCAGTAAATACATTTCCTGAACGCCTCGCTGATAGCAACCGAGACTTGTTCACATCTGTACAAATCAATTGGGTATCATGAATGAATGAAGTGGTGGCGACAATACCACCCACGAGCCTCCAAAATCCAACATTATGCCAAATCTCCTAGCCCTGATCATCTGCGCGGGAAGAGTCCATGCACGGCTTTGCGCCATGCAGATATCTGCTGTGCTTCTTCTGCATCGGGATCCGCGGGTGCTGTCCGACCCAGCATGTTCTCAGCACGCCTCTGTGCCCAGTTACGATGGCTAGCACTTGAAAGTGGTTGCACTTGCAGAGCAGGCTGTATATCTGGGTTGGAAAAATTCGTGCGATTCAACGGCAAATCGCTATTTGCTGTACTGGGTACGACATCGAGTTGAGTCATTCGCTGGCCGCCAGTCACTGGGGTGATGCTGTTCATCCTGCTTTGTCGATAATGTCGTAGACCGGGCATAGTCCGCAGGCGCTGGGCGAAAGAAAATTGATAGAGATCATCTTCGGGAGCATCGGGGTCAAGTGCAACACGTTCTCGCACTTGTCTGATCAAGCGCTCTCGCCTCACCATGGCATTGGTAATGACTCGTGGGCAAAAGCCTTTCGGAAGAGCAGTCTTCTTGCACATTGGGCACAGACTGCTGCTGTCGCGTAAGAATGTATCGACACATTCCGGGTGAAAGATGTGGTGGCAGGGCAGTTCACGAACGACTGTGCCCTCTTGTTCTGCGCTTCCAGGGACGAAATCGTCGAGACAAATGGCACAGGTCGGCTGCGACAAGGGGGTTGGACGAAAACTCGTAGCTCGGACTGGGGGAGGACGCCCCACAGAGCTTAGAAACGAGTTCACTGACTCACTGTGGATCGTGGCTTCATGCTTCTCATCTTCCGTTGAAGCTTGCTTCTTCGAGGCTCCCATCTGCGACGCTTCCGAGACATAAGCTCCCGTGCCATAGGTATACAGCGGCATCTGGCTGAGGAGGTCCTGAGGCACTGTGAGTCTCTTAATACCCAGCGCTTCGAGGTCAACTTCGCCACTCATGACCCGGCGACGTAAAGACTGTCGCCTTCGTCGTTGCAGCCAGTGCATCGACAAGGATGTAGCGCCAATGATAAACAATAATATGCCGAGCACGACCAGAAGGAAAACCCACAGCGATGGTAGAGATGTGCCATTCCCTCGAGGATGTCAGCCATGGTGAACCAAAGGGACGTACACCGCCGGATGGGACTCACCTGTGTCAATGTCTATGTATAATCGCACGTAGTCACGAGAGTCATAGAACTCTGTGAGCTCATGCCCGTTGGGAACCTCTGTCATGTTGCCGCTGTACTCGGCGCTTGCATTCAGCAAGATCTCGCCACTCTGCCCATTGATAGCATAAACCGGGAAGCCATTCTTGCGCTTCCAGTCCCCAGCGTTCGGTATGTCCCACATGTCATCCTTCTCCTCCGGTGGGGTTCCCGTATTGTTGCTGCCGGCCGTGAAGAACACAAACCCGCGGACCGGGTCTTGCCGTGCAGCCTCCATATATTGAAGCGAGCATTGCGGCGTCAACCAAGGTACCATCGCCACAAGATCGTAATCAGTATTCGGTAAATTGGCCTGCCGGGTGACATTGCGCGGCACGTAAGGCTTGCTCATGTTCACGCACGGACTATCGGCCGGCAGGTCCGGAACGTACATGAGGCCGGTGACATCGTTGCCGTTGTTCGCGCTTTTGGTCGAGAGGGTGCGGATGTTGAAGGAGGTGAGGTAGTTGAACGACAGCGATGCATTCACGCGACTCGTCTGATCGTCCGTACCGAAGCCTTGCCATTCCGGGTTGGGTATGCAGAGAGTGACGACTTGCAGTGACTGAGCGCCTGTATTGAAGAGCCACTTAGTAAAGAGATATCCGGACATGGCATTGTCGTCGGCGAGGTAGGGGTGGTGTGCGGTGGATGTTGGGGGTGGGGTGGGGGGAAGGATGGAGGTTGGGAGGACAGGCGAGGGAGGAGGAGAAGTAACATACTCATTGCGTTAGTGGGCCAAGGTCCGGTGCGGTGTTTGGGCGGCTTGCCTTCTGAACACACTGCTGGCTCGGTTTCAACGCGGCGAATTGACAGGCTGGCGCATGGCCGCCGGAATGCGTAGATGCCGAGCGCCTCTGGTATGGTCTTGGGCAGCGAATGATGGTGGTGCGCGATGGCAGGCTTGCAACCATGCAGCCGGCTCGGAAAGCAGCGTTTCGCAGCGCAGCACAGCTGACACAGACGGGAAGTGTGGAAACGGGGTGGGCGGGTGGGTGGATGAGCTAGAAGCCGAGCGAGTCGACGGGAATGGCTCAGAGGGCTAGCGAGGCGGGCGGTCGCTGGCCGAAGTCAAAGATCGAGTCGTCGTCGTTGCCGAAGTCGTCGTCGTGCGGTATGGATACAGAACACGTTCCGCGGGCAGGAGGAGGTGTAGTTGGGCAGGTTGCCACCGTGGGTTTGGTCGTCGCCATCTTATCCGGGGCTCCAAGAGTCTAATCATCGGGCCAAGCAGCGTTGGTCGACTTGGCATCATATCAAGCTTTCCAGATGGAAGAATCGTGCAGAAGTCATGGTCTGGCCGGGGGCCGGAGCCGAAGCCGGATCGCTCATGAAGGCTCGGTGGGCATAATGATCATCAGAGAATGCCTACATGTATCTATGACTGCGACATCCTCCATCCGAGCCCAATCGTCGTGCTCCCACCTCATCACCGCCGCGTCACGCAGATGTAAGCTCACGTGTAGAATGACAGTATTTGAGTACTATCTGTACTGTAGGTTCGCTGCAGCGGCCATATGTGTGGGCGCTGCGCGATCTTGGCCCTTGTCGATCTCCCCGGGCCCCCTCCACACGGCAGACACGGTGACTCCGGACTGCATCTCTCCGCATGGCTGGTTGACAAAGAATGGTGAATGAATGAGTGAACGGCTTCTCGTCCAATGATCTGTGGTTGGTACATTGTCCAGGGAGAAGCGAGGACTGGACGGCTTCCGACACCACCCCTACGTGAGCTCCCGTCGTACCGTCGTGCAGCTCAGCATGGCACCTGCAGCGAAGAATAAAAGCGCAAAGAACAACAGCGATGCGCGCTCTCTTTCGCGCCACTCCACGCCCGTGTCGGCGCTCACGGACACCTCGCCGCCCACCCCGTTGACGGCGACGCCCTCGACGACGGCCGCGCCCACGTCCACATCCACGTCCAGCATGGCGAAAGAGACGCCATACCTGAAGACCTCGACGGCCGCGCTGATCTCGCACGAGCCCAGCATCGAAGCCATCATAGAGAAGAGCTACGGCGCATCCTCGAAACCGGGCGACCCGCCGAGCGCGCGGGAACTGCACAAGTTGCACGATGCCATCCGCGATACCGTGCGTCGCTTCATGAGCAAACGAGGGGAGGTGTGTGACCGGTCCATGCGACAACTGGTCCAAAAGCGAAAGGAGCGCGTGCAAGAGGAGCGCGAGGCGGAAGCTGCACGTGCGGCGGCGGAAAGTGCGAGGGTCAAGAGAGAACAGGAGGCGGGCAAGAAAGGCAAAGGCACACCGCACAAGAAGCGCAGTCATGACGAGATGGAGTTGGACGGCGAGGGCAAGGAGAAGGAGAAGGAGAAGGAGAAGGAGAAGGAGAAGGAGCGACGGGTGAAGAACGAGCAGCCGGCCTTACCCAGCGTCGGCGCTCACGGTCTGGCACGGCAAGATGGTGTCGGCGTCCACCAAGGCACGTACCTCACTCCCACATGGCCTCTGCTATGCCCTTCTGACACATTGACAGGCGCTGATGCACCACCCTCGCCGCCGGTACAGCCTGGCACCGTGGTGCCCGAATTGATCAACGCCGCAGACTCCCCAGCCGACTCGGATGCCACCCAGCATGACCCACCCCAGACAGCGCCCTTGTATGAACGTATATATGGCAAGGATCCCACCGCCGTGGAAGACCCGGTGATCTACGACATCCGCGACATCGAGGACGATATGGACGAAGCGGAGAAGCGCGAGATATTACAGGTTGCTCAGTGGCCGGAAAGCGATCTCCGCGACCTCACAGCTGGTGATCCGCCAGATGCGGACTTTAGCAATGCGAAGCCGGCGAATCAAGTTAACTTCTCGACTTTCCAGACTTACATTGAACCCTACATCCGCGCCTTCACCGAAGAAGATGTGGCCTTCCTCAAAGAACGAGGCGATCGGCACGCACCCTATGTCATGCCACAACGAGGCCCCAAAGACTACAAGGACGTGTGGTCTGCCGAAGATGGCTCCAGTGGTCTCGAGCCACCCAAACGACATGTCAATAATCCGAACGAAGCGAGAGGTAGCATGGAAGACATGGAAGATGATATCGCAGATCAAGACACGATCAGCATGGGACCCGTCATGGCCCGATTGAACTCGCTGATACGCCCTGCCCCGAACGGATCGAAGAAAGACGATGCCGATGATGCGAACGGCGACACCTCTATGGCCAATGCAGATGACGATGCTCATGTTTCCCTCATGAACGGCAATCCCGATGAGCAGAAGCCCGTGACGTGCTTACCTCCTGACGCTCAGAAACTCCCCAGCGCGCCTTCACTGGACTACGACAGTCTGGAAAACCGTGCGCTGTCCGAACTGAGATTTTTGGGCATGGTAGGGCCCAATGAAAGCACCAATTTTGACGCACGCGAGGATGACGAAGTGTCGGCCCGCTTGCGCACCTTGCAGCATGAGTTGCGCAAAGTCTCGCGCTTGAATAACATTAAGAAGGCACGCGTGCTCGAGCTCACAGAAGAGCGCATGGCTATGCAGGAATACACGAATATAGCAGATGATTTGGACAATCAAGTCAACGCCGCGTATCTCAAGCGCAACCGAAGCCTAGCGAAGCCTAACCAGAAGAAAGGCGGTGGTCATCAGAGACCTGGGCAGAAAGGCGTTGCTTCCGCGCCTGTGGGACGGGGCGTCTCCGATGGCGTGCGTGCACTCATGAGCAAGCGGAAAGACTGGATAGAAATGGTTGGACCGGTGGTTGGTCACGGACGTCCGCCTATCCCGGGCGATGATGAAACGATCTTTGACGAAGCCACGATCAAGAGGTTCGAACGGCATGAACGGGAGGCGGAGCTGGGCGAGGTGGAAGGCGAGTAATTCTCGTAGCACCCCGAATCACTTCAACAGCTGGCACATGTGCCACTGGCGACGAAACCGAAGCCGAATGGCACGCTATCTGAGCTTCTAGGCACGCATTGATAACCTATCGTGTTGGTCCCCTCAATTTTCATTCATTCCTGTCTCGACGCTAGTCGGGCTGTAGCGTCTTTGCTGTGACATTGACGTTCGGAAGAGGGCATTTTCGGACTACAGTAGCTCGGGACGGAGCGCATATCAGGCTATTCTTGCATTATCGGAGATGACTTCGAAATGGCCACCCAAAAGGGTTGCGACTGCAGGGCCGTGAGGGGTAAGTTATGTGCAATACATTCACTGCACGACTTCACCTTGTTATTGAAGAGAACACCGTCGCCGTGGGCCCAGCAGAAGTGCTCCTTTCAAACAGTCATCGTTACTCCAGAGGGGATACCCTTCTCGTAAAGGTACCAACACCCGCAGCAAGACGCGCCAAGTCTCAAATTATGGCGGCTATGACTATGCCTGGACCTTTTACCAATGTCGACCCTCTTAATCTGCACGCAATAGTTCGACTGCAGCTGGAGGACAGCCAGGATCTTGCTAACGCGTCGAAGGGCAAACAGAAGGAGGGGACCAAGACGGACGCTCAGCTCGCCATGGAAATATATGTCCAGGATCTGGAGACTTGCCGCGCTTTTCTGCAAGATCGGCATATGGCTCAAAGTGTCGCCATGGCTATCCTGCAAGATGGTGATCTCATTGCCGAAGCATACAACCAAGAGCAACAGGCTGCTAGAGATCGTGATCTTGCTGCTCGCTACTCCAGAGGAGAGCCAGCGGCCACAGCGGTTGATCCGGCGCTGGGAAATAGCGGCCTGGCGCGAATGGCAGCGAAAGAGAAGACGGACGGGGCAGATCCATGGCAGGACCAAGAGATGCTAGAGAAGGTTGCTGCTATCTATATGAAACAGCCGGCGCTCGAACAAACGCCATCGTCTATAGATCAGGGCGAAGACTGCGATTACCGGGTTGCAGAATCATCTTCATGGGCAGCATCTCGGGAGAAGATTGCCCAGGAACCAATCAGGCTATGCATCGCATGTGGTGAAGCCAAGAACTTTCATGAGGTCGTCCGCGTCCCGTGCAAGCACGAGTATTGTCGCCAATGTCTTGAGGATCTCTTCACGCTTTCAATGAAAGATGAATCCCTCTTCCCGCCTCGATGCGACAACCAGGAAATACCACTGGAATGGGTCCGATTATTTCTACCTTCACCAGTGGCGAAAGAGTTTAGTGCCAAATATGACGAGCTCAGTACCCTGAACCGCACCTACTGCCATGATAGCTCCTGCACAACCTTCATCCCACCAATGTCGATTGATGGCGACATAGCTGCGTGTCCAACATGCAGCAAGACAACGTGCAACATCTGCAAAGGTCCATCACACACCGGCGACTGCCCCGAAGACGAAGCTTTGCAGCAATTGATCGAAGTTGCCAACGCTCAACAATGGCAGCGCTGCTACAGATGCAACCGCTTCGTCGAGCTTGAGCAAGGCTGCAATCACATGCGGTACGGTTTCAACGATCCCTCGCTACTGCACATAGAATACTGACAACGGCGTTCAGCTGTAAATGCAGTGCGGAGTTTTGCTATGTCTGCGGCATGCGATGGAAGACATGCCTTTGTGAGCAATGGCACGAGGATCGGCTATACCACAGAGCCGTTCGGCTCGTGGATCGTGATCCAAGGCGTCGACTGTTCCAACCTGAACGTGTGGCCCATGCTCAACCCGAAGCTCGGCCGTCCACACCATCATCTACAATTGGCGACATCCATGGTCGTCCTGCCGAGGCCTCACAGACGTCTCCTTCGACAGCTCTGTCGAGACGGCGGAATCAGGATGTCAACAATGATGTCGCAGACAATGCAGAATCCTCTTCTTCTCCATCCACGTCGAATGTCTTTGCACTTTCAGCCCACGTCAAGCGAACCCAACAGCAGCCCCCAGACATCGTAGCAGGCCCATCGCGACCGCCCGGGACAAGCAAAGCCAGGGAAACACAAATCGCTGCAGCTATCAAACATTTACGAAACAACCACGAATGTACTCATGGCAAATGGAACTTCATCAGAGGTCGTCATCAGTGCGAGGAATGTCACGATTTCTTGAAAGAGTACATCTTCGAATGCAAACAATGTCATCTGCAAGCGTGCAATCGCTGCAGAAGGAACAGGCTCTAGAGAAGAATCTCTGAAGATGATGGGTGGTCAGTGTCCGTGCTCACGACTTCGATATTCGATTTGCGGAAGCTAGCTACGCATCTGATATCTTCTCCAAGAACGAGAAGCATATGTTTTGGAGTTGTTGCAGATAATCCAAGACCAGTCTCCCAATCACGGAAAATTGATTCCAAGAAACACTCTCAACTTCCGGATGCCCGCAGCTCTACTTGTGAGTTCGCATGTCAGATTTTACAAGGGGTGTTCTACAGGCTGCACAGCCTCGGGTGCAGTAGGATAGCCTGATTGCAAAATTACCGTTTCAAGCCAGCCGCTAGTCCGGACCACCACCTCCATCCTCGGACGAACGCCAAGTGTATACGGACAGGCTCACAGCTCGTTTCCCGGGGGGCTTGATGCAGTCAGAAAGCATTTCTCGTTCTCGGCCGGAAGCTAATCCGGGCTATTCTGTCTCAATCCGTCTGACTGCAGATGTACTCGTTGTTGGGTTCTGGGTGGCCTTACACACGACCCCCATGGCTTTCTCAGGCAGCCTCGGCAGTAGGAATGTGTCGCGACGCAACGAGGCTCCCTGGCCGAAGGTGGTGTCCTCGTCGTGCAGAATTCCAGGACCCGGTGCAAGCATGCGAAGCAAGCTGAAGCGACTACGTCGGTCCGCCGTCCGCGGTGAAGTATGGTCTGTATTGGTTTTGCCCAGCTAGAACTATACAGTGACGTATCACGTAGCCTCAAAAGGTAATTGCATCTGTCAAGCAGACGCCAACCAGGCGTTGCGACCACGGTCACCGCACCGGCATGTAAAAGACAGCCCGGTTCTTCACACAGAGCTTCTTCGCACGTGTCAACCATCTTGGCTTCGTTCCTCGCTTTAAAAAAGGTTCGTGCCGGAACGAACCATTGCAATCAGCACGTACACACACAGAGAATCGTTGATCGCTGTTCTGCAATATGTCGCCGAGCCCGCAGCGAATTGCGTGCTTCCATCGTCGTTTTCGATCATCCATTGCCCAATGAGTTTGACACAGGCGACCATCCCAGGCGAATGATATATGACTCGTATTGGTTCTCTGCGAAACTGTGTAGCGAAAGGGCAGACCCGTTTGCGTAGCTTACGTGGCTTTGATACACCTCAAGAACTTGATATGCTATGCTTGCAAACGGTCTGTGGAGCTCGACGTGAGCACACCAGACGAGAAAGTGCAAAAAGGCGTCAAATGAGCACGAAAATCTTACTGTATGCCCATCCTGCGTCCTCATTGCACGTAACAAGATCCGTACTAACTGCCGGGCTCGAAAAAATCTAGAACCTAGGAGGTCTCGAAGATCCCTGTAGGGATACCAGCCCTTCAGCTGCTTTACTATGAAGGTTATTTCGGTTTGATCTACAGCGCGCGCCGGCTGCTAGACGCGGGTCTGTTGCCCTTCCAACAGGAAGATCAGCCGAAGCTTCGAGGACGATTTGTGGGGAAAACTATCGATCCATGGTGATTGGAACGTCAGAGCACCTGACCATTCCCCCTTCACTGTAAGCTTTTCGAGCATGTGAAGGAGCTAGGAAAGCTGGAACCCTAAGAGACCAAGGTAGTGTGGCTGGTGTTTGATCAAGCAATGCAGTCTCCCGACTTGAGACTGATCGATAGAGGTGGTCATTGCTCCAAATAAGATTGTAAAGACGACATGGAAAGATATTTTGGTAGATGAACTTCAGTGACTCCAACGGGCCAGTCCACAGCCCTGTTGGCGCAGCCTACCACTGCATCTTGATTGCAGCCTCCTTTGCTATTACACAAAGGAATTGGGCAGGCAGATGGCACCAATACCAGCCTTCCCAGCCTTCCCCAAGCTATCGTATTTTCTCACATCACTGCACACATGATACCGCCTCTGCCGTTGCCATGAAACGTCTGCTTTCAGATCCCTCAGTAGACTGATCACTATCGATGGGGCTGTGCTCAGAGATTTCTTCTTTCGCCGCTCACGAGTCTTCACTTTGCTGTATCCGTGTCAGCTCTCTCGATGGTCTCGAAGATTCGGTATCTATTGAACGTAAAGCCTCCCAGGCCACCCCCTGCTTATACTTGATCCTTGTGGTATTTAGCCTGGTCAATGATGGGTTACTTGCACTCATCCCATTATGCAAATTCGATACCTCCACGTGGATCCCGCGGCGACTCAACGTGCCTATACGATGACGGTCCGGTTCTCCAGTCACAGAGCAAACAAAATGCTGGCCTGACAGGGGCGGCTAGCCTTAGTCCACTGGCTATTCGGCACAGGAGCTCGTGGTCAACCCTTTGACTACGCTGGGCGTGCAGGTCTCAGCTAAACACATCAGCAACACAGGACTGAGCTTGGCGAGCCGTAACTACTGAAGCAAACGCTGCTTGACCGAAGCCCAACCTGAAAGACTGGACAGAGGAAACAGCTCTGCTAACGCGTTGTCGCCACGTGAGTCGACGCTGCCCCTGAAAGTAACGGCCCTCCAGATATTGCACGGCGGCGGGAATCATCACCAAGGACAAGGCGTGTGAAGCGTGTAAGGAGCAGCAGGCCGCTGGAGTCCAGCCCTGAACCTGGTTGTTTCCTCGCGCAGTCCACATCAGGTTGTTCCCCACACTTGTGAGAAGGCTTCGGGACGAACGATGGTAATCAGACGTTTCCTTCTGTGCAGGGAATGAGCTGGACGGCCTGAAGAACTTCAGCATTATTGGCCTCGTTGCTCCTGTTGTTCAAACTTCCGAGGAGATGGGCATGAACCTTAATAGCTTAAATTGTACCTGGAAATGTGGTTGTTCGGCTGTACGTGTCAATTGCCAAACCGTCGCATGTCTGTGTCATCTTCGCTCGTTCACATGCGCAGCTTGAGCTCGACCTGAAACCATCGTGCCCATATTGCGGAGCACAAGCAGGTCACTGGCTGACTAAGCGCAGGTGATAACGGTCTGAATGCGGGCTCTCTGGTGGGGGAAGATCCTATGAAGAACTGCTTGTCACGATCGATGTGATTTCAAGGCTCACCACCAAGATGTCCTGGGTGTTGCATTTCAAGCACTCCGGTTTTCGCGAGTCTCAAAATCGACCTGGAACCCGTGACTCCATAGCGTCGTGAAAGTCCGAAAGATCTGCGACAGATGCGGACGCAGATAGCAGTTCTAAATAATTCTACGACAGGGATTTCGAAGCACCTCCGGTCCTTCACCAATCAGCGGCAAAACATGCGAAGAGGATCCGCCTGTTGTACTCTCTCGTATGGCTGATTTCTCTCCAATATAGCGAAAGACTATGCACTAAAGTCGTCGAGGACGTTTGAGGTGGAAAACCCCGGAAAAGAAAATGCGACTTCGAGTTCGATACTCTCTATGCTGAAGCATAAGCAGGTGTCGGAGCTAGGGCGCCTTGCACTTCCATGAAATTATTCGAGCGCGACCAGAACTGCTCGTCCTTGCGCCCAAGTCCTACGCCGTCACCAAATCGTTAGAACTGGGTGGAATTGGCTCTTGCGTCACAGAGTAACACGGAGCACTTACCCGCCGCATGTTGACAGCGGCGGTGCGCATATGAGGTGGGACCGTGACCCCTTCTTCTGATGTTGGTGCGAGGTAGGAGTGTTTGAGTCGCAATGTGACACGACAGGTTTTGACAGCTGCAAGTCGCCAACGGGCCGCGTGACCGTGCCGCGGGAGCAAGGCTGCATTCTTCTTGTTTGATGTGCACAAGCAAGAAAGGCCCCCCAGGAGCTTCGCTTAGTTGCATACAAGTGCCGCCCAACACCCAAGTCCGCACTAGCCGTGCTGTCTGCGAAACGAGTACATCTGTAGGCACAAGAATATGTCACTTGAAGGCGGGTCTGTTCGAGGTATTTCTCAGCGCGGCAAGTCAGTCGATTCTCACACCAGGAAAGTCCAGAAGCTTGGATAGACGAACTCGTCCTCGAAAATACGTTGCACCTGTTCCAGTATGAACTTCTCAATTTTGCCCACATTCTTCAACACCTGTCTCCCACTTCCTGTTTCGCCCATTTCGCTCTCGATCTTGATATCTTCCAAAAGGCTGCCCACTTTGCTCGAGTCTATGCCGTGGACTGATCCACGATCTGTCTTGACATCTACAGGGTCAAATGCAGGTTCACCACCAACCAGAGCCTCAGCATCTTCAGGGTTTAGGAAGCACAGATGGGCACGCTTGTTGATGTAGGCAAGAATGCCAACGCCGTTGAATGTGAGCCCCGTGATCTTCAGTTTCAGTGGAATGCCAACGAAGCTGGGCATGGGATAGTCCAGAAATACGTCGGCTGTGAGGGACAGCTTGACATCACCCGCATATGTTGCATGGAAGACAACCTGCATATCGTCGGCGCTTGTCTCTGGGGGATCATGTTTCATGGAGTGGGAAGGCACATCAAGGTCATCTGCGATGGCTGAGCCTGGTGGTTGTCCGAAATACGAATGTTCTTGCGATGATGCTGGTGTGGCTGCGGATGAAGCAGACACGGAGCTGAATGAATCTGCATGGTGATGTTGGCCGCGAGAAAGCACTTGACCAGTGTGGAATTGAGCTCCGGCTACGGCAGCCAACGGAGTATGCGTACCCGGCAAGCCAGCAGACAATGGGAGATGGAAGTAGCCAAGATTAGAGGTAGCCCCTAGAACACCGGGCGTAGTGCCTCGTGTGAGACCTGAGGCGCCCGATCTGTCCAAAATGCTCGGCTCAGACTCGCGATACGAAGCCTCTGTATTTCGGGAATGCCTTGCGGCCGTACGGTGTTCTCCGGGCAAGGTGTCTGCTGCAGTGTCAGGAGCATCCGCATGCTCATGCGCCGAGTTCTCTTCGTCGCTATCGTAGAAGTCGGGCAAAGGATCGCCGATGTCCTTGAGGACAATCTCAGGCGGTATCTGGCCAAACTCAAACCCGTGAACAGCCACAGACCGAATCAGATTGGGAAGGGGAATGGCCTGGAAACGATCGTGGACGAATTGTCGAATCGTCTCAGCCAACGCTGCGCCATCTTCACCGCCCGTCAGAGTCTCCCAGTTGACGTCGACTGACATCGGCTCGGGTGAAGGATACGGCCGCCGGCCGACAGGGATCGGCGTCGAGACTCGAGACGTTTGACGGTGTATGCGAAGAATGGGAGGGTATGCCGTCGTTGCTGGTGTAGAAGTATGTCGAGCCGGCAGATGGCTCGTGCCGCGGGTCAACCTTATTCCGCCGTCCTACGATTCTGCTCGTCGACAATAATCACCCTCCTTCGCGCTGGGACGACTTCACCTACATGTGGACAACAAGGTCGCACCCTGGATCGTCCTCCGAGCGGCGGGTCTTGCCGTCGCTCCACCTCCGGGCAATTCTCGCATCAGCCGCAAGATCTGGAGAGGTGGTAACAAGGAGAATCGGCATTCGGAGTATACTCCGACGGGCGCTGACCGACTGATGTTCACCCGGTGCCTTTAGCAATGCTAATAAGTACGTATCGACGCCAATTGGACGGCAGGGAAAGCCCTGCTGCCGCTCTTCAGAGCTCGCTGCTAAAGTCTTCCCATGTTACAAAGTCGCTGACGAACAACCTGGCCAGGATTGTGACGTGCATAACCCTGACGACTTCCTGTCGCGTGCGAATCATCTACAGAAGGAATGGATCGCACAACGGGCGCCTGCATCTGACATCCGTTGGCCGCAGGTGTCTGTCTGGGAACGCGCACATCCGACGCTCCCGTCAATACCGTGATAATATGATTCCTCACATCCCCTTGTTGTCCTCGGAGTCACTGCTGCGCACAGCTTCTGCAAAGCCACCAGTACATCTGGCGATGGTAGAAGTCTTGTGTGACAAGCCGAGTCGTCCGGCAATTATGGATTCGTCGCGGACAGGGCGGTACACAGCTCCGCAGTGGCTCTGTGCTACAATGATTGATACGACTCCGGTGATACCAAGCTCGCGCTTGCGCCATGACGCTCCCGTCGTATCAGTAGTATTTTAGTCGTTGCCAGCTGTCGTTCAGTCGTGATAGTGTACAGCGTAAGTATCGCATTGTCATATCCCGCCAAGGTCAAAGAGTCGTGAGACGCCGTCTTCCCACGCCCTTCGCAACGCTAGGTTCCCTGCCGTCCCGTCCAGATCGTTGCGCAGAAGGTGCTGCATCTCCCTGCCACAAGTGGCAAACCCCCAAGACACCAACAAACCACGGTACCGTCAGAAACCAGTATGGTGAACGTGGAACCTGATTTGATCAGCCAGCGTCCACGGCAATGCTCGACCATGCTACACTTACGTATGATCATCCACCGGCACACTTGACACATTTCGAATGATGTACAACGATTCTGGGACTAAGGACACCGCAAGGTCCTCTTCTTGATGCGGCGCAGGGAATTCTCTCGACGACCTTGTGCTTGCATACCGTGTACTCGTGCGTGACCTGAGTACACATCGTGGCGTGTGATGATCGAGATTGTGGGTGCTGGAAGACATTAGCTGAAGCTTATGGGGATCGATGCGCTGCTGGCCCGGGAAGAGCATACAGTTCTTTTGCCGTCGGCGAACGTGGTCGATATAGGGATCGAGAGGGCTGGGCAGCGCTTGCGACTGCCAGGCGTCCGATATATATGTCGGATCGAGTAAAGCCTGAGGACCAAACCAGGGAGACGGCTAATGCTTTATACTGAGTCGCGGCGCAAACAAATTCCATCACCACACCATGTGTAGTACGACGAGCTTGCTTTCATATCAGATAACCGCGGCAGTCCGCTGGCATTCTGCGTGAAGCAAGGAGCAGTTGTCAAGCTGCCACGCGGCGCAGGCATGCCCGTTCTGCAACTATCCATCTTGTGTCTTTTTCAACGCTCTTTCTTGCATTATTGACAACGGGCATCTGGCTGCGAGTGACAGCCGCCATGCGGGCCAGCATCCCCGGCGACGCTATCTACGTCCGTGTGCGTCTCACGTTCAAAGCTAATGCCGGACGCATGGTAGACGCGGTGGTGGAGGCACAGGCATATCCTTGCCACCGCAGTGAAGCTCAATCACGAACGATGGAGCCTGCGCAGAGCTCATGTGATGGGTGGCCCGCCACGCCACAGCGGCGATTGGACGGTTAGTATAAAGGGTAAATGAAGTGACCCCCCCAGCAGACTCTCAAGACTGCTCGGCCCATAGCTCGCAGTCGGCTGGGTGCCGACCATGCCTCACATCATGCACATCTCTCAGCGGCAGCGCCAGAGGCCAATGCTGCTGGAGCCTGGAAGCCGGAAGAGAAAGCGGCTCGCCGCCAAGCCACGGGACTGATTGCCTTTTCGCTCTCCCAAGCACCAACTCAGTCTAACTGTACGAGTTGTCCTTTGCGCATCACCCGGCCCTTCCATGCCATCCAGTCCACCGCTGCGCCCCTTACAGACGCGACGCTCTGGATTGCGGGTCTTTGACGGCGGTCAACCCGTGCCCAACGAGCGCTCGGCCGCGTCTGTCGCCCTCACACCGCGCAGAAACTGCATCCGTGGCGCGGGTCATGCTGTGTGCCGGCCACGAACTTGATGACAGAACGGTCGCACCGCATAACACCCCAATGACGCACAGCAAGGCTGAGTGTAGCCTGAGCGACAGCGGCGCCCCGCCGTAGAATTACACAAGCCTTCGCGACACCTTCAAAAGAGAACGAGTCCTCTCACCGACTTGCGCCCTGCTCTCTGAGCGTGCCTGCGCCCACCCGCTGCTGCTCGCCTCCACCTCCTGATTGCTGCTCCGTGGCGGACCAAGGCTGGCTGGCTGGCTGGCTGGCTGGCTTGCCGCCCGCTGTGTCTCCTTTCGTACACCCCATGTGCATAACACGTTCTGGGTATCGAAGTAGGTCAGCGCCGGGAACGCTTGCTACGAAGAGCAAGCTTCACGGCTCTTCCTCGAGGCTCTGCGAACAAAGACAGCCATCATGCATAGCGCACCCCTAGATCGGTAGGTGGTCTTGTCACAAACTTTCCTGATCGATCCAGGGTCTTTGTACTTCCGGGAGGAGGTTCTGTGCTCACCATAACAGCCCAAACAGCGTCTACGCTGTACGCGCGAAGACTTCGCGGGCCATGAGACGTGGAGATGTGATTGAACATGCCTAACTACCTGCGAAGTCTGACTGTCAATGCTTCTGCATCTCAACTCGCTCGACAGTCTTACGCAAGCACTGCTATTGAGCTGTCACTCGCGTGCCAAATGAAGGCACAAACAAATTGTCGAGGTCGCAAGTCTGATCTAGCACCATTTGCAGGATGGGGAGATGTCAAGAATGCCTTCAAGAATACTTGTGCCTACCTGACAATGTCAATGCCGTGAGCTTGCGAGATTGCTCGCGATGGACGTCATCACGATCAACTCAACCAAGCGACGTCACGAGAGCTCACATCGACAGCACATGTATCGACGCCACGCCAAAGCTACACCCCAGATTCGACGTGGATCCTCCGCAAAGTCAGTCAGCTGGCGATGTGCCGAGGACAACCGCGTAAGCCGGTCGAATAGCAGCTCAGAATTGGTCACGAAACATTTATTCCCAGCCCTCACTCCGGCGGGTTTTCGTTCAACCCGCCTGGACATACGGATGGCTTTCGAAAGGGGGTCGACCCTACTCTCCCATAGGCTTGCGATCTCCACCATGGGCACTATCGTTCAAAGTACGATCGTTGGCGACTCGCTACTTGACGCTTGCGTGCTGGATCATTCCTCGAAAAATGCATCACGAAGACTGTATAAATGCACCTGGGTAGGTCCACCAATCCCTTGCCGTTAGTAGCCTGCCTTGCAATCACCAAATCGAAAGTCACCCCAGCTCCACTCCACTCACTCTCTTCGTCACTATCACTTCGTGGACAAGTGCTTGGCGAACCGCAACAATGTCTGCGCCAAGACGTGACTCTACATTCCTCAGCTTGGGTCCAGTCAATGGCGCCATCTGGGAGGAACCGGCATCAACACCATCAGCGTCGCAAAAGTTCCCATCACCATCGGAGCAGGCCGTTGAAACGATCAACAAATCCGCACGATCGGACAGCCAATCCAGCACATCAAGTGAGACTCTTCAATTCCTTCGCCTGGGACACGTCTCCAGAGGGGAATAAATGCCATCGTCGTGGCAAATCATCACACGATGGCGTTGGCACAGCCAGTGTCACCAGGTTCGAAACTTGACCTCTTTTTTGGTGCAAACGGCAGGTGCAAGCATACTTCCAAACTGTATCGGTCCGTGGACAGGGTGTGTTTCATGTCGTGCAGGGGGAATAAGTGGAGCCGCAGCAGCAATATGGGTCCCAGGGTGTAGGGCGATGTTGGTGGTGGCCCGGAAAGTTCAAGACTGCGTCTCAGATACGATCACAACGACTGTCAGTCGATGGGAAGAAAGTCCGAGAGGACTACATCCCACTCTGTAATTCACCTCAATCAGATCAGAGCTGGACCTCGGCAATGTCTTAATGAAGTTATGCCTACATGCTAATACACCTCTTCCACGTCGAACTCTCACTGTTCACTGCTATCATTCTACTGACATTGGTTCATATGACTGATGGCATACGCCATGATGATTGGCGTTGGTTGGTGTGGTATCATGATGACGAATCATCAGTTTGCGAGAGGACTAGCACCGGGGTCCTGCAATAGACGAGAATATACGTTTGGGGGTTTGACATTAATCTTCAAATCATGGTATCGTCGCTATGTCAAATACGCAGAGAGTATTGTCCTACACTTAGTACGCGACCATCTGAGGGAAGCTCTTGAGCTCTCTGGCGTAATTGCGATGTTGCGAGATCTCGTAGAAGTAGCTGTCAACAAAGCCAACAGCGCCCTTCGCAATATTGACGGTGTCTTTGAACGTCGTCGGTTGGACTTTCGCAGCAGTAACGACGCCGTAGCTGTCAGTGACTGCGTCGCTTGTCGAGAATTCGACGCCCGGAAGCTGACAAGCATCCCGGACAAAGTCGACAGCCTCACCAACGGCAGCGATCGCTTTGAGATGGGCGAAAGCCTCACGAATCCAGTGCAGTGCGCGACCATTCTTGCGAAGCGTCTGGACCGAGTCTGCACCACCTGGCACAAAAATCGAGTCGAACATTGTACTGCGCATACCTTCCAGGTGGTGATCAGGCTTCACACCCTTGCTGGTTTCCTTGCTCTCTCCAGCTGCGTAGATCGCGGAGCGTCGAGGAGCGATCGTGAATGGCAGGGCCTGGCATGCCTTGATGGCAGAAACCATCCCATTGTATGCCGTCTTGTCGTAACCATCGGCGATGATGATTGCGACGCGGCGGGACTCGATGGTTGGGGTCTTTCCTGGGAATTCTGCCTGACTGAGGCCCTTGGCTTTCCTGCCGTGATTAGGGCGACCCTGCTTCTCGGGGATGGTTGCCCCAACCATTTCAGCGACCGACTGGGCAAGACTGAGGTCGATATCGGCAAGACGCTGGGACATACGCTCGTAAACAACAGGATCCTCGCAGTGATCGAGCTCAAATGCCAGAGCGAACATAACGTGCTGTTTCTCGTGTTCTGACAGAGAATTGTAGAATAGTTGGGCCTGATTGTAGTGCTCGGCAAACTTCTTGGACCGTAAGCGGGCCTTCATGCCAATGACCTTCTGCGGATAGTCGATGAATGACTCCTCAGGCTTGGCCGGCGGGCCTGCACCGAATCTATTCGGCCAATAGTTGACAGTACCCTTGGTGATGGTATGGCGCATTTGTCCGTCTCTGCTGGAGCTCATTACCGGGCAAACGGGTCGATTGATGGGCAGTTCCTGGAAGTTTATGCCCAGACGTGAGAGCTGAGTGTCTTGGTAGGAGAAATTTCGTCCTTGAAGCAGCGGGTCATCGGAAAAGCCAATTCCGGGAACGATATGTCCAGTGCAGAAGGCAACCTGTTCCGTCTGTGTGAAGTACTCGTCCGGGTTGCGGTTTAGCTCAAGCTCACCAACGTACTGAACTGGCACAAGCTCCTCTGGCCAGACCTTGGTGGCGTCGAGGATATCAAACTCGAAGTTGTCCTGTTCTGCCTCTGGAATGACCTGAACACCAAAATCCCATTTTGGATATGCTCCGCTTTCAATGGCTTCCCACAAGTCGACTCTGTGGAAGTCAGGGTTCTGGCCAGCCAGTTTCAGAGCCTCGTCCCAGACCAAACTGTGTACACCGAGATGAGGAGTCCAGTGGAACTTGACGAAGAAACGCTCTTGCTTGTCGTTGATCAGGGTAAACGTGTTGACACCAAAACCCTGCATCATACGGTAGGAGCGGGGAATGGTACGGTCCGACTGTGTCCACATGAACATGTGAGTTGCCTCGGTATGCAGATATTGGAGATCCCAGAAGTTATTGTGTGCCGTTTGCGCCTGCGGAATCTCATTGTGAGGCTCTGGCTTTCCCGCATGGATGACATCTGGAAACTTGATGGCGTCTTGAATGAAGAAGACCGGAATCTGCAAGTGGTCAATATACCATATCATGCACGGCCGTAATTGCAAGACTTACGTTGTTACCCACAACATCCCAATTGCCTTCAGGTGTGTAGTGCTTGATGGCGAAACCACGAACGTCTCGTACGGTATCAGCACTGCCGCGGCTTCCCAGAACGGTGGAGAAGCGCAGGAAGACCGGCGTGGTGCGGGAGGTGTCTGTCAAGACCTTGGCACACGTATATCGCTCGAGACTCTTGTGAAGCTTGAAGGTACCGAAGGCGCCGGCGCCGCGGGCATGGACAACTCTCTCTGGGATGCGCTCGTGGTCGAAGTGATTGATCTTCTCCCTGGCCATGTGGTCTTCCAACAGTTGCGGGCCAATGCGATCGTCAGTGGCGACCTTCAGCCAATCATCTAGAAAGCATTAGTCCTCTGCTGGCTTGGAGTCTTGGGTCGAATGCACCGTACCTGTATTCGATTGTTTCACGCCATAGTCGGTAGTGAGCCTGGCATTCGAGTCGTGCACGTCTCTCGTGCTCCTCGCGATATCCTGCACCTTCACGCTCTCTATGCCGCCGTTGACAGTCTGCTGAAGCTTCTCGAGGCCACTGGACAGCGATTGAGAGGCCATGGTGAAACGTGGCTTCGCTCAAGGTTGAGGGTGTGGTGGTCGGAATAACGGACAATGTGGTGAAATGGGGCAAGTGAGAGCCTTTGTACCTGAGCGTGCCCACCGCAATGGCTGCAATTATGACAGCAGAGCAGCAGCAGCAGCAGCAGCAGCAACAACAACAGCGCGCGCATCCGCCACAAACGGCCTGTACCCGGATGTTGTCCCTACAACCAATGAAAAGGCCTGATGACGCCGAAAGCACGTATTCGTACGCTCATGCTCGCCTGGAGACCATGGAGATATGGGGTGGATAGACGGATCGAGGATTCGGCGTGGACATGGTCAATAATGTTGCCAATCAGCTTGCGCCCATTATCTTGTGGCTCCAACGTCATGGTGAGCGAACAGCGACCCATCGAGGACATGGCCACCAGAAAGGAAGTGCCTGGAATCTCCGCTGATCGGAGAGCGATGCGCTTCTTTGTCCTCACGCGAGAAGAAGTGTTTCCGTGGTCACAGGCGCATGGGCGAAGGACAAAAACAACGTGAAGTGGGAAAGGATTGCCATAGATCCCGTCGGATGATGCTTTAAATCCTTGCCGGTAGCCTTTCCGCCATTCGCCCGCCACGGAGCTGAGTCCGTCACCCGTCGACTCGGTCTTTGTCCGCGAGCAAGGAGAGGAGAGAGGGTGTGCTTCGATTGCCCTCTTGCATAGCGCGCCTAGAGAGCGTGGCATCCACGTCTTCACCACCCCTCCAGATGCTGTCTTCTTCTCCGCTGCATCTTGGTATCAGAAAGCAGCCATTCGATGTTGTAGCAAAGCTTCTGCCCCGCAATCGTAGTACAAATCGCACATGACGCTCCCTGTTGCTGCCTCGACGACAGAACACCATATCACTTAACGCCTCCTTACAGACCCGACTGCCTTCGAGACAATCGATGGGGCTCAAGATGGACGACCTACACGCGCCCACGGTAGCTGCCGGTCCAACTTCGCAAGCGACCCAGAATGGTACACATGGGAAGAAGTCTTTTCAAGAGCTGTTAGCACATAAGGACAACGTCGAGGCGGAACTATCAGCGCTAGGCTCAGTACTAGATTCGGTGAGCAAGAACGAGGTCAAGTTGGTCACGCAGCTGATCTGACGCCAGTCTAGCACGGCGTCAACATGCAAACACCGCTCACCGACCGCGATGGCTTTCCACGAGCAGACATCGATGTGGCGCAGATACGAACTACAAGAGCAAGGATTGTGCGGCTGAAGAACGACCACAAAGCAGTCATGTCGAAGCTGGAGGAGGCCGTGCACGAACAATTCGCGGCTGGAAAAGCGGCTGAAAATATGCCATCTCTACAGAGTCTACCGCCGTCAAATTCCAGCGCAGCAGCTCCGGTGGTGGAGCCTCCATTTGCGAAAGTCAACTCCGTGGTGCCAGACAGTCCGGCGGACCAAGCTGGCCTGAAGGCAGGAGATCTGATCTCTAGATTCGGAACCACAAGCTGGGCCGGAACAACAAGCCGGACCAACGGTGAAAGACTTGCACAGGTGGCAGAAAGTGTGCAGCAAAATGAGAACGTGAGTTGATGTCGAGAGAGTTTTTGAGCTTCACTAACAACCTCCTAGCGGCCCATCGTGGTTCAGGTCCTTCGAGAGACCGCAGGTGCGCCGTCGCGAAGCCATGAGCTGCGCTTGATACCGAGACGGAACTGGGGCGGTCGTGGCCTCCTCGGCTGTCATCTTGTGCCGTTGTAGATATCGATGTCGCTTGTCTTAGCCTCGCGTGTGCGCCATGCGCAGGACCAAACACATGGGGAAGACATTCGACCATCAAACCATGGTTGACAAACGCGTGAACGCGTGCCGAACTCAGGCTCGCGTTTCAGATGCCGATGCCGAATAAGGCTACTCCCACTGCTTCCTTGACCGGGTGCCATTGACCCGCCATCCCTCGTCTCGGTCCGAACCTCCTCTCCTCCTTGGTTCAGTGCGAAATCACGAACAGCAACACTTCACGCGTTTCGAGCATCTACTGTGTACGCGCTAGGTTCGCCTGTGCGGCATTTATACATGGTCTCGGCCAGTTTCAGTTTGCTGGTGCAGTAGCTTTGCATGCACAACACGCTTATCCAGCACCATCTCGGTACCCGATTGGACGTGAAGCTACCCTGAAACCGAGCTCCCAGCCTCTTTGCGGCCGCTCGCCAAACATCACGTCTATAACGTTCTACTTTCGCGATGTGGTCGTGTCTGCGTGAGTTGACCAGCTCCTCGTCCTGCATGGAGAACGCAGCGTTCCTCTATCTCTCCGCCATTCGACTCCAGCTTGTGACTCACCTCTCATGCAGCCAGCAAGTAGGATGGAACACGGCGTGCATTTGCCGCCGAAGAGGTTGGAAGCGTAGGTAGGCAGGTAGGTAGGTAGGAAGAAGGCGAAAAGTGTAGTAACCGTGTGATGCCCGGGTCGACAAGACGGTCCGTACCTTTCGACGTGTTCTTCTCTCCGTTGCTGATTTCAACTACGATCGCGATTGCATTCTTACCTTGATTTGGGGTGTTGGATGACTCCATGACCTCCCACAGTCGTAATGCATTGCAAGCAAGACAGACCCACTCCAATGGTCCTGGCTAGCAAACCGTCAGCTTCTTTTTCAACCGTGTCTTCCGCCGCATCGGCCACGTCAGCTGGAACCTCGAGGAGTGGAGGAAGCAGGCTGCTCTTTGGAGAGATCGATACTAGTAGCGATCGATGTACGCGTACACTCAAACACTCATCCATCGTTGCGATACGGCTCTAACGCAGGTACCCAACAGCTGTCGAAAGCTATGCATCGGTCTGCAGCTTCGTGCTCTGCGACAGTAGCACATTCCTCAAATTCTGGTTGGAGGACCGATGTCGAGACACCTTTCTCTCAGTTGTGCCGAAAAAAGATCTGGCGAGTCTGCGACTAGCCTGTCATGACTTCTCCGTACGAGCAGCGCCGGCGTTGTTCTCCGACATGACGATTACCTTCAAGACGAATACATTCACGAAGCCTTCCAAGCTTGCCGAGCTGGACCGACTCGGCTTCTATGTCAGAACTTTACGATTCAACGTGCCACATACAACAGAGACGATTCTGCCGCCGCTAATCGAGCCAGAGACGGGCGCCGAGCTCAGCTTCACCTATACACCACAGATTCAAGAGTTGTCTGGCAGACGACCGAGATATGGCGACCTGGGCACAACCGAGATTCTCTCCCGACAGTATCCGGCATTGTTCCATGCAGCCACAAACGTCCCTGCATTTATCCGAGCTTTCTCTGCATTTGTCAACCTGGAGCACCTGGCAATCAGCTGTCCTGGGTACGCGGCAGTGAATCGCTACCGCCGAAGTACGGTCGACTATGCCCTGATTTCGCTTCGAATCGCCATAGAGAAGAACTCATTGAACGCTCTGGATAGCCTTACTTTGTCCCCCATCCATCCTGGCGGCTTGATCTATCTTTCACCGTTACTGGGCTTTGGCGCTTCGCCAAGGTCAACAGCGCGCTGGTCTCGAATCAAGAATTTGAAGATCAGTGCCGTCCACCTGCCAGCCAAGGGCAGCAGCAAACGCTCGGAACCAGACCAGCTCAAACTTATCCAGACTTACCTTCGTAATTTTCAATCCAGCCTTGAGAGCTTCCAGTTCCAGTGGCTTGGCCGCAAAGGACCACTAATTGTGAAGCGCGCCATCTCTTTCGCTATGCCGGAAGGGCCACATCCGGCTTTTGCGCAGCACGAGCAAGCCACAAGGCTTCATGTTGCTCCAAGCAGCCGCAAAGGCACAAAAGCACTCCATTTCCCCAAGCTGAAGCGATTCAAGGTTGTAAACATCGCCGCGCCAGCCATGGATATCAGCGCGTTCATCATCACTCACAAGCCCACGATCGAGGAGCTCGACCTCGGAGACATCGAGCTTACCACTGGAACTTGGGATGAAGCGCTTGCGCCTCTGCAGAAGAAACACAGATCTCGCCCGGCCAAGCCTGTGCTAGATGTCATTCCCATCATGCTATCACCCACATTCGCTGCGACACACTTGCCAACGCCCATGGATCGCGCCGAAGCAGCGTCGCAAGGCCTTGCGCCGCATCATAGGAGCGTGCGGGTATCCAAGTGGCTTTCGTCGAAAGCGAAGACGCCGGCTGCCGCCAGAAAGTTCCGAGAAGGCCTCCAAGGCTGTGAAGAACAGCTGCGGAAGGTCCTGAGAGGAAGCGCGTTTCCTGCCTGGCGATGAGGAATGTGTCACGAAAACCACGATCGTTATGCTGTATGTAGACGTGCTCTCTAGTCCTATGTATGAACCATGAATGATGATGAATCAAAGCAAATGGCCGATGTCGGTACATCTTGAACCGTGGAGCGTGCCCCGCGTCAATTGGTACACCCTTACTCGCATGAGCATTAACATCGGTTGCAAACACATGCCAATTTTCAGAACGGTCTTTTCATCTTTGAACCCATGCCGCTGTTTGATTACACAGGAAAGGTCGTGCTGCTCACAGGAATCGGAGCAGTTGGCGAAGGTTATGGAAATGGCACTGCAATGGCTGCCATCATGGCCCGCCAAGGAGCAATTGTATATGGATGCGACATCAATCTGGAAGCTGCGAAGAAAGCTGCACGAAGTATAAACACTGAGGGAGCAACCGAGTCTCATCCGGCACGTGCGAATGGACAGGACCCAGTCGAGGTGTTCCAGCACAGCGTAGTATGTTTTCATGCGCTGGGGCCAGCGCCGGACTGCCATTGCTGATTCTCGATATAGGATGTAACCAAAAAGGCATCCTGCGAGGCTTTTGTCACTGCCTGCATCACCAAGTATGGTCATATCGATGTGCTCGTCAACAATGTTGGCAAGTCGGAACCTGGTGGGCCAGCTGAGCTTTCCGAGGAAACCTGGGATGCACAAACAGATGTCAACTTGAAGTCTGTTTACCTGATGTGCCATCTCGTGTTGCCAATCATGGAAAAGCAGGCCGCAGGGGGCGCGGTATTGAACGTGGCATCGATAGCCGGTCTCCGGTACATCGGCAAGCCACAAGTGGGATACGCTGCCACCAAAGCCGCTGTCATCCAGTTCACCAAGACCACGGCTGTGATATATGCGCACCGAACAGGTGGCAAGGTTCGACTGAACACGGTGGTCCCGGGCTTGATCAACTCGCCGCTGGTGAGCGTGCTTGCGGACAAGTATGCTGGGGGAGATCAAGAAGGTTATCGTGGGATCCGGAATAAGCAGAGTCCAACAGGAAAGATGGGCACAGTTTGGGACGTTGCACATGCCGCATTATATCTGTGCTCCAACGAGGCCGGTTATGTGACCGGACAGGAATTGGTTGTAGATGGAGCAATAACCGATAGCACAGGACAGCCGGACATGGGAAGCTAGCATGGCGGGATCCTTAGAAGACAACTCATGTCTTGGCTAGCTCCAAGAACCTTGATACCGAGACGACCTCAAACCCTCGCTTCTTCATCTCCGGCACCACTTGCTTCAGCATAGGTACAGTCCAGGCTCGTCGGTCGTGGCATATGATGATGCCACCAGGTCTCAGCATACTGAGGATATGCCACGCGTTCACCCGCGCATATGGAATAAACGGGTCGTGGGGGTAGATGCTGCCAAGAATAGTCCTGTAGTTTGCCAAAGCTGCAACATTCAGGATTCGTGAACTGAATATGCCAGACCCAGGACGAAAGTATCTCGCGGGGCGCTCCTTTCCCGCGATCTTATAGGCATTCTCGATGAAGTGGTCAACCTGCTGAATCTCTTGCTCCAGCGTCGCGCTGGGTAGCTTCACGGATGGTTCGTCATGCATCGCGTGGTTCCCAAGCTCGCTGCCAGCTTTCACAATTTCTGAAAGAATGGTCTCGCGTTGGGCAACCTGGTTGCCAATAACGAAGAAAGTCGCAGTAGCTTCATTTTCCTTTAGAATATCCAGGATCTGACTGGTGTAAGGAGAAGGTGCGTCGTCGATGGTCAAGGCGATGATCTTCTTGCTGGTGTCAACCTGGAACAGAACCTCTGGGAATCGGCTTTGGAAGTAACTTGTGACCAGCTTTGGTGGCTTGTAGATCACATATAGGGGTACTAGGACCAGGAGGACGATGAGGACGACTGTAGTCTGCACGGCCATACGCGTCCGGCGAGCTCTTCGCCGCCTCCAGCGTCCAGGAAGGCGGAAGAAGGGTGTGAAAAGTGGCATTACCGCCCCATGTCCAATGCAATTGGGCAGAAGCGGCGTGCACTTGGGGGCGTGAGCTTCGTTGCAGTATTACCAATGTCTAGCCAACGGATAGGAGATTTGGTGAAGTTGTTACCGCTTGGCAGCGGCTTAGTCTTTGCGCTAGAGGTGGCCTATCGGCTCGAGACCCCGCCATATTGACGCTCCATTGTGACTGCTTGCTTTCGAACGCTCATGTTTGCACGCACACTCCGGCCGGCCATCGACTCAGCTGTACCAAGAGCACTCAGATCACCATTTTCCCAGACTACGAAAAGGCTGCAAAGCTCACCTGTTTGGCCCTACATTTACCGCTCCACGCCGTCGCCCAACATGGCACCAAACCTCAAGAACTTCTACCAGACTGTGGATTCTTTAGCTGACCCGTTCATCGATCGCCTACGCAAAGCAGTGGCAATCCCATCGATCTCGGCGGACGAGGCGAGACGCGAAGATGTGGTAAAGATGGGCATGTTTCTCAAAGACCAGTTGGAGGCTTTGGGCGCACACATGGAGGCACGGCCTCTGGGCAAGCAGCCACACAAGGAACACTTAGAGCTGCCACCAGCGGTCATTGGTCGTTACCCAGCCAAGAAGGACGAGAGCAAGCGTACTATCCTTGTGTACGGCCACTACGATGTGCAGCCCGCAGAGTTGTCTGATGGGTGGGCCACGGATCCATTCAAGCTCAGCATCGATGATAAGGGCCGAATGTACGGTCGCGGGAGCACTGACGACAAAGGACCAGTGCTGGGGTGGGTGAATGTGATTGAGGCGCATCAAAAGGCAGGCATTGAATTCCCTGTTAACCTGCTCATGTGCTTCGAAGGCATGGAAGAGTACGGCTCAGAGGGTCTTGACGATTTCATCATCGCCGAATGCCAACCAGGCAAGTTCTTTGCTGACGCGGACGCTGTCTGTATAAGCGACAACTACTGGCTGGGTACTGAGAAGCCCTGTCTTACGTATGGTCTGCGTGGCTGCTCTTACTACTCCATCGAGATCAGCGGACCGGGCCAGGATCTACACTCTGGCGTGTTTGGAGGCACTGCCCAAGAGCCCATGACTGACCTCGTCCGAGTCATGGGAAGCCTTGTTGATACTGATGGCAACATTCTGATCCCTGGAATCAAGGAGCTAGTAGCACCAGTCACCAAGGAGGAGCAGGCGCTGTACAAGGACATCGCCTTTGAGATGGATAACCTCTATGAGTCCCTTGGAAGCAAGACAGGCATCTTTCCGGACAAGGAGCGTACGCTCATGGGCCGCTGGCGCTTTCCATCATTATCACTGCACGGCGTCGAGGGTGCATTTTCACAGCCTGGTGCGAAGACTGTAATTCCCGCCAAAGTAGTTGGGAAATTCTCAATCCGAACAGTGCCAGACATGGAGCCCCCGGAGGTTGATAAGCTCGTTTTTGCTCACGTCAACAAGGTCTTCAAGCAGCTAGGTTCCAAAAACACCCTGAACTGCTATCTACAGCATGCTGGCAAATGGTGGGTTGCCTCACCCAAGCACTGGAACTTTACCGCGGCTGCCAAGGCTGTTGAAGATGTGTGGAATGTCAAGCCAGATCTGACCAGAGAAGGTGGAAGTATACCAGTAACCTTGACCTTTGAGCAAGCCACGGGCAAGAATGTCCTTCTGCTCCCGATGGGATCCTCTACTGATGCCGCTCACTCCATAAATGAGAAACTTGATCGCCGCAACTACATCGAGGGCATCAAGCTGCTAGGTGCCTACCTCCATTATGTGGGAGAAGAGCCGATGAAGGTATAGGCCCATCGTATTCGGCAGATGCGACCGACTTCCTGGGACCAAATAACATAAACATATGACGACTATCTGGTGACCGCTTCCATATGTCGTGTCTGCGAACAACCACGTGGCCAAAGCAGTATCAATACGAGAGCCACTCCGCTGAAACGGGGATTTCCGAAAGACACGGCACTATCATGTCAAGATCAGTGCTACGTCGACTCATCGGAACGTCAACATAGCCCGGAAACACTTTGCACAGAAAAAAACTGAGTCGGGATAGAGATGGACTATAGATTGGGCACCTGTAAACGCGATTGCATGCCCGAGAACCCCTAGTGGAATCGTTTTGATCTCTTACCATGTACGCAAGATTTTCGGATGTCCTTTCTCGTGCCCTTCCGCTGCTCCAATTGTTCTCAATGATCTCCCTAGCAGTGCTGACATTTGTTCTGACAGCAGGGCGAAAATTGATACGGAACACGGTATGATCCGTCAAGAACTTAAGCGCGATGAGTAAACGCACTCCCCGAACGGTACTTGAAGGCAATGTATGTACCGGACGGTGAGCCACAACATCTATGTCGATCCAGGTTATGATAATTTGACGAGTCTGCAAGCCCACGTGCTACATATTATGCATTCCAGGCGATGCACTGGCAAAGAGATCCCCTATGTTATGACCTCCATCGCAGTAAGGTGAGCGTATTCATCATTCACATTGTTTTCATCAATTGTTCAAGTAGTATGAAAAATATCTTGGAAGCCCTCTCTGCTTTTCGAAGACCATAAGGGGTCATTCTTTATTGTTTGCATATCCGAGGGCTGAACTCACTGACATCGATGTGCACCATTGCACAAAGAGCGGTGAATGCTCTGCCCAGGATATCCATTCGCTGTGTCGTTTGGTGAACACACGACCAGTTCCTTGACAAGGTTTCGGAAATTGGTACCGCTTGAGAAGTCTCAACACCACCATCCAGCCTCGAAAGAGCTTAAAATGTCTGCGTGTCTACTTGTTCTGAACTCGGAATCGCAAAGCATGGATTCCGCAGAACGCAGATTCAAGCACCAGGAATATTGATCTTATGCCACGTTGGCTACATACGGACAGAACAAAATCATGCTACGGAACGATGAGGTGGTTTTTTCCGGCAGGACATGGTCCAGTATACACTTCACAAGACTGCAGAACCTCGCGAAGACGCATGCCATGGTGTTTTGACCAGGAGGCCTGAACACGACGCAAGCCTTCAACAGCTTCTGATGTGACCCCTCACCTTAGTGGAAAAGGGAGGGTCATGCCTTCCGGAAGACCTTGCAATTGTGAGGTGTAGAGCATACACCTAGATTCCGAGCATCTCCAGAGACAGCCCGAGACGGGCTTCGCACCATGCCCGAACCTACAGCAATACCTCCAGAAGTACCAAAGCTCTTGGGTGATGGAATAGCCTCGGAAAATGTTGCCATGCGCCAAGACTATCATATGCGCTGAACCAAGGACTCCCAAGAGGGGATAAAGCACAGAAGCCGGATGGCGGAAGCAGTCCACGAGCCGAAGAACTTTTGCTCGGCGTTCAATGTCAGAAAGGCCCGGAAAATGACGGTGGCTATATTGTGAAAAGAGGCTCGCAGAGGTGAAAGCTGACGGTCGGTCCTCAGCCCTGACATTAAGCAAACCGACTCGAGGCAATTGTGCAGCCGTTCAGTCTGAGACTTCCCAGATGAAATTGATCTGATGGGTTTGCTCTTTGCTGTGGATGTAGGCAGCTGTATTGAAGAATGCTCGTCGCGAGCACTCCAGATTGTTGAGACATATACGTTGAGTATAAAGTTCTCACACGCAAAAGTTCGGACCGAGCATGTGATCTGCAATTGGGTCTATTATACGTGTTGCATTCATGAACGGTGCCTTGGAGACATCAGGAAGCTGAAAGATGAAAACTGACAACGACTCTTACTCCACGACTAGGAGCAGGCTTCGCGCTTAACCCATAGTCGATGTTGGTTCCTTCTCCCGCCTTTTCCCACCAGATCGCTCAACAACCCGCGCTGCAACCTTCATCGATGAAAGAAGAAGATCCGTCGAGACCACGGCTATAGGTTCAGGCGTGCAAAACACAGGTGGAGAAGAAGTCACATGCAGGAAATTGAAACGCCGCATGGTATAGCATATCGACCATGTCAACGCATCGAGCACTGCTCCGCTGTATGTAGACCCGGCAAGTGGCTGCGGATCTCACAGAGGGTCGACATTTCAACAGCGAGGAGTGGGAGGATGTGACGTCGTTGATAACATAGCACAATTCTTCTCGTTCATTTCAATCGGAATCAAGCCGTCGGACTCTGCAACATCTGTATACATATTTCCAAGACTGGTATGTTCTTCATTCTTCGTCAAGTTCTTCATCACTTCGTGTCATTGGACTGCTCCTCACTCAAGCACCGTTGCCGTTATACGCAAGTCTGTTACCGGACAGAATAGCTCCAGACAACGCGTCCTTGGTGCTCAAATCCCGAATCCTCGTGCACAGCGCCGCGGGAGTCTTGGATCCCTCAAGCGCCAGAAGGTATGCACCTAGTCCAGTAACGTGAGGTGTAGCCATGGAGGTTCCAGAGATCGTGTTAGTGTCGGTATCGCTGCGGAACCAAGCAGAGGTGATGTTGGTACCAGGCGCGAATACATCCACAAGCAGACCGAAATTGGAGTAACTTGCTCGTGCATCGTTCTTGTCCGAGGCGCCGATCGTGCAAGCAGACTCCTCGCTGGCTGGTGAAGCAGTAATAGTAGGAAGACCCGAGTTACCAGCCGCGACAGCGCAGAAGAGGCCTTGTGCGACGGCTTCGCGGACAGCCTGGTTCGTCATGGGAGATGGGATGGATGAGCCGAGTGACAGGTTGGCGACGGCTTTGCCGGTACGACCCTTGGCTTTCATGTCGTTGACGGCGAAGTCGATGCCCGCAATGACGCCGTCGAGGGACCCAGAACCTTCAGCGCCCAGAACTTTGACGGCGATGAGGGTTGTCTTCTTGGCGACCCCGTAAGTGGTGCCCCCGGTGGTGCCCGCGACGTGGGTCCCGTGGCCGTTCATGTCTATTGTGTCTGATTCGCCATCGACGAAGCTGGCACCTGGGACGGCGCGGCCGCCGAAGTCAACGTGAGATTGGCGAATTCCCTGTGATCGGGTCAGGACGCTGAAGACAGAGTGAGGATGACAGGAACTTACGGTATCGATGATGTAGGAGAAGGTCCCTTGACCAGCAGAGTCGTCGTAAATGTAGTTGGTCGCTCCGTTCTGGCGATGTGAGATACGTGCCAGGCCGTAGGATGGGACGTTGTTTTGAGTGACCAGAGCGTTGGTGCGAACAATGCTGTTTGGCTCGATGGACCGAATCGCTGCAATGTTGGCAACCAGGCCTACCAGGTCTTCGACGCCATCCATGGAAAAGCCCTTGAAGTTGCCGAAATCGTAGGTGTGCTTGGCCTGGACACCAGCAACCTCTGCGACCTGCGAGATCACATTGGCAAGGACCGCGTTGCTGTTGACGCGGACGATCCAAGATCGTGCAATCGTCTCTTGTCTGGTCTCAAGGAGAAGCGGTGCGGCCAGCGCAGCTGGCAGAGCCAGAAGGAAGTTCAAGAGGGAACGCATGTTTGAAGATATGTGTGAGAGAGGTGTGGGTAGAGGGACTGAACGAGGATGAAAAACGACTTTCTATATCTACTTGCAGCATTCCTGTGGCTTGCTACCGCAAGCGACTACCACTTGTGAGGATGAGCTGAAGTCGTCGATTACATCAGACGTAACATCGTAGTCGTGTGCTCTATTCGTTCGGAAGTTATTGATCAACCGCCTCGGTGCACTTGGCAGCAGAAGTATGTAGCACGAAAATGTTGCGCGTATCTATCGTCGAAGTCCATAGGAGAAAGGGAAGTGTCGCCAACTCGTTTCGGGCATGATCGGCCCACGCGCTACCCTTTAGGCTGGTGGGGATGGTAAACAGCACGACAACGAAGTCAGTGAGCACCGAGGCTCGCAGATCCCAGGGCACGACCTGCTGTAGGCGGGAATACCTCCATATCCCGTATTCGCCAGCTAAACTTGGCAAAGCGACAGTCTTGCCGTTGAGAGGAGGTGGCAAGGATTTGCCAAGATGGTGGCTTAAAGACTAATGGGTGGAGTCTGTAGAGCAAGCGGCTAATTAACAGCCAGCTCGTGATGGGAGAGATCTTCTTGGCCTTGGACGTGTGCCAAAGGCGATCGCTGCAAGACGCATCAAGCTCATATTTCGCTGCAGGCCAAGGCTTACAGCTCATGTACCTCTGCCACATCAAGGCGTGTGGAGGTAAGGACCTGCTTATTGCGGTTAACCATCACGTAAAGGGTAGCATTCCAAGAATTGTTTGAGTGGTTTAGGCACCATGTCACCCGTATCCCAGCTTCTGTTGTGGCTATCGAAGTATTTCATGGTTGCGTGAGGCATGGTGGTATCAAATTTTGAAGTCGGTGGCTGGTTTAGGCGAACGAGGCTGCGCATCTCGTTACGACAACCGGTCGTCGTTCCTCGGTGGTGGCAACAAAGCCTTGGACACGGCAGATGTGCGCGCGCTCGACAAGCAGCTCCTCCGTGGTACGATCGCCGAAGTGGAGGAATGCGGCTGGGCATGGGCAAGAGCATATCATCTCGAATATGGCTCTGGCCCAACCGGGCTTCGATGGTAAAGTCAGGTTTAGCTGCACAGCAAGATGATATGCTCGAGTAAATCGACAAATGCTCGGGCACTAAGGCTCGCCAGGTCAACTGCAAGTAAAGCGCGAAGATTTATATGTTTTTTGCCGGCTTTCCCGCATCGTCAGACCTTGATTTATTATGCTGCTCAATCGGTCAGCTACCGAGTTTGATAAGCTTAAACTTTAAACTTGACGCTGCCTGTCGATCACTGTAGGACATGCGTTCGATGTTTGTTGCGGTTCAGCAATCTCGTTGCTGAAAATTTCCACAAGGAACTTCAGAAGTCCTTTGGGGCCTCTCCCATCTTGCATCCCTCGAAGATTGAGGCCGGTGTCCAAGGCTGCTGGTACAGGGTCTTTCGCGAACACTAAGATTTTCGGTACAATACTTGCTTGGCAAGTGGTAGAGCTCAGTGCTCTACAGCAACGCCACTCAACCACGAATTGTAATGGTGCGTGCGGGACTGCCTCCGTTTAGTACATTGGTGCTCGTGAGGGAAGTCAATTTGTGATTAGCGGTATGGTGAAGATCACTGCGGAGGCCAACGGCAGACCGCATTTGTGGCTTTGGTAGAGTCTGGTAGTGCTCGGAGATCCTCGTATGAGCCTGCCATGTGTTTGGATGTTGGCGTGGACACTGTGAGCGCACCGTTGATGGTGGATAGCAAGCTACTTCACAGTTCATCACCTTGGTCTCGAAGCCCGGATTTGAGGAAATCTTCCCTTTCGACATCGTGCGCGCCCTTCACCCTTAGACTCGCCATCAGGCTCGCACCTGCCCATGCGCCCAAGGTCTCGACGCCTCTTACAATGCCTTTCAAAGGCTCAATACGTCCCTTTGCCTGCTCCCGCTCGGCCTTCAGAGTAACAGGCTCATTGATATCGTCGTGCACCCGAGACATTGCTGGGGTTGAGTCTTGGATCGGCTTTCGGTGTCCGTCGAGTGGGACAGGGACTTCGCCACCTTCTGTCTTCAGCCGTGTTGGCATGACGTTGGGCGAGTGATCGTTCAATGCCGGGGTACGTGGTCTCTTCGCGCTCCCATAGTTCGACACTACATCCCAACGGCGGATTGAGGTAAGGTGGGCAAGTTCTTGAAGCAGTCTTTGCTTGAGACCGGGTAGGTTGCCATAGGGTCCAGTGACAACGATTCGACTTATACAAAGTGATCTAAGGTCGACAGAGAGGCCCAGAAGGACTTTATAAGCTAGCAGATGAACCGGAAGATCGTGGTCGTCATGATCGGACAAGCTGCTGCCGGAGCCCATAAGAACTTTCTCGGCAGGCTCTGCAAGTTTCTCGAAGAGCAGTGAGAACTTCTCGGTTGGCTCGCCTCCTGGCACTGGCAGCTTCACGAGAGTAGTCTCTTCCGACTCGTCTGGATTGCGTGGCTGACACCACGCCATACGCCGGGTGATGTCTTCGGCTTCGTCAAATGTCACTTTGACTTCGTCTTCGCTGGGCACCGACCCCTCGATGATATTGCCCATCACTTTCGTTAATTGCTTTCCCGCTCGCACGGATCTTTTCTGAGCAACCTCCTTGTATTCGCCGACAGCAGTGATGACCGTCTCCTCCCAGCCAATGTCGATCACGAGAGCATGCCGCAAGCCAGCGCTCACGCAGCACATGATCGTATCTGACAGCAGCGAGATCGAGGGTGGCTGCGTGAAGTGACCGAATATTACGCTCAGTGCAGCTGATATGATTGGCGTGGGCAACAGAGATGGCACAATGAGAATGCTCCTGCGTGCTTTGGCATCGAGCTGTAGGAAGTCTACATGAGCTGTGCGAAGCGCCCTCTCCAGCTTGTCTTCTACCAAGCCCAGATCCGACTCGCGACAATCTGTTTGATAGAGCTGGTAGGCAGCCCCCCAATCTTCGCGCAGCCTGTACTGGCGCGTCTTTTGCTTATGCTCGGGATGGTATGGACGGTAGTCAGCCACCCTGCGACCAGCGTCGGGCGAGAAGGGAATGATGCATCGTGGCTTGCTCTCTCCAGCAAAGCCCGCTGCGAAATATCGCTGGTGTAGCTCGTAAATCAGCACGTCCTCCTGTTCCGCGCGGAATCCACCTGGGCTGCCGAATTGCGAGGAAATGCTGCGACCAAGCATGGGCGTGTGAGGGCTCCGCGGGGCATTGACGCTGGCTCGCGGATTCGTGTTGGACAATCGCGAAGGCGCCGCCGGTCGCTGGCGGTGTTCATAGTCGGCGGGAGTGCTTATCGCCGCCATCTGGAATGGCAGCGACTGTGGCCCAGCAAGTGTCTTCTGTCGTTGCTTTACATCTTGCTTGCTCCTTCCCAGTTTCGCGAGTCGCGACTGCCAATGGCTCGTGAGAGCTGCGGCAGCGGGCCCGGGACGGGGATGCCGCTGCAGAGTGGTCTGTGCCCCGAGCTCGAAATCTCGTCAATTTTCCCACGAGTGCACTGAAGAGCACATGCAGCAGCAGAACGGCGTCGACCGCACCACGATCGCAACTCACTCATATTCCCACTTCCGATATCGATAACACTGCAATCGCCGCCCGTAAGCGGCTGCATATCGACGGGATGACGCTCTTCATCCTCAGCGAAACGTCGGCGGGCTACGCACTGTTCAAAGCCAAAGACAAGAAGCTGCTGAAGCGCGATGATATTGCTCAAGAGACTTCGACGGCTGAGGGCGCATGCTCGCTGCTGAAGATGAAGCACTTTCACAAGTTCGAAAGTGCAGCTGCGGCGCTGGAGGAGGCTGCGGCATTGACAGAGGGAAAGGTGGGTAGCGCTTGGGGAGTCTGATAGAAAAGCCGAGCTGATGTCCTCTCCATAGGTCACACCCACGCTCGCCAACATGCTCAGCTCAATCAAGGACGAGAAAAAAGTGTCCCTGGCTGTTGCAGACCCCAAGCTGGGCAATGCCATCAGCAAGCTGCCCGGCCTGCAGATCACCCCCGTCTCCGACTCCTCCACCGCCGATGTCTTCCGTGCCATTCGCGAGCACCTCTCGTCCCTCATTCCCGGTCTGATGCCTGAGGATCTCGGTACGATGTCGCTTGGTCTCTCGCACAGCTTGTCGCGTCACAAGTTGAAGTTCTCGCCGGACAAGGTTGATACCATGATCATCCAGGCCATTGCGCTGCTCGACGACCTAGACAAGGAGCTCAACACATACGCCATGAGGGTAAAGGAGTGGTATGGCTGGCACTTTCCAGAGCTGGCCAAGATCATCAATGACAACCTGGCATACTCTCGCCTGATTCTTGCCATGGGCATGCGATCCAATGCTTCCACCACAGATCTGTCCGACATTCTGCCAGAAGAGATCGAGACTTCGGTCAAGGGCGCTGCTGAGATCTCCATGGGTACCGAGATCACAGACGAGGACTTGGAGAATATACAAGCTCTCGCCGAGCAGGTCGTTGGCTTCACCGAATATCGATCACAGCTTTCATCATACCTCTCTGCACGAATGCAGGCCATCGCGCCGAACCTTACAGCGCTGGTCGGTGAGCTCGTTGGTGCAAGATTGATTGCGCACTCCGGGTCTCTCATGAACCTCGCAAAGTCACCAGCCTCCACAATACAGATTTTGGGTGCTGAGAAGGCACTGTTCCGTGCGCTCAAGACCAAGCACGACACACCAAAATATGGTCTCATCTACCACGCCTCGCTCATTGGACAAGCATCCGGTAAGAATAAAGGCAAGATCGCCCGTATGCTTGCAACAAAGTCAACCCTCGGTCTTCGTGTTGATGCATTGAGCGACTGGGGTCAGATTGGCAAAGGCGAGAAGGAGGAGCCAAGTGAAGAAGAGAAGTCGGCCATCGGTCTTGCAGGCCGCGCCATGGTCGAGCGAAGATTAGCTGCTCTCGAGGGTAAGCCAATAAGAGCAAACAACATTGCGATTGGACCGCAAGGGCAACAGCAACCTGGAAAGTGGTCGATAAAAGAGGCACGGAAGTATAACCCAGACGCTGATGCACTGTCGTCCGACGCCAAGCCAGAGCTCACCAACGGCGAACCATCATCGAGCAAGAAGCGAAAGCTGGTTGAAGAGGTTGAGACCACCGCTGGCGCTGCCGACGATGACGACGAAGACGATGATGAGGAGGGCGAGACAACGGTGGCCACAATCAACGGCGAGAAGAAGCACAAGGGCGAGACCCCGGAGGAGAAAGCAGCACGCAAAGCCGCCAAAGCAGCCAAGAAGGCAGAAAAAGCAGCCAAGAAGGCGAAGAAGGCAGAAAAGGAGGCAAAGAAAGAAAGCAAGAAGCGAAAAGCCGACGATGAAGAAGAGCCCAAGAAGAAGAAGCACAAGAAAGGCAAGGAGTAGCAAGCCTGCTGTCCCTAATGCTTATTGGTCATGCGGGCATTTCCTGGCGTTCTACTACCTGGTCTGGCGTTCGAATGGCATCGGCATGTGGATGATTGTGGTTGTTATGAGCATGGGAGCTCTGGCGCATCATATGGAGTCGAGGAAGAAGTGCATGATCATGCCAGCACTTGATGTGAAGCGCTGCGGTCCACCCGCTACTTGTATATCTGCAACGATTTGAGGACGTAGTACTGGCAGAATCAAGCTTCGCAGCTGCTCGCCGAAGAAACATGGCAGCGACTGTCTTTTATTTCCACATATCTCAAGTGCTTTTAGCGGGCTTCAGCGATACCAAGTCTTGTTTGCTTCCTTCAGAGCAGCAACAGCGTTGTGTCTCTTCCTCTCACATAGCCCTACCGCCTACTGCCAGCTGGATTCTGCCAAAGTTACCTATCCGGTTAGGTGTCTGCTCAACAAAGCTCCCATCCAACGGCATTCTCAGTTGCCCGAGTCTCTGTGCTGTGACCCATGAGTCCAGGAACAAAGCCCCAATCACAAGCGTGAATGTCCTGATGTTCGATACGTGTGCCATGAACATCGTGGCAACCTCAATATCTTATAGCGACAGGTGCGAAGCCCTATCTTGTGGAATTCCGTCTCAGCTTAGTCTCGCCTCTTGTTCGAATCCCACAATCTCTGCGTGATTATGACCACCTTGGCGTGATTCATGTTGCAATTCGAGCCCTCACTCTCATACGAATACCAGCGGGATACGCTTTCCCTGCGGGTGAGATGGATTGTGTTTCTTCCTTGCGATGCCGTAGGGTCCTAGAGTCTCATCATCCGCCGGTGTTTTTGGATAAGACGTTGGTCGTTGATGATCTGATGGGATCAGCTCGTGTTCGAAAACGAGCCGGTCGATTAAACGCGGTGCTCCGCTTCTGACCCATTCTGGTATTTGGTGTCCACTTTGATTGACGCAGTGCTGGAGGGTAAGACGATGTCATGATGATCTGGGGTAAGCCCACCGGTGTCACTGACAAGGCCTACTTTCGCTCAACCATATTTGCACTAGTATCCGTATGCATTTATTGGACGGCAATTCAGTCGTGTTTGTGCTAGCGAGGACAGAAAAAGTCGAGCAGAATCAATGAACCTAAGTGACTCAGAAGCTCGAGACACCTGACTGCCCTCAGACAGTGAAGAAAGCAATTGAAGTTTCGCTATCTTGCGTTCTCCGAAAGAGAAGTAGTCGACTATGCGGATGCGGCTGGTTCCAAGGGATATCCACAGCGCCTGCTCCAGGTATTCCCCTCCAGCATAGCAGTAATGTCTCTATCCGCGCCCACATCGCACACGCTGCCCTTGTGGTTCTTCTCCTTATGATGCTGCCTTCCTCTCATCATTGCTGGCCAAAAGCAGCAGCTCTCTCATCTTCCAGCTTGGCGTAGAACAAATCGCGGCGACGGACGGATGGGATGTGGAAGCCTGTACATATGAGTTAGACCTGGGGTAGGGATTTCTGTCTGGAATGATCGGATTCGTGGTAGTGGTGGGCAGCAGAGTTTTGTCGCTGTACGTACCGTACCACCAGAGGTACCCGCAGGCGGTTCCAAGACCTGTAGATTCACGTCAGCATTACAATGTTCCATTTGTGAATCGTTACTTCACGTATGCAGCCATTGCCAGTCTGCGCAGCGTGAGATGCCCTACCGAAAGCCACGGAAAGGTCGAGGACAAGGCCCCTTCGGAGCATCTGGTCGCTGTCAGTAATACCCAAGACCGCGCATTCTGTACAGCCGCACGTACTCCAGTGATTGGCTTCACGGGCATCTTTGCAAATGTGAAGTGGTAGAGGGATTCGGTGCGGGTAGGTAGGGACTCTTGCGTGAGCTCACAGCTTGAGGATGGACATGTCGTTGCTGTTGCGAGGTCTTGGCAATGAACATCAAATCACCGATTGGATCGGAAAAGCACGGAGGAAGGGATAGACTCAACCACGCGGACAACCTCGTCTGTTACTTCACTTCTACGCATATATAACCTGGACTTTGCAAACATGGCTCGAAGATTCGTGGGAGATTTCTATGGGTTCAATATCAATTGCTACGTCAAAAAACTCCCCATGTGAAGTCTTGAGCAGCGATATTCGGATCCAGGTCAGCAACGCTATGTCAACAAGTTTCCAGGAATAGTGTGTTGCATTGCGTCGTGTTCTGTTGTGCACAACCAGCGCGTTGGACCTCGTCCATAAGCTTTAGCGACCACTGAGATAGGATTAGGGCCTTCCTGAACGGATGTATATGAAAGAAGACATGGACAGTATTGGGGAATTGCAAGGCAACTACGGAGATATTTACTACTCGCGAGGAGTCGAACAGTGTTATTGCGAAGTACCTATGGGAAGCCGCTCGATCATTTCGGTTCTCCCAAAATTCAACGTCTCGACACATTGCTAAAAATGACCTCAGCCTTTCTGATCTTTTGCACAGGATGCCACTCTTGCCAGGAACTCGTCACCCTCGTGCCGTGGTCCGTTGCTATCGGAGTGTCTCAATCAGTTCAAAATAGGCGTATCCGACAAGCGCACAAATCAGTGCAGTAGATCATCCGCAAGGACCCGTCATGGAGGACTACTGAAATGTAGCTGGAACCTCCCCCGTGGCGTTTAAAGGTGTCATTCCGAGAAAATGGGATTGCTTGCGCTGGACTGTGTTCTGTCATTGGCCCGTGTACGACAGACAGAGGATCAAGTGGTCTTTCAGGGCACTTTCCGAAAAATAACCACTTTTGGCTTGTCATGCCACAACCACCTTTGACATGTGGTCTGGTCCACAGATCACGTTAGCTGTCGTTCAGAGCTAAGGTGCCACCTCTTTAGGATACGCAGGCCAATCCTGGCGACCTGATTTGAGGGCCACACCGCCTGTCTAATGCTCCTGTTGGCGAATCCATGATAGTCGAATCCCTCCTCGTGCTTTTGCAAGGTTGAAGAGGTTGGCCACCTCGGGCGATTTCAGGTTTAGGCCAATTGGTAGCACTCCACATACGTTGCAAACATCCGCTCACTTGCCCTTCAAGAGCTTCTTGCCATGGTCGCGTACAACACGGTCAAGCAGCTGCCGAACCTGCTTGCAGCCATCCAGACCGACTGTCACCATGGGCTCCAACTGCGCCATCTGCACTCTCGTCTCCATGACAAGAACATTGACTTTGTCCTCGCCGCCGCTTGTGCCTATCGTCACGAAAGGTAATTCAAGTTCTTCCATGCTGTTCAAGTCGAGGAGAGGATCCGCTTCCTCCTCATTTGAAGCGTAGGAAGCAGTTGACCCAGTAGTGCAAGCAGCCACATAGTCTTTCATGGGGATACCAGCATCGATGAGGGCCAGCGTGGCGGCATTCAAGCAGGCAGCCAATAGCGCCCCATCTTGTGACAGAATATGTATCATAATGCTTATGGTGGATTGTGGGTAGAAAGAAGTAAGAATAGTGCTCGCGAAAGCAGAAGAGATGGTGTACTGCATCTCTTGTGTGCGCCTACCTGGCATCAGCTTCCTAGCCTGCTCCTCTCTTGAGCATCTCCAACTCACTTGTCTGTCCGACTTCTCTTCTTCCGGTCCATGCCGCTGAAACCAGCGATGCCGATCTCCACTTCTATGCTTGCATTTCTGCTTTGGTCTCTTCCGCCACCTCTTGTCTGCTGTCGTGGCCCAAGGACGGTGCAGATGATCTTGGTATTGCCCACCTCGAAATAGCTGCTGCCATCTGCGGCGGCCTGGGTCGACATCTGGCCATGGATTCGTCTCAGCTCATTCCAGCGTCGCCCATCCACACGCAGGTGTGCCAGGGCGTACGTCGAGCTGTCAAGTGGCATTGTGGCTACCGGTTGATGTTGTTACGCGCGACAGTTTCCGCGCTTGCTCATGCACTCAAATGGTCTTTGAGCACGGACCCTCACAGAAAAAGCTTGTAAGGTATCACTTCATCACCGAGCATTGCACGGGGCATGATTGACATCAGCTGCCAACGCAAAGCATAGGTGACCTGTTGCCGTGTTGAAGATGTGTCATTATTCATCACGTTGTACATACCGCTCTGCAACGTTGCACAATTATCATCCGCTTTTGCCCGATGGTTACAATCATAAATGCTGCTTTCTCGGCGCGAAGTCCTTCTTGACACAAGGCGTAAGATTCTGCTTCTCCTGCTGACGAATAAAGATCTTTTAAGCGGTCGGAGGTCGTTGCCGTCCGCTGTACTTCATGTCCTTTCTCCGCGGCAGACAAGGGTCTATTGGAGACGGATCGAGCAGAAACCCCATACCAGCCTCATACATAAAGCCCAGCAATAAGTAGCTATGATGACTTATGATCCTCATAGCCGATCAACATCTACCATAAATGCCTCTTACCCCCGAACAAGTGAAAATTATCAAGGCAACCGTGCCTGTTCTCAAGGAGCACGGCAATACTGTAACCACTCTCTTCTACAAGACTGTCCTTGAAGAATATCCGTCGCTTCACAACGTCTTCAACCAGACAAATCAAGTCAACAACCACCAGGCTCAAGCTTTGGCAGGATCTCTTTACGCATATGCTTCACATATTGATGACCTGGGAGCCTTGAGCCCGGCGGTGGAGAAGATCTGTCACAAGCATGCGTCCCTTTATATCCAGCCTGAACACTACAATATTGTTGGCGAAGGACTCCTGGGAGCCATGAGCAAAACTCTCGGAGAAGCATATACACCTGAAATACACGATGCCTGGACAGCAGCATACTGGCAGCTTGCTGGCATTTTCATTGGACGTGAGAGCCAACTGTACTCGAAGTCAAATGGCTGGATGGACTGGCGCGAGTTCAAGATTTCTGACAAAGTCAAAGAGAGCGAAGACATTACGTCAATCTATTTGAAGCCGGTTGACGGTAAGAAGCTACCTCAGTACCTGCCTGGACAATACGTCTCTCTTCTCACAGACGTACCGTCATTTGGCTACGTGCAAAGCAGACAATACTCCCTCTCCGACGCCCCTCGAACTGAGTACTATCGTATATCCGTCAAGCGCGAACCCGGTCTCGATCCCCAAGATCCCAAAGCTCGAGCACATCCAGGCTGTGTCTCCAACATCCTGCATTCCGAGAAGAAAGTCGGAGACATTGTAAAAGTCTCACATCCAGGAGGCGCGTTCTTCTACGATCCAAAGGTAGATGACGAGGGGCCTGTGGTTTTGCTCTCAGCAGGTGTGGGAATCACACCCATGATCAGTATCCTGAACACTCTGGTCGGGCGCGGCTCAAAGCAACCCATCTCCTTCATCCACGGTGCAAGGAATACTTCGGCCCAGGCTTTCGCTACCCATGTCAAGCATCAGGCTGCAGAACACGAGAATGTCAAAGCCACGTTCTTCGTAAAGAACCTCTCGGAGAGGGACGATGTGGACCGTGACTGCACTCATGTTGGCCGCTTGACATTGTCAAAACTTAGCCATACACAGAGCAAGTATCTGTGGCTTGACGATACGAGAACCACATATTTCGTCTGTGGTCCAGACGCTTTTATGAGTGATATGGCTAAAGGGCTGAGAGGTCTTGGTGTTGATGAGAAGAGGATCAAGTTGGAGATCTTCGGTACGGGTGATATTCCTGGTGATACTGAGGCCAGTGCTGTTGCCCACCAGATGTCTCGGCATGATTTTCTAATCCTCGCATAGCTTACATTAAAGGCGTCTGGCTAGCCGAGAGGCATCCAGTATTAGTCGCGACGGGCGCATGGCTTTCTTCTCAGATTAGCTCCACAATAGCAGTCCACTTCTCAGAAACGCCAACAAAGCCCAGTAGCCTTGCCATCACCAATTCGCAGAACCATCATACAACTACAAAGCGCATACCAACAACGACCTGATCTTCCTCGAACACACCCGGTCTGACTTTGGCAATCTGCCGCTGGCAACCAGGATCGTCATTGTAGGTAACTACGCTTCCGCGGCAGATTTCAGGGATCTCAAACGTATCGAGAGCGTCTTTGCCTGGCCTTTCGTCTACAACGGAGCGCCTAGGCTTATGCGAGCGCTTCAAAACCTCATCTGGAGCCTGGGTGCTCAGTTCGTCGCTCTGAGTTGCCGCATCCGATCCGAACGTCGCAAATTCAATTGGCGTACTCTGCGAGGTCTTCGAAGGATATTTCTCCCTCGACGGTGGTCGCTGTGGCGAGAGAGCAGATATCGAGTCAAGGAGATGGCCATGAGGATCGGCGCCTGAGTCAATCGCCATGGCTGCTCTGTTTTGCGCCAGTTCAGCAACGGCATCGGTTTCCTCAAGCTGAGCTTCCCGCGACACGGTATCGACGAGCGATGGCGAATGATCCACATTGCTCTTTCTGTGCATCGGTCTCTCCTCGGGCCCTTTGGAAGCCTTTCTCTTACACTGAGGCTTCCCATTGTCCATTCTGGTGACTTGGCTTAGGTAGCCCATGTTGGGACCATATTTGAAGCCGGTGCCGGCAGTAACGATCAGATCTATGACTCCCAGATGTCCAATGGTTTCCATTCGCTGAGGCAACTTCAATGCAGAGAGCGCGTTCAGATATTCTGCCGTTGCTGTGGCGCCCCTGGCTGAAGCTTCCTGAGCCAACAATGAAGACATATCATGCCATCGAGTGCTTGCGCGCTCTACGTGATCGATTGTGCTCTTCGACTCGTATATCCAGGGCTTCTCCACATGTCTGTCGATCCTAGTCCCCGCAAAATCGCGTTTGTTGTCCATAGAGCTGCGCTTCGTATTGATGAATTCTACATCAGCTAGGGCACCATTTAGAAACACTTCAATTTTCAGGTCTACTCCCACAGCCTTCTGATTGCCCAATTTGACATGCGTCTTCGGCGTGGTTCTAACCATGAGCCGTAGAGCCTGCTGTTGTCGCTCACGAGCGTTAAAGACGGCGCCTGGGTATGCTGGAAGCCCAGCAGGATCTGAAAGACGTGTTGGTAAGCGCTTTCACGTGGCAGACTTCTTGACATGCGGCAGCACTGCTAGCTGCATTGTACGGCCATTTAGAAAACCCACTGGGCGGCACATTTGTCACTTACTGCGGTACGAGTACTGATGAGCCATGCCATCGCGCTGCGGCGTAAAGAAGGTGCTCTGAGGCATAGCCTGCGAAATGCTGCCACGTTTTTCATGCCCACTCTCCTGATCGTCACGCTCTGCGAAGCTCTGCGTGGGAGTTCCGAAGGTTGGAGTCGGGCCAAGAGAGGTCAGAGGCGAATCGAGGTTGGACAATGATGTTTCCAGGTTTGGAAGTGAGACCTGGAGCACTCTGTCAGCGCTACCACAGGATAGGTCTATTTCGAAGACACGAGACAGCAGATAGCTAGCACGATTCCTGTCAGAATTTGCGCAGTCGACTCACAGCTGGCGCTGAACCGCGCTTTAGTCCCTCGCCAGCCTCGACCACCATTAGTGGCATGTCCTCATTTTCTCCAATATACTGGAGAACGCCCTTCGTCGATCCGTCCACGCCAATCGTGCGTTCTTCCAATGCTACGGCGGCCTTGAGAACAGCTTCAATCCGACTTGCCTCTTTCTGAGCTGACACATTGAGGTTGGTGAGAGAGTCTTCCAGATTGGCGACAGACAGTGTGGCAGTGACACCTCCAGCTCTGAAGGTCGGCATGATGGCTGCACTCTCCTGCGGGTTCGCGTGCTTTACGCGTTCGTGCGGAGGGAAACTTAGCTTTATGTTGCATGTGAAAACGGCGTTGCTGCGGCAGAATGCGTGTTTGCCTGTTCCCGTCGCTCGGGCTGGCCGTTTGAATGGTTGACTGTGCTCGGGAGGAAAGAACCAGCGACTTCCTGCATGTGCGAATCATCAGCAGTTGGGCTCAAAGACGCCGCTGGAAGTAAGCTGTGTCCAAGTTCTGAAGCGTAGTCAGAGCCGCGAGCGCAGCCAAACTGATCTCATGGTATGGCTATACTGTGGGCCAATTCAGTGCCTGCATCAAGGTCGGTCGCCTCGCAACGCTTTGAGGTCAGTAGCAGACTGGTACCGTATCTGAAGGTGTCGAAAGGCTATGGTATCTCCACGATCAGGTCAATGCAGTGGCAAACGGACAGCCCGAACATCATCCTCCACCAGCACGCTCCAGCATTGCTACTTTCTCCCGCGTCCTATACATGGTGGAGTGACCGTTGTAACAACGAACTTCGAGAACAATGAATGGCTCTGGCCGAATTATTTCTTCATGGCGTCATCTTCTCATATAATCGTAACCTCGTCACTCTCCGCTGTCTCTTCATCTTCTTCCCTCGGTGATGATGCCCAGAGATGGCTCTTCCAGGCTATCGCCCAGCTCCTGGATAGTCCTATCATAAACCCTTGCAATACTCATGTCCAAACTATCGTCGTCCTCGCCCTCCTCATCACCCTCGATCACCAAACCTCCCTCCACATCGGTATCTGTCTCCATCTTATCCTCGTCAACCTGCTCGGGCTCCTCATACTCAAACTCGCCCTTCTTGAATGCCTCCACAACATTGATCCTCGTCCTTTCCACCAGACTCCTAATTCTGACTTTCTCCGTCCCACTCACTCCCCTCGAACCCACAAAACCGGGTAATTGCTCACCAGACTCGACATCCCTCCCTTGGATCAAGCTGGCGAACGCGTGATCTAGTGTTTCGATCAGGCGGAACAAAGCTTTGGGATTGGGAGGCATAGCTTGCACCACATTTCCCAGCAATAGCGCCAGGCTGATTAAGTAAGGAACCTGCAGACTCGGTGTGCCGCTGACCCAGATCACCTCAATCAGTTGCTCGATGTCTTTGCATGCTTCTTTCATCGACCCGTAGCCTTTTACGTCGCCCCACGTATCGGCTTTCTCGCGGTCGACGTTGGAAAGGTGCGCGGACTCGGGTGATGTGCGTTTCGCAAAGCGGCGTTGGATGTGGAGGATTTGTTGGTCGACGTAACGGATGAAAGCTCCTTCTTTGCTTCCTCCTGGTTTGAGGGGCGTACCGCGTGGGTGCGGGAGGGTTGTATGTGGGTTTGAGGATAGTGTTGACGAGGCTGGTGGTGAGAGCATGAAGCCGCCGGCCGGAATTGGAGAATCCATGCTTGCAGTGGAGTCAAGGTTCTGGTGAACAGAAAGAAAACACAGATTCAGCTGCTAGGTTACATGGCATTGGCAATTACACAGAGTAGGCGAATGGCGCTTGTGCCACTGCGGTTTGCGACGAAGGATGTGTATAGGACTCGGGAATGCAATGCAGGTGCTAGAGCTGAGACATCAAATCTTTGAATAAGCAACATATTCAAATATTCAGAAGATTTCATTTGGAACACGTTTCACGGTGGTCCTTTTCATGCTCGCATAGTGGGTATCACGGTGCATCTAGCAACTAACAGAAAGCCGTTTCTCGTAAAATCATCGTCTGCCGCGTAAAGGTTCAGGTGATCCACCTTTGGGCCACCTTGTCGTAGCCGATCACACTCAAATCAATGTTGAGGGAACGCAGCATCATGTCCATCGTGAAAGACTGTAGATGATTAGTTCGGACGTGCGTCCTGTACGGTTCCTCGAGACACACTCACATCGTCATCAGCAGCATTCTCTGCCTGCCACGTTGGCAAGTTTCCACCACTGTTTCCCACCTCCATCCTGTCGGGCTCTTCTGCAGCATCCATCGCCTCCTGCTTTGCCTGTTTCTTCATCTGCTTGCGATACTCCTGCTCATCTTCTGGCAGCTCCTCGCCTTGGGAGTCAAATTCGCAATCTGCGTCATCGTCTGGCTCTGCTTCCACCGCGAACTGGCCCAAACCATGCGAGCGCTCGTATTTTCGCTTCTCCATCTCACGCCAAGCAGCGACACCTCCCATCCGCTGCACACGTTCCTTGACCGTGCCAAAGAGCTCTTCTGCTACAGCTTGAGAGCACAGTCGCCATTTCTCGGCAAGCGCCTCGAGCTCTGCATCAGTCGAGCTATCGGCAAGCTGCTCTGCTTGCCTGAGAACATCCAACTCTTTCCGAATGCTTCGAATCTGTATTTCGAGAGCGGCGTTGGCTTTCTGGACTGCTTGTTCCTCTGGGCTTGCCTTCTTCTTGCTCGTAGACCAGGCGAACGGTGGCTGCTTCCGCAAAGGTGTAGCGACACCGATTTTGGACGCGGGAGTCATCAGCATGGATGCATCCACTTGGTACGCCGGCTCCGTAGTACGTGCTATCATGCTTGGAAGGTATGGTGGAGGAGCGACATTCGCTTTGCTTGCGTTCTCTTTCAACGGAATACTTGTTGTCGGCTGCTCTGGCTTCGCCGACCTCATCGGCGAGACAAATGGTTTCTTGAGCTTTGCAGTGGCATCGTTCAGCTTGCGCCGCTTGATGGAACGCGGCGACGACATGGCAGTGCTATAGCTCTACAGCTGTGATGATGTTCGTGAAGACGCGTTGGGAAGACGCGTCAGTGGAGTTGCCTCGGTCGTCAATAGCATCTGCGTGCGTGCCTGAAACACCTCTTTTTGGCTTCCTCACAGTCTTCCGCTCGTCAATATATCAACGTTGCACCAGAAAACCCTGGAACGGTTTGTGAGAGCAATATTCTCAATCCTGCAGAGCCTCAATACATGTGTGCTGCTTCGACTACTGGCGTACTTCAAGGCTTGCAAAGATCCTCAGAAAATATATGCAACCATGCTAAAACCGCTGCCATTCGCGGTGTCCTTCGTCTCTTCAACCATATCAACAAGCATGCGGCTAGTTCACTATGTCACTCTTTCGTGACCAGTGGTCATAATGTGTGTTGCTGCAGGATACTCTAAGGCTAGTGGAGCTGCGGCAATGTCGCATTATTCCGGATACCGGTGTCATTCGCGCGTGTGTCCTATGAATCACACAAACAACCAACGATAGTTCCCTGCTTGCTGCGCACCTGGCAGAGGCTGTAACCGCAGTCCAGTCACGGTGGTCTGAAGTACAAATACTGCGGCTTGAGCTCGGAAGTGCTGATGTTCTGCTCCATTACCTTACCTTTCGAACATGGTTATCACGATGCAAGAGCACTACCCTCAGCGAGGCCTAGCAAGACAGACGTGCCTTCTACCTTGCATCTACAGCACTTTCAGCTCTTTGAGACACTCTTGCTCTGGAATATCACCCCCGCCGGCCGCTCTTATGAGGCTGCAAGATTTCTGTCTGCATCAATCGTCCCGCAGTCTCACAGCATAGCCACAACGATGGCATATGTCTTGTCTTTGTCTTCCAATAGCCCTTTGGCTGGTCTACTAGAGAACGAACCTCATGTCAGATCATCGTGCTCGATCGCAAGCATCAGGTCGAGCGAAACGGTTCATCACAAGCGTTTACGCAGCTTGTCGTCCAGCTCTTTCTCTTCGGCAAGCTCTCACTTGTTTCCGGCTTCATTCAGACGACGAAACGGGACCTCTGACGAGCGATCTAATACCGTACGATCCCCTTCAACCATCAACCTTGGTCTGAATCCGATATGGGGAACTTTTGATCGGCGCAGTGCATCTGCAGCGAACTCGCGCCGCACGAGTCTAGCATCCTCTAATGGGAGGCAGTACACCGAGTTGGTCCGTGGTCTAGACGACCGAAACATGCAGCTAGAGAATGACGCAAGCTCCGAACATGATGAGCCATCCAGGGCTATACTTGCCTCGTCCTCCCCAGACAACAATGCGGACGATGGAGAGAGCTCGGCCGAGGGAGACGCTACCTTGCAACACAATGAGAATGGAGAAGAAGGAACGAACGCAGCCAACTCCTCTCCATCCACGGCGTCATTCAGTGATGCGCCAGCCTTTAGCAAATGGGTCAGCAAATTACGAAACCGGCGACAGCGTCCTGTTCCATGCACAACGCCTCGCAAGGAGAGATGGGTCCTAGATGATTTCAACCGAAAGCTTGTCTCACCATCGAAGCCATTTCGCCATTCAGCACATCACAAGTCGGACTCCCAGAACTCTTCGCTGAGATTCATTACTTCAGTACGTTCGGCAACTGTGACCCTTGCGAGTGTCAGCATCGCGACCATCTCTCGCCAATGGCGCCGTGGTCACCAGCGTAGCAGTCTCATGTCAGGCTCCGATCCTCGACCGTCCATTGACAGCGTGCGCTCGATGATTGATGATGCTGCTAGACAAAGAGCCAAGAAGAGGCGCGAAAAGCTTGAAGAGCTCATTCGGACCGAGGAGAGCTACGTGGCAGATGTTAAGGCATTATCTGATGTATGTGCTGGGTGTCTGTATCGTTGGAAACGTGCTGACGAAAACCTCACAGGCATACTGCACCATCTTGCCGCATCAGCACACGATCCAAAACTTCACTCGTGCTACCACGCAAAGGGTCATCGCCGACATCCTGCACCTACACGACGATATTGTAGCAGGTTTGCATCGAGCAGTCCCTTTCGCCGAGTACGATCAGATCTTTGCAAGTCCGATGCACTCGCGGAGACATCCTTGCAAGACCCACAATCGGTGGCATAGTGTCGGTGGAGTCGCTTCGAATTTTACACCAAGGCGGACTGTACTCGCAACGGTTCGCCAGGGTCGACGTTCGCTCAACATCAGTAGATCTGATGGCAATGAAGAGGCAGTGCTGCACTGCAGCCCTCTGATTGTCGGTGCGGTGGCGAAAGTCTTCGCAGATCATGTACCAGTCAATGACCTTGTTTTGGCTTGAAGTGTGGCTGAATGAAGTTCTCATAGTTGAGTCGCTTTGCAATATACGAAGCCTTCGGCGCGAGCTTTGACACTGTCCAGAAGGACATTGACGACGGTCAGAGAAGTACTCCCCACTGGCCCGACTATGACAGAGCCATCGAGGCTATCTCAGCCCATATCAATCCACTACGCAGTCGAGAAGCGAATCAGAAGAAAGCCATGACCGTGAAGGATCTTCTGATCAAGGTTGGTCCAATCTTGCTTTCCCTCTTATTCGCATCGCTAATTTCGAGAACAGCCAATCCAGCGCATACCACGATACGAGTTGCTCTTTGCCGATCTGGCGAGGCTGACACCCGTCTGCGATGACCCCGACGCCCACACTTCAATTGTAGAATTGTGTGAGCGCCTCAGTGAAGTGTGTCAGCGGGTCAACGCTGCAAAAGAGACCTCGCCAACAAGAGTGCGGGAAATGGAGACCACTTGGCTTGTTGGCGAGCGACTAACGTTCTCTGGCCAAATTCCAAAGTCGGTATTCCTCAAGCTACTTGGACCCGTGTCACTTTGTGGGTGCCTGTACATTGCATATCGAGGCAGAGAAAGGATCAAAGGCCTCTATGTAGTCTGCATCCTGTTCGAATCACATCTGGTCTTGGCTTCCGCAGACGAGGATCATCCAACATACAGCGTGTTGGCTAGCGTCATGCTAGCTCATGCTACAGTGGAGGAAACCGATAACCAGAAGGGTCTACAATGCCACACTGCTCCGCACTCCTGGAAAGTGGTCTTCGAGCATGCCGGTAAAATGTACGAGCTCATCGCTTCTGCATGCTCGGCTGTGGAGGCGGAGGCGTGGAGACGGCATATCGTGGCTGGCATCGACAGGCAGTCGCAAGCCGAGGCCGAAGGGAAAGCAAATATCCTTCCTCTGGCATCTCCGCTCACAGCAGAAATGAGGAGTGTAGGCAAAGCATTTGGGAAGCCGAGCAGCTTTGTCCGGAAAATGTCAGTGCACCGAGCGGCAACGGTTGGACCAACTTCGGACCTCAACCAAGTCATAATCAAGAACACGCAGGCTGTAAAGGAAGTGCAGGACAACGGGTCTCAAACTTCACTTCAAATACCACGATCTCAGTCCGTGCAGACTCCGAGCCACATACAAACACTGGCGCCGCGACGCGCCGATCGACTGCGGCTTGAGGGTATCTTAGCAGATGTCTGGTCCAAGGACACCATTCCCTTCCCTGGAATGATACGCCGTTCAGATCCGATTCGAGCTTCAGCGAACCATGTCATTCGTAAATTCAGCATGGCGAGTATTACGAGCAATTTCTCCTCCTCCAAACGAACCCCGAGCTACACCAGTGTCAACTCGTGGCGCAAAGAAGACGTTGGCCCCCCAAGGGCCTCAAGGAGCAGTCGACACGAGAGTGTTGCGACAGCCACCTCGCGATATCCCCGGCCCGTGCCCGTGAACTTCCACACAGCGCCGGATGCATTTCTGCCTGCAGACTTTGACATCCAGGATCCTGCCAAGGCCAAGAAGAAGTCCGCCTTCCGAACCTTCACGCTCACGATGGAGCGACCATTCAGCCCGCTGCTGGGGAACGAGACCAAGCCTGCCTCAACACTGCGCAGAGCACAGAGCGTCAGAGATGTAGCAGACACTGCCTCGTCACAAGGCTGCTCACCAGTGCCACCACCAGTGCCTCCAGAGAACATAAAGCCTCAACGGGAGCCCCAAGATCCCAAACCCGAATCTGGACCTCCCACCTACAGCGTTGTCCAAGAGCGAGTCAAATTCCCCGCCACATTGCAGGCCAAGGGCGACAATTTAGCAGCAGAGACGGTGCTTGCCAAGACGCCGAAGAAGAGCAAAAGCAAGCTATTTAGGATGTTCCATTAGAGGCGCATTTGGGTAGATTCGGTGCGCGTGGCCGCTTCATTGAGGCTTATGTTTTGGCTTTAATGGATCGCGATGGCAAGAAATTGGTTACGAAGGATCCCAAGTTAGCTAGAGTCTGGAAATACTGTACTGTATCATCGACACGAGTGAACGAACCATTGACACTACACTCAAGTGTTGAAGCAACCACGACTTCCAATTTGTTTCTCAGAAAATGACTTGGATGGTGGAGTCACGCCTTCCCACGCCCTGGGCGATGATGTAAGCCCGTGCGCGACCAAGTGACTTCATACCGACACGCACAGACACGGCGGGCACGCGACCCATGGACAAGAGCTCCACCTGCCTTGGAAGCTCCGAGAGTTCTTCTTTGTTCAAAAAGCAATCCGACTTCCTCATCTCACACTCAGATCAGGCAGAACCAAACCACGATTCAACCGCATTGAGATCACACACGAGAGTCCCATTACCCCACCTCTTAGAAAGTTCACTACCACGACAATACCATAAACCATGCGCGGAAACGATGCTACCACCAAGGTGCACTACAAGGGCAGCGCCGACGACTTCATTGTGTTCGTCGATAACGCACAGGCCGTGCGAGACTGGAAGGCCGACAGCAGCATTCCTCTCGCGCAAGTTGTGAGCGGGTTCAAGATCTTCGTGACCCACAAGTGAGTGATCCCGCTACGTGGCCTCAGACCTAAATTTTGGCTCAGTAGAGCTCTGGCTGACTGGGTGGTCCAGGCAAGGCAACACCGGGATCATGGACGGCGCATCCAAAGCCCAGCTGGAAGACGAGTTCGGCACGAGCAAGGACGATGATGTTGTCAAGCAGATATTAGAGAAGGGTTCGATTGTAGAGTCTGCCAATTCTGGCCGTGACGGCGTGAAGAACGTCACCCAGGGTGGAATGGTGGCCCATTAAGCTATGAGATGCATTGTGAGCTGGCTCACTTCATAACCAGAAAGCCAGCCCAGGTACTTGAAGAGCCAAACAGCTAAGCAACGGAAAACAACGTAGCCGTGTAAGGCAGATGCGGCTCAGTTTATGAGACACGATGAATGAACACAATTGAAGTTCGGAAAACGAAGTGAGACCAAGTGATGTGGTTCTTGATGTGAAGCTGCTTTCATATACCGCGCGAGGCCAGATACGTGCCTTCGGTTTCGAAGCTCCAGAAACCACTTTGACAAACGCTACTGACACATTTGGCGGACTACAGAACAACGCGATGCACCAAATTTCCTGGAAAACAACAACCAATAACAACAACAGTGGTTGCTGTTATTGGTCGCGATCTTTGCCATACAGGCCTCGGTTGTGCAAACAAAAGTGCAGCTGTGGCCGCGGTGTCTGAGACACAATTGCAGCAGCAACGGCGGAAAGCGACGCTGAAGAACACCGCAGTCACGCCCTCCCGACACCCCAGCGAGTCAATATGGCCAACATGGCCAACATGGCCAACAACACGCTAGCCAACAACCTTCGCGCTTTGCTCCCAGCGAACCTCCCGAACGAGATTGTTAATTACATCGCAGAGCACACTGGCTGGCACCCACAGCTCCACGTACGGGCTCGCGGGCAACGTCTCGCTCGCAATGGTGACTGTCGCACCGATCCTTCAATACCACCAGAAGACTCAACTAAATGTCCATTCCTTTCACTGCCGAACGAGTTGCGTGTCCAGATTTTAGCAGAGCAGCTTCCGGGCAAGGATCGCACTGTGGAGCCAACATGCGGAGCGCATACTACCAAAGACCCTTCCCGCGCGCCGAAGCGCAACAGGATCAGCGATCTTATGGTCGTCAACAAGAGCTTCAAAGATGCAGTGGCACTCGCCCTCTACCAGCGTATGTCATGCAAGGCGCAACGTAACCCTACGAGAGGATTCAGCTGACTTGTGGTAGAACGTGAATTTGAGCTTCATGTGCACCAGGGTATTCAGTCCGCAGGTATCGAATTCGTTGACGCCGGCCGACAGAAACTGCACTACCAGCTCGACTACGACGACGAAACTTTTGAAAGATTTGCGGAGAAAGACGAATTTGGCTTTCGTGAGCTTAAGAAGGTCCACATAAAGATCTATCAACCGGAAGAGGATGCGCGAAGCACAATCACGGCTATCAACACTTACAACATGCATCATGCCTTGTGTCTCCTGTTAGAGCGCAATGTGGAGGCGGAGTCAGATCGTATCGTCTCGCTCAACATCTCTTTTGAGAAAGCACACATCACATCAGAGGGCGCATCAGGTCGCCGACAGATCATGCAGAGAGAGCATTACTGGTGGCTTCTCGATGCTCGAGCGCCGCGATTTTCCTGCATGAAAGACATCTCAGATATCGAGCTTGTCTTGCAGCCTTTCGCACGACTTACCAAGGTCCATAGGGTGGCCATCAACCTTCCTGTAGGTGTTAGAGACCATGCGCCTACAGTCAGATTCAAGGACAATCTCATCAAGGCTATGACCTGCAAGCACGACGAGTACACACTGCCGTCGAGACATATTATAGAGGCCCAAGCACAAGCCCTTCGTACCTCATACCAAGGCCACGGATTGCCTGATGCAATGGGATATAATTACGTCAGACAACCCCGTGATCTGGTGGTGGACGAGCTTCTCGAAAACCAGCCTCGGACGCTGGAGGAAGCAAACGAGGACTGCCCAAAGCGCGAGCTCTGTCCGGACTCTCCGATAGCTGTCCCCAGTGACACCAAACGGCAGAAGCTGTTGAAGCAAGAGTCGTCCTTGGGTTTCGATATCGGTCAGATGGGCTTCGGCGGGGAGCATACCATAGATGACACGGACGGACTGGAGTTTCTCGACGGCCATCAGCATTGGGCTTTGATCAACCGCGAGAGAGATCGTGATCGTTCCAAGCTGCTTTCCGAAAGCACGGCCTTACCTGAGGGCAGCAGCGGCAGCACAGACAACAATGCTCTGCTCGGCGGGCTGCACTGGGCCCGGGTTCAGCGTATCACCTCACACGTCCAGACCGGTCCCATCCATAGGAACACTACAGACGGATCCTCCAGCGGATCTCCCTCCTGACAACCTTCAGCCGACAGCTCGGTGAACTTGGTCCCTCGTATATAGATTCAAGCGATCAGTCTCGGCGCCAGATCGGAGGACGAAGGGATTCGAACACTTTTCACGAGGCCGAGGCCAACGTGGCCTAACCAAAGTGCAAGTGGACAGATATCTCGCATTAATAGCTAGGGGCCACAAACTGGGACAGCTCGGCCAGAACCACAGTAGGCTGAGAGTATATTACGTCCAGGAAGCCGAGTGCCGCGCGAGCCTGGTGTCCAGAGATCAGCAGCTCGCTCTTAATGATAGACCGTTTGCTCCGACAACCGTCTTTTATCATCATCAGCCGGCACAACCGGGTGAGGGACGTATACGGCCGCTCTGTAGGAGAGGCCTCGCTTGCAAAAGTGATAGTATAAGCACTTACCACAATCGAGGCGACTTGCTTATGTCGTTGATCAGTCATCCTCTTCGTGTTTTTTGGTTCCTTGCAATGTGTTTATTATGTATTTGTGCTCCTATGAGTACATCAGAAACGTTAGCATCACGGGTTCGCGCGTGCAAGCTAGTCCGAGTTGCACATTTGATGCCACCTAGACTGCCACGCGCTGATGTCACCCGGGCGCCAAACCTGAATCCTGGCCGCTGATCATTACTGTATGTGGCAGTGCAGCAATAGTTATGTGGCTACCTACAGTACATAGAGTCGCAGAACGCAGTGTGCCTTGTGCTCTGCCTTCAATGCAATCGAACAACGTACCGCTCCTCCAGTTGACAGAAACCAACGTTAATCACCCGCTTAACACCAAGGTCAGCCGCAGCAGTGGCGATGGCACCAGACTAAAGTGACGAAGAGAGCAAACTCCGCGTTGCACGACTATTCCATGACCAGCCGATCACGAATCCACCTAGGAAAACCACGGTCACGGTGAGGATCTTAGGTGGTCTCAGGGAGGTCCGACAGCATAATGGCTCCGGCGAACGATCAAGAGCAGTGGTCGACGGGAGGGGAAGGGCAGCCAATTGCCCAAGTCCCGCAGTTCATGCTCGACCAGGCGAACGCGGCCGTAGCTGGCGAGAACGATACCTCAAGTGTTACGCCCGCCGAAAGGAAGCATATGGGACACGATGTCGCCATTGATGACCCAGAGTATAGCACAGCCCAGGGCGACTTCGACATGCCTCCTCCTGCTTATGGAGATCAGCTTGGCACCGTCAACCAGGAGCAAGAGGGGTTCGGCACCAGGGCCAGCGTGGCTGAAGACGGACGTGTGAACATCCGCATCGATCAGCGGAATCGGAGACTCTCACAACTGCTTGTGCCAAGTCTGAAACAGCTGCAACAAGCTGCCGACCAACAGCATGTTCCTCCGCCTCCATATATTCCGCCTTCATTGGGTGGGGCGGAAGGCCAGGCGCCACCCCCACCGATGAACGTCGTGATCCAGATTGTTGGATCAAGAGGAGATGTGCAGCCTTTTGTGGCGCTCGGCAAAGTGCTGAAAGAGACATACGGACACCGGGTGAGGCTAGCAACGCATCCCAACTTCAAGGACTTCGTGAAAGAGAACGATTTGGAGTTCTTCAGCATTGGAGGCGATCCATCAGCCCTTATGTCCTTTATGGTCAAAAATCCCGGCCTGATGCCTGGTTTCGATACGCTACGTGCTGGAGATGTTGGCAAGAGGAGAAAGGAAGTCGGAGAATATCTACGAGGTTGTTGGAGGTCCTGCTTCGAGACCGGCGATGGAACGGGCCCTGAAGTTACGGACGACACGATCGAAGATTGGACATCGGAGAGCCTCAATCCAAACGACTACCTCAACAAGCCTTTTGTCGCGGACTGTATCATCGCCAACCCGCCGAGTTTCGCCCACGTTCACTGCGCGGAGAAGCTAGGCATTCCCTTGCACATTATGTTCACCATGCCATACTCGCCGACTCAGGCCTTCCCTCATCCTCTGGCTAATATTCAATCCTCGAATGCCGATGACCATCTCACGAACTACATTACCTACGCTTTGGTCGATATGCTGACCTGGCAAGGATTGGGCGACGTCATCAATCGATTTCGTCAACGCAGTCTTGGTCTCGATGCAGTGAGCCTGATGTGGGCTCCTGGAATGCTTCAAAGATTGCAGATCCCGCATACCTACTGCTGGTCGCCTGCACTTATTCCCAAACCAAAAGACTGGGGCGCGAACATCAGCATCTCTGGCTTCTTTTTCCTGGATCTTGCCAAGAACTACAGTCCAGAACCTGAATTAAAAGCTTTCCTGGATGCCGGACCGCCTCCAGTGTACATTGGCTTTGGATCTATAGTACTTGACGATCCAAATGCCATGACACAGCTTATTTTCGATGCTGTCAAGTTGACTGGCCAAAGGGCACTGGTGTCCAAAGGCTGGGGAGGTATGGGAGCCGATGAGCTTGGCAAGCCAGACGGCGTGTTCATGCTGGGCAATTGTCCACACGATTGGCTCTTCAACCATGTGTCCTGCGTGGTGCACCATGGCGGCGCTGGTACCACTGCTGCTGGAATTACTGCTGGTAGACCCACCCTGGTAGTGCCATTCTTTGGCGATCAGCAGTTCTGGGGATCTATGGTTGCGAGAGCTGGAGCAGGTCCGGAACCAATACCTCACAAACAATTGACCGCTGACAAACTTGCTGACGCTATCACAAAATGTCTGCAGACGGAGACACAAGAGCGGGCTAAGGACCTGGCAGCATCGATTGCTGCCGAGAAAGGCACCCATGTCGGAGCGCAGAGTTTCCATCAATTCTTAGATGTCGACAAGTTGCGATGTAGTCTGGCGCCATCTCGGCCTGCTGTGTGGCGGATCAAGCGCACTCAAGCAAGGTTGAGCGCGATGGCGGCTTGCACGCTCGCCCAAGAGGGGCTTTTAGATTTCAAAGAACTCAAGTTGTATCGCCCGCGAGAGTATGAGGCAGATGAAGGTCCATGGGATCCTATTACTGGTGGTGCCAGTGCGCTCGTGGGTACGCTGAGCACTATGATGCTGGGTGTTGCGGATTTTCCTATTGCTACCTTGAAAGCGCTGAAGATCCATCCTGATGCACAGACGAAGAAGGATGGAAAAAGGCCAGAGGGACAGCAAGGCGCCGAGAGCTCTGGTGCCAGCGTCGAGTCCGACAAGACTGCTACATCAACAAGGCAGTCGGCGGAAACGGCTCCAACCACGGATTCTTCCTCACCATCACCCGCGATGACACCTCGTACCAGTACTGCGACTTCAGCGGCCGACGAGACACCCTCAAGAAGCACGAGCAATTTTAATTTCGAGGACTCGTTGGCCCGGCTGAATGCTGGCCCCCTATCGCCCGGCATACAGCGAGACGTGAACGGTAAGAGGATATCTTCGTCACTGGCAGACGCGCTGAATGGGCAGCTTGGCCCTAAGCCTCGATCCCGCTCCAATAGCCGTACTCGTAGTGCCGGACAGGGTGCAACTGGAGCCACTGACTGGAGGAGCCAGTTACAGAACGCGCAAGACACTGCAAAAGGCGTGCACAGGATTGTTGGCGCTGGCATCAAGTCACCTTTGGATTTCACAATGGGTATGACGCGAGGCTTCCACAATGCTCCAAAGTTGTATGGTGACGATACAGTCCGCAAATCAGAGAATGTCACGGACTTGAAGTCTGGGATTCGAGCTGCTACCAAAGAATTTGGCTTTGGACTATATGATGGCATTACCGGTTTGGTAACGCAACCTGTCAAGGGAGCTGCCAAGGAAGGACCCGCGGGATTTGTGAAAGGCATTGGTAAGGGGATTGGAGGCCTCGTCCTGAAACCTGGCGCAGCTTTCTTCGGAGTTCCTGGTTACACTATGAAAGGCATGTACAAGGAGATGCAGAAGCACTTCGGGTCAAGTGTCCAGAACTACATCATTGCCGCGCGGACAGCGCAAGGTTTCGACGAATACCAGAAGGCCTCGCCTGAGGAGTGCCGAGATGTGGTCATGCGATGGCATGTGCTTCAGTCTAATCTCAAGAAGAAACGGAATCCCGATGAAATGGTGCACGACATCTTGAAGGAGCAGATGGAAAAGAAAGAGGCCTGGCTGCAGACGCGCCGGGAAAAGCGGGCAAACTCTGGTAGTCGCACTCGTAGCAGAGCTGGCACTGGCGCAACAAGTCGACCTGCCAATGATCCAGAAAGTGCCATGCTAGCCATGGGCACAGAAAAATCACGTAGCATGGATCCCGATGAAGCTGAAGATCGCGCTGTGGCAGAAGCCATCAGACTCTCCGTACTCCAGACATCGCATGGAGATGTTGCTGAGGATGCCAGAGTTGAGCAAGGTATCAGAGACAACATGGCTGAGATGCAAAGAGTGCGTACAGCAAACACGGACCAACACGAACAAGAACTCCTGCAACAAGCCATGAATGCTAGCAGCGCCGAAGCCGCCCTCCATCGCAGCGAGAGAGAACGGTACGAGCAGGATTTGGAGAAGGCGTTGGCACAAAGCCTCAAAGAGCAGAGAGGTTGGCACGACAGCGAAAGTGACGCGGGAAACAGTAGTCCTGCATTGTCTGAAGCAACGCTGCCGCCTACTGAGAAGCCTCCGGCGTATGTTCCTGCTGATACTGGACATCTCGCTGGCACGACTCAGGAGGAGTTTGTACGTCAGCAATCCTCTTCTCACCACCCTGCGAAATCTGGCGGTGAGAAGACTCAGCAGGAACGGAGTGAGGAGGAGATTGTGATGGAGTATGTCAAGAAGCAGAGCTTGCTTGAGGATGAGAACAGGAAGAAAATGCATGCCAAAAGCCCGGCAGTACGACTAGACGATGATGAGAATGACGAGGCGTTACAACAGGCGTTGAAATTGAGTTTGCAAGCACAGCATGGTGAGGCATCGGGTTCTGGGATGTAACAATAAGGGAGAAAGGCTTGATGCCTTCGAGACATTACGACAGGGTTGTGGGTTTTGCATTGCATTTCGCGATACCCTTAATGCAACGAATGTGTGACGGCAAGCCATAGAACGATGTCTCATGTAGAGAAACGCATGAGGACTTGATGTACAGAGCTTCCTCCCTATGTCTTTGTTCCTGTCTTGTGCTTGATGTCGCGTTGCGATGACCTCCAGTGCCTGGTCACTGACCAGAGCAACTGATGGTCCTCCTCTTGCGACGTTGACAGCTCATATATGGATTATCAACCGTTCCTCGACCGTGTCCATTTCCTCCGATACTCGTCACCCATCATATCCCGTGTAATCTTGCTCCTCGCCGCCAACGCCCTCTTCTTGCCCGTCGTTTGTCGTGGCCATTGATCCTGCCATGTTCCTGCTGGAGCGTCAGTGTCATTACTCCAAGATGTGGGAGCAACGGGGTAGCCTGAAGTACCATTCTGAATCCTTCCAATTGAAATCATGCTTTTCAGCCATCATGTTTCACTCAACAGTCTGGTTCCGCATTCATGGTGCTTCCTGGGATGTGGTTAGCGCCATAATTCGATGGCGTACGCCTGATGAGTACATACCATTCTTGGTTCCTGCCTCCAGCCAACAGCATCCTTCTCGTCTATCGTTCGTCGAACAGTCTGGTTCCACTTCCACCCACGCCTTCATTCATCTCTCATCATGCTTGACGGCGTGCTTCATTCCTGTTCCACTCTTCGATGATTCAGTTGACAATCTTAAACCTTTTTTCATATTTCCACGTGGGCCCAACTCCAAGACTCCAAAACTGCAACCTGGCATTCTTGTTGGGTGGTCGTTCAATCGGTGGTGGTAGCAGGCTAGCCTTGAGCCTCTCACTGGTGCTCCTCCGCGCAGGAGACAGAGCACAGTCCTCCGAGATTCCACATATTCCATGTATCTAGCAGGTCCCGAAGTTCGTGGTCGATCGCTTCACGTCGCTTCTCTTCTCGGTCTCGCAACAGCCCGTTGAACATGCGCATTCGGCGCAGATCGTGGGTGTCGTGTGCTTTCACCAGCGTGGTGGTCTGCTCCGTGAACCAGTGGGCGAGCTCTCGGGCGCTCGTGTGTTCTACGCCGTCACTGATACGGCGGAACTTGGTATCGCAGTTGGCATGATCGAAGACATGATCGCTGTTGTCATTTTCATCGTCGTCGGAGGATGGTTCGTCGTTACTGGCATCTGCATCTGGCATCTCTTCGTCTTGCGGTTCGGGTGATGTCGGTGGGGTCGACGAGATGAATTCGTCAGCGTTTGAGCAGTCTGACGGGTCAGAGAGCAGTTTTTCGAGGATGGATTCAAGCTCCCAGTCCTCGCGGACCTCCTGCAGAGAGCGCATGAAGATCTTTTCGAACTGGTCCTCGAGGAGGTCGACTAGTGCTGTGTGGTATTTGACAAACTTGGGATTCCAGCTGATCCGGCCTGGCTGGTAAATTTCGGGCGCGTCCTTGCCGACGGGGCGTCGAACTTGCGAAATGAAGACTCGAATCTCTGTCTCTGTCATGGACATCTGCTCGCTTGGAATTTTTGCCTCCGAAGTTGGCGTTTTGGGTGACACAGAAGGTGACTGTGGCGGGGTTTGAAGTCCGAGGGTGGGAATGTCCGAGCCTTGATTGATTTTGCTGCGCTTGTTGCTGCGCTGGAGCTCCTCGCTCTCGCATGCTGATGATTCGCTACGGGACCTTTTTCTTGGGTTGGCTTGAGGGACCTGATGCGTGGGTGGTTGCCAACTCAGCGGGCTGAAACACTTGTTGCTGCACATCATCTCCTCGGAGTCCTCACTCGGGGAGCATTTTTGAAACCTCTCTGGAGTGCTGACTTCTACTGCTGTTAGCGGGAGGGCTTGAAGGTCAGGTGATACTGGAAACTCACCATCAGAAACTCGGGAGTCGTCGTCGTATTCCAAAATATTGAGTCCGTGACGAACTACCTGGACTCTTTCCCGGAGCTCGAGGATCTCCTCGGGGCTATCCTCTTGGTAGCATTGAGAAAGCAAGTAGCTTATCTGCCTTGTAAAGTGTGGAACTAGGGCTTGTTGGAGTTGTGTGCGGAGCGACGTGTTTTCGGTACGGTAGTGGTTCTTCCATATGCAGTCGAAAATGTCAGTGGCGTTCTGGAAGAACATGGACCTCTCGTAAGAAGGGTTGAGAGGCAGCAGGATGTCGACGCGGGCAGTGAGTTGAAAGCCGGTAAGTTGATCCCTGGTGGGGATGATTTCCCAAGGCTTGGGCCCGTCCGTCGCCATTCTTGCTGCTGTGTGCAGAGCTAGAATCTTGAAATTTGAGAAAGCTCTGGTCTCATTCACACGTGAATCCAAGGTGGATTGGCGCGTTTGTCAGAATGCCGAGGTTGCAGTTCTTGTTTCTGAAAAGTACTTGAGGAGCCTGCTCTGATCGATCAGCCCGAAGTCATGAGGCCGACGGTGAGGTCGTAGGCTGCAGAGTTCTTACCTGTACTTCCAGATACTTGGTCGTTGTTATTGTTCTTGTTGATGGGCTTGTGCTTGTGCTGAATTGCGTTGTTGGATGGCTTGTGAGCATTTAAGGAGTATGCGCGGGTAGCAGAGTGTAATGTGGTGGAGGGAAGAGAGAGAAAGAGGGAGAGCAAAAGTGCGAAAGATCTGACCTCACTTTTCGGGGTCATGCAATGTGGTCTCAAGGACCCTTATCATCCCATGCTGGTCCATTCGATCTTTTCACAGCCTTGTGTTGAAAGAAACGGTTGACACGCAACTCTATACGCACTTTTGTAAGCTGATTCGGGGATTGCTATCTGTTTTTTTCTGCTGCAGAAAGCTTGAAGACATTCCAAAAATAGGCAGCCTGAGCAGACCCGGCCCAGATGAGCGGTACTCCTCTGGATGTGACATCCTACTGTGGTAGTAGCAGTTGTTTTGCTGGATGCTGGCTGGAGGACACGCAGTCACGTGATGTGTTTCGACCAAAGATCGGCCACAACCGCTTAATCTGGACATCTATCCTCGAAATCTGTTATACTATGCCAAGCTTGGTGCTCTTGCAATCTTCTGGTGCTTGATTGTATGTGTCTTGTATGGTGTCAGGCGGTAAGTGCGCCATGTCGACACATTCGCGCTTGCGGCTGGAGCGTTGTCCGTGGTGGCTCCTATGGAGTCGAGTCAATGAGTCTACGGCTGTTGTGCATACACAGCACAGCGAGCATTCGGGCGCTGTTCGTCACGGCCATGAGCGGCGTATGGCCGCAGGTGGGATAGGTGATGGCGGCGTAACACATCAATGCATCTTTCAAACAACCTGGTCAGGTGAAGTCGTCATTGGTCAGATAGAGATGGCGCTAGGCAGAGAGAGAAACCTCTGGACCCGCGATGACAACGAGGGTGCTGAAGAGCGTGAGCAAGTGGTTGTATGCCAGGATGGACTGTTCGCCGTCCAGGAGGCCTACAGTGCCATGACCATTGCTATGCTAATTTCGGGCGGAGAACAGGACAACTTTTGTGATGAGCAGCAAAGCAAATTACAGTAGCAGCAGAGTCTCCCAGGCCAACTGTTGCCCTGTCTTGGCACTACGTCGTGGCAGCGCAGCGCAGAGGAGAGGAGAGCGCATCGACCTTAGGTCTGTTGCAATCATTAGACACGCCACATGAATTGAACACCACACATCACCGCCTTCTCTCACTGCACTCCACCCTCCTTCGAGCAGAAAACCACACACCACGTCAGTGAGTCTTACTTGCCTTGCCCTGCCCTGCCCTCCACCCTCCCTCCCGCCGGCGTCATCAAGCATGCTTCACAAACAGCGCCTGCCGGTTAGGCACCACCCGTGATGCGTTACCGCACGCACCGCCGAGCGCATTGGCGACGCTCGAGAGAAGAAGCGCGTCGGACCGAAAGAGCAGGGCGGCGAGAGCAAGCGGCTACAGTAGATGCGCCCATCCTCGGACCGCTCTTGCTATACGCGGCGGTCAAGCACGGCAGCGGCATCACGACGACGAGCATGTGCGAGCTAGAGCGCAGCGATCGCGCGCGCTTTCGTTGCTCCAACTCCCCTCCTCCTCCTGTCCGTCCTGTCAACAAGGACAAACGCACGCCATTTCACAATTCCCTGCACATACATTTTTCACCTCAGCTGTCGGATCTACGGAAACAGTCCATCATCGACAAACAACTGACACAATGACCCACAGTCACCGACCGGGAACACATAAGAAAATGGGTTACGAAGACTCCGTCTACCTCGCGAAGCTCGCTGAGCAGGCCGAGCGGTATGAGGGTAAGCTTGCACAACTCCTCTATCCGGTGACGGTAGGACTGACACGGGCGTAGAAATGGTCGAGAACATGAAGGCCGTCGCCTCCGCCGACCAAGAGCTGTCCGTCGAAGAGCGGAATCTGCTCTCCGTCGCCTACAAGAACGTCATCGGTGCTCGCCGTGCGTCCTGGCGCATCGTCACCAGCATCGAGCAAAAGGAGGAGAGCAAGGGCAACGAGCAGCAGGTCACTCTGATCAAGGACTACCGCCGCAAGATCGAGGCCGAGCTCGCCAAGATCTGCGAGGACATTCTTGAAGTCCTGGACAAGCACCTCATCCCCTCTGCCCAGAGTGGCGAGTCGAAGGTCTTCTATCACAAGATGTGCGAATGCCATGTACTGAATATGGACGCTTTTCAATTGCTAATCATGGTTGCGCTACAGGAAGGGTGACTACCACCGCTACCTGGCTGAGTTTGCTATGGGCGACAAGCGCAAGGAGTCCGCCGATAAGTCCCTCGAGGCGTACCAGGCTGCCACCGAGGTTGCTAGCACCGACCTCGCACCCACCCACCCGATCCGTCTCGGCCTCGCGCTCAACTTCTCCGTCTTTTACTACGAGATTCTCAACTCCCCTGACAAGGCTTGCCAAATGGCCAAGACTTCGTTTGATGAGGCTATCGCTGGTACGTGACTCACAAATCGAGGTTAATGATGGAGAAAAACTGACACGAGAACAGAGCTTGACACCCTGTCCGAGGAAAGCTACAAGGACTCTACACTCATCATGCAGCTGCTCCGTGACAACCTGGTGAGTGTAGTTCCGATGGCCCAAGGCTTTTGTAGCCACAACTGACACCGCTTGCAGACTCTCTGGACTTCTTCCGAGGCTGAACCTGCCTCAGATGCCCCAGCCGCCGCCGAGGGAGAGTCGAAGGATACTAGCGATGCGCCAGCTGGCGAGGAGGCTAAGCCTGCCCAGTAGTCGTCTTATGCGTTTCCGTACATTGACGGTCGTTGATAAGAGCGGGTGGAGCAACTGCGTTGCTGGAGCTGGTGGTGCATTCTCTTTTCTCTTGGACGTAGAGGTAGGAGGGAGGGAGACGGAATATCCTGCATGATGCTAGCTCTACATGCCTACACGCCTACAGACCTCCCTGAAATAACAAAAAACCCGAAAGTTGATTCAACCTGCACAACGTGCTCACTGCACCCCTTCCATTCCCGCTTTCAGAATACCTTGCACCGCGATCGCTTCCTGTGCTTGGCTCAGACGCAGCCTTGCTGACACGGTTTCTACCAACGTTGTGGATGTACTCCCTCTCGCGATGCTCACGACAGGTTGCCAGCGAGCATGTCCGGCACGGTACAAGACGAACGGCATGCTACCGTGGAACAGGTGGTGCAGTGACCTTGGTCGTCGCCCTCACAGCATTCGACGGCGGACTGCGGTCCGGATTTCCAAAATCATGCTGCTGCACTCTCGCGCGCAGGAGGTGAGGGATCATTATTGCAGACGGGCAACATGTGGTCGCCCGAGGGATCTGCCGCTAACTCTTGACGTGGAAGTGGGACCAACAGTGGCCAGGACCTGCCTCGCTTCTGTTTGGTCTTGCCCATGAATACGCGTGACAGCTGCCGGTGAGTTTCGGAATGTCCCCAGCAGCGTGGTGCTATACTGGTATTATGGCTACATTACATGTACTACTGGGCGACGGCGGTGTCAAGCTGTCACGGCTCCGACGCAGTACAGATGTCAAACGACTCGACCCCCAGGATCTGACTCCGCGCGAACTCCTGTACTCGGAGGCGGCTGGAGCGAGCAAGGCACACGACCAGTGGCGCTTGGCTAGAGGTACAGTAGCGTACGCCATCATCCGCAGATGTCGCCAGGGCAGTAGTCGAGCAGCGGTGCAGTGCAGTGGGAGCGGAATGGGGGATGCTCCAAGCCGTACCATTCTGTACTCTCCAGTGATGAACGCCCGTCCACGCCAGATGAACAGCACAAGCACGTACGCTGACGACCAGGATGACCGGCACTAGCTGGAGTCTCTCGGGCGCTGTGCACGAGATCCTGCGCCCACGGAAAGCCAACGAGTCGCAGACTGCTGTTGGCGAGTCGAGTCCTCGGCTGCCAGGCGTGCAAAGGTCAGCAAGCAGCCCCGTTGCCGCCCAAGACAGGCATGCCGCAATCATGGCACAAGTCGTGTGTGCCCGCAGCCGGACTCATCAGGCAGCAGAGGAATTATTGCTGCGGAACCTCCGGACAGCCTTTGAGCGTGGGCAGTGTGGATAGCATACTTTTTCACGTTCGCGCAAAGCGGCAGAAGAACGAATGGACCGCAACCCCTCTTCTTCACTGCTGCTGCTACAGTACAGTCCCTACCCTACCACTCTCACCACTTGTTCCCTCACACCACCACACCTCTCAGAATCGCTATCATCTCCTTGGGGCGTCGTTTCGCGGGCAGCAGTTTCGTGCTTTGAGTGACCTTCCTGGCGCGTTCACGTTCACGTTCGCGTTTCTGATGTGAGTAATCCCGTCCTCCCTCTCGTTCGCTCGCTCGCTCGCTCGCGGTCATCATGATTGCCCCCTCCCGCCCACCCATCCGCCGTCCACCGTCCACCAGCAGACATACCAGACCCTTCCCGACGCACCAAGCTGGCAGGCCGGGAACTCGGAGGCACCCGGGCGCAGGAGCAGGCGCGCTGGCTGGCAGACCGGCTGGAGTAGTGTCGCAGACCCCGACGCAGGCTGTTCTCAGGTCTGAGACCCATGTGCGCTCAGCAGCAGATCTGCACATCACTTGCATTCGACGCCCACTACCATCTCGAAAACCACCACCGGCCCCAGTTCATCTGGTCCGAATGCGCATGGTCACCTGACCTTCCCAATCCACATTGACACTCCGTGGACGCTCATCTTCGTATCCGCGTCACTGTTACCTGGTCGGTGGTCTCTTGCCACATCCTTGGTGACAGAACTTCGCGCTTTCGCCGGCTCCAAAATCCCCCAATCCTCACTTCCGCCCTCCCGCGTCTGCCCAGCCCTTGCTGCTGCTACTGCTGCGGCAGCGCCTCGCGTCTATTACTCGTCTCCGCCGCCCTGGCTCACGCATTCTGCAGATTCACCTTCGGCAAGCACCAGGGACGCTCTTTCACTTTAAGCGAACCGGCGTTCTGAGCTTCCAGTGTGCAACATATTAGTACATCTCATCCATCAATCATTAGCCGACACACCTGCGCAGTCTTCGAGACTTACATCCTCCGTTGCACGAGCTCCGGTCCTCGGCGCAGTCACTTTTCTCGTAACGACACTCACGGCCGGACGAGCATACTTATTGTCTTAGCACGTAAGCCAAGCGCCGCCCGTGCTGGCTCTTCACATACGCCTTCACATGCGCTAATAGGTGATCATAGGCAAGCAGACCTCGTTTACGTAAGCACACACACGACAACGGCATATTCTGCGATTCGACATCAACCACGACCAGTGCCACCAACGACAACATGAGTTTCCCCAACATGGAAGGCGGCGCACAGCCCTCGCAACCGAGCGGTCAAGAGCAAGGCGGGTTCGATCATCAAGGACAAACCGGGTTCGGCGCACAGCCTGGCGCAACTCAGCAGCCTCCAATGGGTCAGCCGATGGATCCAAGTCAACAACAGCCCGGCCAATTTCCAGGCGCATCGCAGGGCGGTCCGCAGCCGGGCGCGCCCGGTCCGAGTCAAGGTGGCGACCAGAAGACTACACTATGGTAAGCGCGCGAGATGCTAGATCGCAAGCTGGCAGCAAGACTAAGATGGGGCAGGATGGGCGAACTTGAGCCTTGGATCGACGAGAATTTCATCAGAAGTGTATGGTTCGGCATGGGATATCAAGTGAATGTGAAAATGATTCGCGACAAGTTCTCCGGGTATGCGCTCCACCGAAACGCATCGGGCGAAGCTGAGCTGACAAAATGCAGGTCGAATGCTGGCTACTGTTTCGTCGACTTTGAAAGTCCAGACGCTGCTGCTCGCGCACTTGCTCTCAATGGCCAGATGATTCCAAACTCGAACCGACAGTTCAAGTTGAACTGGGCTTCCGGAGGCGGTCTCGCAGATCGTAGCCGCGATGACCGCGGACCGGAGTACTCCATCTTCGTCGGCGACCTGGGTCCAGAGGTCAATGAATACGTTCTCATGTCACTCTTCCAGAACAAGTTCTCATCATGCAAGTCGGCCAAGATTATGAGCGACCCAATCTCGGGCATGTCTCGAGGCTATGGGTTTGTGCGCTTCGCCGACGAGGGTGACCAGCAGAAGGCACTCCACGAGATGCAGGGCGTGTACTGTGGCAATCGTCCGATGCGCATCTCGACCGCGACTCCCAAAAACAAGTCTGGTGGCGCTGGCGGCCCTGGTATGGGTGGCATGCAACAAGTTCCCGGCGGACAAGGCATGTACTCCATGGGCGCTCCCCCAATTGGCTACTATGGTGCGCCTCAGCCAATGAACCAGTTCACCGATCCAAACAACACTACAGTGTTTGTTGGTGGTCTTTCCGGTTACGTCACCGAAGACGAGCTGCGGTCTTTCTTCCAAGGCTTTGGCGAGATCACATACGTCAAGATTCCTCCAGGGAAAGGCTGCGGGTTTGTCCAATTCGTTCAGAGGCACGCCGCGGAAATGGCCATCAACCAGATGCAAGGCTATCCGATCGGAAACTCACGTGTGCGATTGAGCTGGGGTCGTTCGCAGAACAACTCTGGTCCCGCGGGCACCCCATACCGACCAGCACCGCCTCCACCTGTTTATCCATCAATGGGCATGCCTCCACAGCACCCGTACGGTAACTTTGCACCTATGAAGGTAGGCAGACACTTTCTTTGGCTAGATCCGGCCTCTGGTGTTCGGTGAGCTGACTGACCACCTCTGCAGTAAGCGCATTTTCGTCCCTTTGCCTTGAGTGAGATAGCACTTTAGCGGGAGTTGGTCGAAGGTTTACATGACTTGCCTTTTACTACTGCATGCTCAAATCGCGTTTCTTACGACGACCCACGAGAACGACGCTTACAGCACGGAACGATCTCTCTCTTGGCATGAATGCATCCACGGGACACCGGGGCGGTCAGACTGCAGTCCAAAAGTTTCTTTTGCACTATTATCACTTCAACAATACACGACAACCACACGCTACATCACACACCATCCGACACGACGGCACACCAGCATTCCAACTACCACGGTGACGATTTCTTCCTCTTCTGGTGCATGAGCTGCGGCCGGACGGAGCTTGCTTCTATGTTTCTGTACAACAGATGGCGTGCAGCGTGGCGCGTGGAAGAAAGGTGGCCGTTTTTAGCTAGCTGGTTCAGTCTGCTCTCGCGAGTGATTGAGCCAGGAATGTGGTTTCTCCTTTTGGAGGGACCACAGGCAGCTACGGATCAAAATGTTTTCTTGTCTTTACCTTGACTCTTCCTTTCCAAGAACGTGTGAAACAGACATGACATGTGCTCATCAGTAGCCCCCCCATATGTACGCCCTCTCCTTGGGAAGAATTTTTAGGGGAACCCAAGGCTAGGCTGCGATGATGGTCTTCGTAGTCACTATGCCGCTCATACATATCCACTGACGAACCACAACATCAGATGAGTTCAGCAGAGCGCTTGGAGGGTTGTGGGTAAGGATGGCCATATCTTTGCACTCTCTAGGAGAAGACATGGATCAGACCGACGAGTCGGATGCGATGAAGACGCACACGAGTCCCAACAACGACATCCACGCGGTCACGTCCATCGAGCAGCAAGCCGTCAGGCGGACGTCGCAACCTCGAATGCTGCGGATCCCGAGCTATTTCCAAAACGAACATCGAAGCCTTCGAAACCTTGGGGACCTTGCCTTCAGCTTCGTCTTCGTTTCTTGCACCTTCTCGGCAACGCCAGCCGCGTGTGCTGCGACGCCCAAACGGCAATGACGCCACGGATGCTCGAGAGTGAAGGAAAGAGCGCACCTTCCTCAAATGCAGCACTCTTCGGCGACGCCACTGCAGCTTGAGCTTCACCCCATCGACACCACCAACGCATGACTGAAAGCGGCAGTGTATCTCATTGCTTCTCAACAGCTGCTTTCGCCATCCTGGGTCGCGCAATCATCGATACATCGCCAAGCATCCATCATGCGCTGCGAAGACTGGGACATCTTGATCTTTCCCGGAGGCGAGGGCGGGGGCCGCGTGAGTAGAGCGATGAGGTCTGGTGCAGTCGTCCATTCCATCGCTGACATCGCTTCGGTGCCAGGTTCCAACGCAAGAATTCAGGGTACAGTGCTATGCCGCCCTTGACCCCATGGCCCACCCTGGAGCACCGCAGGGTGAGTTGATAGCCCCCCAACCCCCATCTTGGTTGCGGTTCCCGCCGCTGACCGACTGCATAGCCGTGCCGGTGATGACTTGCTTCATACCAAGCCTCGAGCACGGCGCGCCCTTCCAAGTCTCGCTCCACTCTTGGGGCCCGCGCAACTTCTTCTTCAGCCCTAACCTGGAGAGCACGAACGACGTCCGAAGACACACCTGGCACGTGCAACTTATTGTCGATGGTGCCGTCGAGGCTATTGAAGCGTTCGGTCAAGACGTGCAATGGCCCAAAGTGGTGGCACATTCCAACACGAACCTTGTCGATGGCTCGCCGCGACTTCTACAGTTTCCACTCTTCCACCGCTCCACCATGTCGCAGAGCGATTGGCACGCGCTAGATGATACAGGTCGCATCAAGCTGGAGATTTCAGAAGGGTGGCTCACAGCTGATGGGCAATCCTTCCAGAAATTGGCCACCCATGTTATCTTCAACTTCCAGCCAGCGCCACTCGGTAGGCGTCCCCTACAGCATCAGTCGGTATTCGGGTACTGACTGGACCTTCAGATCTCTTGCAGCGCGCTGGAATCGCATGGCCGAACCTATCCATGATGGCTCATCCCGTTGCTCAATTCTCGGTCTCGCCACGGCCAAGCTATGGAAGTCAGTCTTGTCGCGATTTGCACCAGCGAAATTTCAGCGCCAACAGCACTTATAGCGCCGTAAGCGCGGGTGCTTTCTCGTCGTCTCCAGCTTTCAGTGGCACTGTGCCAGGTCCACCACCGCCAACGCCAAATTCCGTGGCGGACAGGCTGGCAATAAATCCCACCACAGTCGGTGGCAGTAGCCGGTCAACATCTGCCTACACAGACATATCGCAGACAGCACTCCCATTGACAACAGCCGCAGCTTTCGCGTTGAGCGGTAGTGCACACCCAGGAATAGAGGCTGGGCACCTGCCGCCCCTTTCGAAGGAAGTCAAGCTTCGCATTCCCAGCGACCAATTGAGGCAGCTACTGGGGGCAATCAATGAGAAGAGAAAGGCTGCTGGTGCCGGAACATCGTTCGACCCATCCTCAATGCCGCCACCGCCTCTGCCTCAACACGCAGCCCAAGCCAAAGCCACTGAGCCATATGCACACAACAACCTTCCTGTTGTAGCTGATTCTGGAGCTCAAGTGAATGAGGAAGATCTCGGGTGTGGCAGCAGACGCGCGAAGGCTCGCTCGAACGTCTCGGACGTTTCCATGCACCCAAACTGCAAGAACTTCCCATCGTGCACCTCGGAGGATGACCACGGCCACCTCATTCACCACTCTGTGGGCGTCGCTCCAGCTGCCGTTATGCGCGGCAGGAAAGAGGGCTCCGCAGATCTCCCAAGTAAGTGCACCGAATTTCGCGGTGAACATTGCTGACATCGCTATTAGATCGCGACTTCTTCTCTCAGCTCATCAATCAGCAATCCGACGCATCCGCCGGCAGTCCGTCATCCGGTATCAGCATCGACACGGCCGCAAGTCCGGCGCTGGGTTCGGCTAAGAAGCGCACTCGATCCGCTCTCAAGCAGCTCAATGTCAACGAAGCTGGTTCGCCGGGGAAGGAACCCGCACGCAAGGTAAGAAGATCTACCTCAAATAAGGAGAACGCCGACCGGGAGCAGACGGTGGTGGATGCCTGAAGTGTCCTTGCTGAACGACTGCTGACCAGATGGTAACCTTGAAGCTGCGCAAGCGGAAGACGGTCCTCGCAGGCTCTGACGATTAGTATGTCCATTGTCTACCGTTTTCATACTCAAGCGCTTGCATTTTCAAGCTGGCGCAGTGCAGACATCGCTCCTGCCCAAGCGCACTGCAGAATAGGCCAGCATTTGTTTAGAGGGATTGGTATGAGTATTGGCAGCATGATCATCTTACGTGGAGAGCGTGTTCAGATACCTCGTGTCCTGTTGTGGAGCTCATAGCTAATAGATAGACGTCAAGTGCGGCTTATCGCATCTTTGCATCCCATCTCTTATCTCTCTATCAAGTCCGTACAACATTGTATCCATCATTCCTGAACATGCATGGGACAAGCATAACCACTTCTGGTCTTCTTAAGCCTTGGGAGGAATGCCTGTAGCAATAGCCATGGCCGCGTTAGCTTGCTCGACCAAGGGATCATCGATCTTGGAGAAATCTAGAGGTACTCTGTTGGTTGAGAAGGAGGACGCACCAGACGCTTGAGCCGCAGTCTCGGCTTCGCCATGTGTTTCGCGACCAGCTGCGAAGACCTTGTCGAAATCGTACTCGAACCATCTGATGTCTGGATTCAAGCCGGCAAACTTCCAGACTCCGTTGACTTTTTTGTACCAGTGGAGGTTGAAGGAGTGGGCGTGGCCTTTGACCACGACTTTGGTGAGGGTCTCGTCGGTGTATTTCTGGTGTGGGACACGGAGTTGGTGGTATCTATCGGTCGACGCAGGGAATGGGTCAGCTCGACGGCGCTGGATCATGCGTCTGTGGTGTGGCAGCGAGGACATACCCGATAATCTCATCATCGCTGACTTTCTCCCACTTCGTGCCTCCGATGAAGTGCTGGGTCTTGAGCGTCGGGTCGCCCAGCACATGTGGGTCTGACGCCATCTTCACGAACTCCTCTGCGGGCATGGATTCCCAGAGCTTGTTCAGGAAGGATCGGTAGTCGATTCGGAGGGTTGGGGCGATACACTTGCTGAGGCGGACCCAGTCTTTGCTGTCGTAGCTGTCGGCCCATTCGTAGACGGCGGCCATGCAGCCTTGCATCTCTGGGGAGGAGAAGAGTGTTAGTTCCGGCTTGAGGCTGAAAGCACATACGGAGAGCAAATCATGTTGGAATGGTGTGACTGGAGTACAACAGCGTTCTTCTTCTTGTTCCTCCTCCTTACTCCGCTATGGTCATAGCCCTCGCGGTTCCAGAAGACCTGTATCACATTCCGCTCAAGATCTTCCCTGGACAAACTCGCTTAAACTCCTTGATTGCTCTTCATCACAGTACACTGCTTCCTCGGTGTGCTGCATTGGCAGGCTGGAGTACATCTACTCACCTTCGAGCGTGATGAGCTTCACAGGCTCGAGCTGGGTATCTGCGAATCCAGGCATTCTGGCGGTTCTTGCTGAGACGATGATGGAGGAGGGGCAGTGAGAAATGAGGGAATGGAGAACAATAAGGCGGATCCAGGGCGAGGCAACGGATTTCTCAACATTTCGCCCTAGCTGTCAAATATAACTTCTGGCGCATCGGGGCTTGGTGTCACCGCCCAATCCTACGGGTACGGTTCCTACCGTTACGGACTTGAGGTGGGGAGAATCGATAGTAAGGGCACAGCATCACACGGAGTGTAGCGGAGCCGGTGAGACCGCGTCAGTTTTGGATGATTGGATGAGTACTTTGTTCTGCTTGTTTAGCATGTTTGTTAACCAGAATCGCAACATTGTCGAAAGCTGGAGGTGGTACGTTATGCAGGAACGTGTGCGCAAATATTGCTGTTCTTGTTGAAAGTCTTCAAGCAGGAGCCGAAAACGGGGAGGGGGAGGGGCGTTGCTGTTGGACGAATCGTCCTTCTGCCGCTTTAGGGCTCAACTCTATCTTTAGACCAATGCATTGTTTACAGACGAAAACACATCGACATACTACCATTACCACCACCAGCTGCGGGCTTAGCCATGGATCACGAAAGCCTACGAACCGCAGCGACATACCTAAACAATCTACTGCTAGCAAGGGGATTACTACGAAATGGCGAGCCAGTCGACTTTGTCAAGCCTTCGAAAGAGAGTCGCGCGCAGATCATCAACCTCGTACACGACCTGATACTCCGAGAAGATCGGGATAAGGACCAGCGAGAACAAGTGGCGACGACAATACGCCAGCTCAAAGCCGAAGATGTCAGGAAAGCGCACGAGATCGAGCGACTTCAGACTAAGAGCGAAGAATCGGCTCGCGCAACAGTGCAGGCACAACAAGCCGAGCGCGTGGCTCAGGCTGAAGTGAAGAAGGTCGAGAAGGCTATGAAGGCGCTGCAAGATCAGACACTGAAGTTGAAGTCTACACTGGCACTGATGAAGACGCAATGTGCAAACGATGTCAAGAAGCGCGACCTGGAACTGGCGCGGTTGAAGACGCATCTCCAAGGCCAGCAGCGAGGCACTCGAGTCGGAATGACGGCTCCGAGTATTACTGTCAGACGACCGATCGTAGAGCCTTCCATGCACGACATTGAAGACCCAGCGTACAGCTTGAAGCAGGAAACCACCGATTTCCTCACCCGCCTCAGCCAGGACCTGAGTGACGAGAATGACAACCTCATTAGCTTGATTCGGAACGCTTTGAGTACTATGCGTGAGGTACTCGGCCTGCCGGCAAACGTGAAGCTTGCGCATCCCGACAGCGCTGTTGGCAGCATGGGCAGCGAGACAGAGGAACTCAACGCGAAATACAAGGGCGCATGGAGTGGCGAACTCATCGTGGCTCCTCCTGTGACATATCAGATGCTGGCCGCTGACATGGAATCGACACTGTCCACATTGAAAACCGTCCTAACGAATCCCAACTTCGTGCCTATGGAGGAAGTTGAGCTCAGAGAAGAGGAGATCATTCGTCTTCGAGAAGGATGGGAACACATGGAGAGCCGTTGGAGAGAGGTTTTGCAGATGATGCACGGCTGGGTGAAGCGCATGAATACTGGTGGAGTGATTGACATAAACGACCTTAAGAAGGGTATGGGCCTGGTGACTCCCGGAGGTCGGCCAAAGCAGGGTCGTCAAGCAGAAGCGCCAGAGTCAAATGCACACCATCCAGATGAAAGTATTCTCACAAGCGATACGAGCGAGGTCGAAATACACAATGCTGGTACCCACAGGGAAACCACATGTACGAATGGCTCACCACGCGCCAAGTCGACGAGTTCAAGAGGCGCAGTGACATCGCTAGCTCAGAAAGGCACAAAATCGTCCAGCCTTGAGACAGTGGAGGCATCGAAGAGAAAGTATAATGTGCTCGAGCCGCCCGAGTTCTTCGACCTGCGTCCGTCAAGAGCAAATACTAGCACATCGGCACCTGAGTCTCCACCACGAGCTGGCGCCGAGGCCACACCAGATCTATTTCTGGGCACCACGGCTCTCGACGAGGACGAAAGTGAAGTTCTCGAAATCCCTCGAATGACCATCTCCGAGAAATTAAGCGCCGCACAAGAAGAAGCTGCAGAAGCTCAAGCTGCACGTGAGAATTCCGATTTGGCGAGCGGGAGAGATCGACCCTTCGGCTTGGACGGTCCTACAGACGACCTCGACGATGACACGCTGGGCAAGATGCCTGGCGACGAGACACTAGGCAAGATATCGCCTATGGCGAAGCGGACAAGAATCAAAGGGAGACCACGGAAGAGGAAGAGTACTTTGAGTCCCGAGGAGCTTGAGACGCTTCTCATGGTCGATAGCTAACCGGAAGACATGGTAGGACTTGGGGCAGGCGTCTACGCTGAGTGAATGCATATGTCGCATAGCTATCGATCATAAGCGTGATTGGATCAAGTCGCACGTGCATCTGGGAGCGGTCTTCTTGCCGTCTTGCTATGCCACAGCCCCTGGGTCAATCCTGCGTGAATGCAGGCTTCACCCGACACATTGAGTCCACACCGACTAGGTATATCGTGGACTAGATCACAGCTCCAGCGCCAGCTGAATGCGAGCTCCCGGCTCGATCACTATAGCTCCACTACTACCACCAATGATCCCGGTTAAGTCATCGTTGGCTTCCGAGTGAGTGCAGTACTACGAGAACTTTCCGCTGCGTGGTAGATTGACTTTCCGGCTGGCTAGATAATGGCGCAATCAAAGTCGCTCACATGGGCCATGGAACATCGTCGCCCTCGTCTGTCAGCAGAAGCGCTTTTGGGATCTTCACAGCAGTTGACGTCTTTCGTGTTACGCAGCGTCAGCCAGTGGGTTGCTGCATCCGACTGGTCTATCCACACTGGTATATCACAAGCCTGCTCCGGGCATTCCTTGTTTGCAGAAGAATTCCAGCCATCTTTCTATGCATGCCGTCCGTTCACCTCCCGGATCGGGGCACGAACCAAGACTGCTTGCCAAGGATATTATATGACGACCCCATCATTTTTCCTGCGAAGCGCCCTTCTCGCGAAGCTTGTGCAGCTTCTCCATCTTTGAGGCCGGCTGATGTCTTCACAACGATCATGTTGTTCCCAAGATGGGCGGCGATGGGGCGTGGCATGCAAGCAAGTCGGAGTTGGCGTTGCGCCTTGCACCCTTGGGGCTAGAGAAGGTGTGATGGGGTGGGAGCGGGCCGTTGGTTGCTGCCGAGCGGCTAGGCTCAGCGCCGGATTGGCCGACGACCTCACATGGTCCTGCAGCACCTTCCACCGACCAGCATCTACGCGCTCTGCTGCACCTTCCCAATAGCGCTGTCGTCCCCCATCCAGCGTGTGTGGGTGCGCGATGCGGGACAGAGTGGAGGCCGAGCTGTGCACCTGAAGTGGACAGTATACATAGCCCCTCCGCCCTCAGGCAGACTCCCTTCCTTTCCTCTTCAGCAAGCGTGTCAATTCAAGAGCTGGTTCTTAGTTTTTATCCTCTTTTCTGTTTCCATCTTTGTTAATCAGGGCCTGGTGCTCATCGCGACTATACTACTCACTAATAATCTGTCCACCCTCATCGCCGATAACTATATCCAGAAAATCCAACAACCCCAATACCATACCAGTTTCGCTGCCATTCTCCAGTCGCCGGTCGACTACCAACAACCACTACTAATCAGTCTCTTGCTTGCTCAGCACGACTTCCGACAAATCGCGATTCTCTCTCGCCAATCACGGTTATCGCACGAAGAAACCAAATAATTACACCTCCACAGCAGAACCAACATCACAATGGCCGCTATCCAGCTCAATTTCACACTCCGCACCTCCGCCAATGTCAAGACCGTCCACTTGCTCGGTTCATGGGACAGCTACAAGGGCCAACTTCCACTCTCCAAGGACTCTTCTAAGCAGGGTGGCTGGAAGGGCACTTTCCGCTTCCAGGGCCAGACTCTCAAGCAAGGCCAACGATACTGGTACTACTATGTCATCGATGGCTACCATGTCTCTCACGACCCGGCCCGCGAGTCCGTCACCGAGCCAACCACTGGGCGCAAGTTGAACACTCTCGACATTCCCAAGGGCAAGGCTGCAGAGCCCATGTCTTCGTCCAAGGCCGCTCGCCAGTCCCGTCGCATCTCCTCTAGTGGAGTTCCAAAAGGTCGTCCCCTCGACAAGTCCGAAATCGTCAGTCCGAAGCCATATAAGCCCCAAGAGACCCGCAAGGTTCGCACCGAGCAATTCGCCCATCCAACTCTGGAGCAGCTCACCGCCAAGTTCGCTCAACAGCAAATCGAGGAGTCGTCCGAAGAGGAGTCCGAGGATGACAGTGATGCTGAGTCTGACGTGCCATCGCTCAGCTCTCGCAGCAGCAACAGCTCGACTCCATCTTCCGTCTCCAGCACAAGTTCTTGCTGCACTTGCGAGCGGTACGGTATCACTCGTGCTGGCGCTCGTGTCAAGTTGGATTGCGGTGGCAACCGTTGCGGGTACTCCGATGGCTCTGAATGCTCTAGTGAATCTGAGGACGACTACAAGCGAGGCACGACCCGCCGCCACGGCATCGTGGTCCGAGGCCAATAAACGCTGATGCCTGGTCTCAGACTTCTCAACGAGGACGACGAGTATATGACTTTTTCATGATTGAAGGTGCCACGAAATACACGACGCTGGACACCATTTCATTTCGATGTTGCCATTTTCGCCTTGTGTACGTATCTTGGTTTCGACGAAAGACATCCCATCTCCACGCGCCGTGTCGGCTGCATCCAGCCGGTCTGCCTGCAGCCCGATGCGCCATCGGTGCATGAGTGTCTTTCGCAGACTAAATGTTTTGCACGCTGCTCGCTATCCTTCACTTAGCACAGCGACCTGCGGACACTTTTCGACAACATGACCAGCACTTTGCAGGCTTTGTTTGCATTGCGATGCGGTCACATACGGCAACAGGGTCTCGTGTAGTGCTCCCCGACGCACACACATTGCCAGGGACATTAGGGCACTGGGGAAGAGCCCGAGAGGATTCTTGACCAGTATTCCTGCAACACAGATACTGGGTCGAGGTCGCTCTGAAGATGCAGGAAGGATGGTCAGGCGCGTGCAGGAGGCGGCGATGCTCGGATCGCTTGCGCTTTAGATAGACAAGGAATGTGACTGCATGCTGACCTCCTTCGATTCACGACCCGTCTCTCTGTCCTGTGATTACACGATGCTTCGCGATCATGTTTGCAATCTCTCAAATCCCTGGCGTATTCCGCTGGACTTGGTCATAGCGATATCCATAGCCAGCACTGTGTTTTGGCTTCTGGCGATCTGCATATACCAGAACTATCGAAACTCGAACTCGGACCGACGCGCTCGTAGATATCGTAGCTCGATCGCTAGACGTTCAGAAGGGCAGGGAATCTTGACACTTCACACTAAGTGACGGGACGGCATATTCCATTCTCCTCGACGCCGCTGTGTGCCTTGCACACAGCCCTAAAATTGCTGCTGTGAGTGTTGATGAAGCGCACTTCTTCGCATCCCAGGGTCTCTGGTTACGCATCGTATGATTGATAAGGATGATAAATTTGATCGACATGACGATGCGGACCAAGGCTTCGATTGTTAAGATGTAAACTTCTTGATCAATCATCTGCTGACTTGCTCTAGGTTCCTTGCTGAAGCAATCAGAGTCGTTCGAGTGTACGGTAAGGTCTGCTCGCTTCACGCGACTCTTTTGCTTCCGCCCGTGTCTCGGCATGTCCAAAGATCGACAAATGTATGCCACGGCGAGATAAATCATGTGCCTCACGCAAGCCCCAAAACGGCGAATGTGCTCGCTTTCACAGGGCAGTGGGCGTTGCTCTTAGTGGGGTTTGGGGTCGCATATGAACGTTCACGCCAGGTGGGACACTATGCGTAGCTCTGATGGATTTCGAACTTGTTCTGACTACATGTCCTCTGCTTGCTCTCACCCTTCCACTTCGCCTTGAAATGGCCTTTAATATGCTCGAAGTCGACTGCAAAAAGAACGATGCGGTGGATTTCGGATGTTGCCTCAAGCAGTATGCAGCGTAGTATTGTAGTCATGGCACGATAACGGTCGTTACCGGCGCATCTTCAGTGCTCTGTTCATGGGAGTTGGAGGAAGCGAACAGGCTAGCTCCATACAGCAATCGAGGCAGGCTCTGTGCCTCCCAGCCCCAAGGACGGCAGGTTCGGCCGCCACAAGAGATCTAGACACGGATCCCCAGTCCTCGGAAGCGACGCCTGACTTGGCGGTAGACCACTACTTTGGACATCGTCAATAGATGCCTTTGAGAATCGTAAGCAACTCTATCTGTGACGTTCACGAGACCAGCCTGGGAAAGCTTCTGGACATCTGTTTGGCACGTTGCGAAGTTAAGGTACGTGACCACTTGGTCCCCGTCGGCTTATTTCGGCCTTTCGATAGCCACGATTGGCTATGTTCCAACAAGGAAAGATAACGCGTAGAGATACACATCAAGAAGCCAAGAAAGATATCGATCCGATCCATGATTGTCAACGTACATATCTCGGGCCCGTGATGTCGTTCGACGAGCAATATCCGACTCTCACGCTGGCGATGTGAAAGAGGTTGAAGATAAACAGTGTAAACAGTGGATGAAGAAGCATATGCGTGTTTGCATGCCTTCCCGAGGCCTGCTACCAATCATTACGTCCTCGGAGTCCAGCCCGAGGGTGGGGAATCTTATGAAGTACAGATGAAACAGGTGTAAGAAAACGCTCGAAGCCAGAACCCCATAGCGATGTTAATCATCGCACCGTACGCCCCCTCGTTCCGTTCGATGGCTGGTCTTGCTCCCTGCATTCCGCGAGATCACCTGATCGATATCCTGTGCACGTTGTATGCAAGCTGCGGTGTAGCTTGAGCATCCTCTGCACCGCCGATCGGGGTCACTCCTTTGGAGCTCCATCCTGGATTCCCGTTCCTTCCCATTCCTTCATGCCCTGACTACCTGGTAGCGGCTCCGCGTCAACGTTCGGCGTAAGGAAACTGCCGGCCCATTGCCCGGAAGTTTCAAGTGGCGTCCAGCTCCGCATGGGGTTTCGTGGTGTCGGGTCTTTGGGAGAAGTTTCCTGGGTCGGTCTTTGGGCCGTGGATGGGAGTGAGCACGGGCCCGGGTCGGATGAAGGTGACTACCACCCCCGTGCAAGGTGGCTGTGTATGCCTACGATGCAGTACATCGTGAGCCATCACGGTTTGCGAGAACTCCAGCCGCCACTCGAGTATCCAGAATCGGACAGATGTTGCCTCGTCGCGTTATCCGGGCCTGCTCGGTATCTAGAATGTTGTTCACAAGCATATCCGACAAGCACCGTCTTTTCTTGAACGCAATGGCCCCGTTGCGATCTCGCTGCGCAAGGATCGATGGCGTGCTTGTAGTATAAACATCGACACACCGAGTATCGTTCGACCACTTGAAGGCACATAACGTCGAATGCAGCCAGATGAAGACCGGATGAGAAGCAGATGTCAACTCCTGGGATGCGGATTAACGCGGAGAAACAGAATGCTGGGTAAGTCAAGCAAGATATGTGTGGTGGAGGTGAAGGAGTGAACGGTGTTAAGAAGTATAAGGCCGTTTGGGCTTGGGCTCCGCCATCTTATAAACTTACGTAGACGTCGACTCTAGAGCAGCGTAATAAGTCAGAGGGTCAGTCAGAAGGCTGCCATGCACATCATCCATAATCATCAGTCTGCACGGCAGCCGGTGCGTCTCTGCCATGCTATAGGCCAGAACGGGCAGTCTTGGATGCAGTAGCTAGCCTCCGCCCGCGACGACGTCCGAGCTGGCATCGGGAGCATATGGAATCGCGGCGGACACTGCGGTCTGCTAGTGCTCTGGAGGCCGAGCAAGCGTAGCCGTGATGACTCCACCGGCTCGTGGCCGGGGATAGAACGAAGGGTGCTAAGAGGTTCGTCAGCGGAGCGAGTAGGATGCGCTCCAGGGGGCCGCGCCAGATTGCCAGAGCACATCTGAGATTCGCGGAAGCCTGACGCCAGCGATCGGAGGCTCCACGCAGGTCGGCGGATGCCAGATGGCATGTTGGTGGAAGGATGACGGGTACATGTACAGAGATAGAACGTGGGAATCACATGGGATGGCAAGCCGTGAACTCTATGCGGACCATCCTTGCTTCCCACGTTGCGATCCCTGAAATGCCTCCGTTCACCACCGCGCACGGCTTCATCATTCAGTCTCCAATTTCTTGGCGGTGGGTGTCAGCATCAGCAACCCAGCCGGGGCAGGGCAGCAAATGCAGGTCCGCAGAAGCTGGACGACTACATACCTTACGGTACAGTAATGTGTGGATGTACGTCGCGGCAGCCGACTCGGCGCCGCGGGAGCTGAGGGTACAGTAGCAATGACGGCCGTCCTGTCGCGCTTGACTGCCGCAAGGTTACTGTACATCAAGGTCGCACGTTCTGCGCCCTTCCTGCATCCATCATCTCTGCACCGCGATTGGCATTTGCCCTATTTTCAGCCGCGAGCTAAGGCGAGGGCGTGGGGGCCAAATAGCGCCTCGCCGAACGGCCATCCTGCAGCGAGGCGCAAGCCACCTTCACAGCATCAACAGCATGCCACAAGACCTGTCCAGGGCATCTGCCAGTGCCAGCGTGAACGAGTGCGAGCCGCTTGACGGCCGGGGACACAGGTGGAATCATTTACACGCCGAGCCACTCACACACGCCTCACGGCATCGTTCCGTGGCTGCGCTGCAGCCTCGACTGACACCGACTGGAGCCTGACGATTTGACGCAACCCTTTACAAAGGCTCCTTCTTCCTGCAGGATGCGAACGACGCATTTGCGACTCCCCCGGTCGTCCGGCACCCGGAACCGAGCCTGCTGTCTGTCATCTTGGTAATCTGCGACCTCCATACAGGAAGTTGAAAGCTTGTCGGCCGAGCATGACCTTGCCACCTCGCGGACAACAATACCAGACCTGGACTTTCTTGCGATGCCTTTCATTGCACGGAGCGCGTGGAATCGTCATTGCCCGGTAAGACCGAGCGGGTCGCATCTTGGTAAGAAGCTCGAGGCTGAGACTGCAGATACGTATGAGCTGCCTCGATCCATCCACAATCTACTCTACTTTGTGACGGTATCTCGTGACCCTTGAGGTGCGCGAGCTCCGGCTTCCGAGCCGCGACCAAACGGCACCCACATTGGCATACTACAAACTTCCATTCATTTGGTCCTCCGGCTTCTCTCCTTCCTGCGTCTGCACCGGCAATGGCAAGGATTTCGGCGGAGCAGGGTTGAGAATGCCCGCTGCATCGATGAGTGGCGCTGATGGATTCAATTCCAGACCGAATCCAGGCTTTTCTAGAATGGCAACATCGAGGTATCCTTGTGTCGGAATAGGTTCGTTTGTGAACAGGTCTCCAAACACTGGAAGGACACTCTTGCCATCGGGCGAATTGGCCAGATATTCTTGGAATGGGCTGTGAGCTTGGGATACGACAAAGTGATACGAATACGGACCACTCGCGTGCGGCACCACGGGAATGTCATACGCGGCAGCCATCGCTGACACTTTGAGCAGCTCGGTCAGTCCACCAACCCACATCACATCTGGTTGCAGGATGTCGAGGTTGCGGCCCTCGATCAACTTGCGGAAGCCATATCTGGAGTATTCGTGTTCGCCCGTGGTGAATTTGATTGTAGGGTGGGCACGTTTGATCAGAGCATGACCATCGAAGTCATCGGGCGAAAGACACTCCTCCCACCAATCGATGTCCAAGTCCTTGCACTTCTCCACCAGCTCGATTGTGTATGGGACATTGAGACTCATGTAACAATCCACTCGTAGCGGGAAATCTGGTCCCACTTCCGACCTCTTCTGCCTTAGGTACTCAACATTCTTCCTCATGCCCGCTGGACCCTCGCCCGGACTGTATGGCAAAGCAACCTTCGCGCCTGTAAATCCAGCCTCTTTTGCTGATGCCGGTTCTGGGCCGGTGCAGTAGAAGTCCAGCCTTTCACGCGTTGCTCCTCCGATCAGCTTATACACCGGTTCATTCCGTATCTTTCCCTGGAGATCCCACAAGGCGAGGTCGATGACGGAAATGACGGCTACCGGGAGACCTTTGCGGCCATAGAACATGGACGCCCGGTACATTTGCTCGAAGAGATGATTTGTGTCTCTGGGATCTAAATCCGGTCAGTGAAACCATCTGATATGTCTGGACTTGGACATGGCTACCTGCTCCAATCAAAAATCTCCGAAAGTGCTCGGCCACAAGCCAGCATGCTGGAGGTCCTCCGAAGCCCGTAGCGAAGCCCTTCGTGCCGTCTGTTGCCTCAATCTCCACGCAGAAGGAGCCCAAGACGTTGATTCCCCAGCTTGTTCTCGATTTCCTGTAAGCTTCGTAGCCAGACATCGGTGTCGAAATCTTAGAGTCGATCAACCAGTGTCCGCCTTTCACATTGTGATAATCGCCTCCCGATCCAACGCCTTGAATAATGTACGTCTTGATCTCTTTGATCTTGGGAAATGCTACAACACTGCTCTTGCCTGACGCCATGGCAGCTGCCGATCGTGGTGTCTTCTCGGGTCAACTGTTCAATAGACAAGCGCTTGGAGAACTGAACGGCAGGGGAAAAAGAGAGGTGTGGTGTGGTGAGGTGAGGTGGATGAATACGAGGGAGTTGGAGGAAGTGATGTGGTCCAGCTCGTTCGCTGGCTACCACTCTTATTACGTTGTATTTCTCCCGCCGTGGCAGCGTGGCACCAGTGGAAGGTGGATCTTGGGACTAGAACGCGATGCGCGACCAGGACAAATAGGCCGGCTCGCGACAAAGACAGCCTTCGCCGGCAATTCAGTGTGGTCGGCCTGGGCGCAGTGGATTCGCTGATGAGCTCGCGCTTCGCGAAAGCGGGGGAAGAGCGACCGTGGAAAAGCTTCTTCGGTCGCTCTCTTTCCGACCTCTTTCCTCTCGATACAATGTCGCCCGAATGAGTCCTGAGCCACGGAATCTCGTCTCACCTAGTCATAAGGGCGGCAGTGCCGGTGGCGGCGCCTCGCCAAGCAATGGCACCGAGCACAAAGAGGAGGAGGAGGACTGGAGTGGTGAGGGAGAAGAGGACGAGGTGGGCGCGGATGGCTGCAGGAAGCGGAAGCGGCCAATGAGCGTGTCGTGCGAGTTGTGCAAGCAGAGAAAGGCGCGTACATCTAACACGACCATTCTTTCCACCCCCCACCGCCCCTTCCCCGCCCTCCGCCCCGTGGGGAGGCACGACTATGGATGGATCAATGATCCGAAGTACTGACGACGCCGTCAGGTCAAATGCGATCGAGGCCAACCGTCGTGCGGATGGTGCGTTCGCAACGCGCAGGTCTGTGAATACAAGGAGCGCAAGAAACCCGGTCTCCGCGCCGGCTATGGGCGAGAGCTCGAGGCCAGACTTGGTAAGTGAAGTATGGATGCTCTTCTGGACCTCGAGCATGTACAACAACGCCGTGCTAACATCCAATAGACAAGCTGGAAGGAGTCCTGAATTCACAACAACAGGTGTTGCAACAACTCGCGGCTCACCTGCAGCCCGTCCAGTCTCATGTGTCACCAACCTCACAGCATTCCCAACATGGCCCACGGTCTCAAGCCGCACTCTTCATGCAAACGCCAGACATGTATCCAACGGCTGCCGCCATTCAATACAATCGATTGCAGTCGCATCAAAGCAACGACGCCGACCAGAACGGTCAGGCACAGCCGCACCATGCACATCAACGTTCTGTGCACATGTCGCACGCTAGCCCCAACGAGTACGCAACAAGTAACCCTCCCCTCGAATCTCCTAGTCTCAACATCTCTGCGGCCCAGGATGGTGCCGTGAAGGCGGTATCGCAAGATCAAGACTTTCCACCGTATGACCTGTTGTATGCTTTGACGGACCTCTTTTTCAAGCACATCAACACCTGGTGCCCGATTCTCCATCGAAGGAGTACGCTCGATGCTCTCTTTGGACCCAATGCATTGGAAGAAGCAGATCGGATCCTGCTACACGCCATTGCGGCAACGACCCTGCGCTTCTCGACAGATCCTAGACTCAGTGATCAAGCTCGAGAAAGATATCATACTACGTCCAAGCAGAAGGTACTCTTGTATGGACTAGAGAACAGCTCGGTCAAAGCTCTACAAGCCTTGGTTATTCTGGCACTTGACACGGTGGGGAGCTCCAATGGGCCACCTGGCTGGAATCTTCTCGCTTTAATCACGAGAAGCGTAGTGCAGCTGGGACTTGCAGTCGAGACGACTTCGGCATCAATTGCTCCCCTCTTCCCTTCCATTTACACTCTCCGTGCCATGGTACTTCCGGAGCCCAAATCATTCATCGAAGATGAAAGCCGTCGCCGATTGTTCTGGATGGTGTATCTTCTGGACCGATACGCAACAATCGCAACGGCTTTCGAGTTCGCTCTGGACGACAAAGAGATTGACAGAAAGCTACCTTGCCGGGATGATCTTTTCGCCCGTAACCAACCGGTCGACACACGATGGTTTCAGACGCTCGAAGGAGAACAACATCACCTGAGCGAGATGAATCACCCGGAGAATCTGGGATCCTTCAGCTACTACATCGAAATCGTGGGCATCATGTCGCAGATTCACCGCTTCTTGAAGAAGCCTGTCGATATCAGTGCCTTGTCGGATGTGGAGCAGTGGCAGAAAGAGTACCGACAGCTTGACAGCAAGCTGAATCAATGGAAGTTCAGCTTGCCAAGCGAGTATGGCAACATGTCTCGGCTGTTCAATCCGAATGGCGGGAATAAGATTGTGAATTGCATCTGGATTATGCTTCACATCACCTATCATACGTAAGTCCTACCTAGTCTCGTGTGAGCACCATTCAGCCCTATGACGGCAAGGCCATGTACATCTTGACCGGAATGATTAGCTGACGTAAGCCTTCTGCCAGGACTGTCATACGCTTGCACTCTTCAGCCGCATATCCCACCACCAGGTCGCCAATATTCACGCCGTCCTTTAGTGCCAGCCAGCGATGTCACACTGCAGTAGAAGATATCTGTGCACTGTGCACGTATGTCCGTGCCAACAACATGCTCACCAAGCTCGGACCACCATTTGCTTTCAGCCTCTGGGTGGCCGCTAGGCTGCTGCTTGTGCACGGATCCACTATTGACCACCACGTCAATCCTGCCATCAACCCACTCGTGGAAACGCTACGAGACATGGGCTACTACTGGAAGGTAGCGGAGCGCTATGCGACTCTACTGCAGAGAGTCATGGATGAGTATAGCGAGTCGGAGCGAGCGCCCGTGCCTGCTTCTGGTGTGCGTGAGACCCCATCGACTGTTCGTATCCTTGCAGACATGCGCCGTTGTGCTTACGACCTGGACTTCCTGATATCTCGGCAACCTAGGCAGTACTTTGGCGGCAAGCAGGTCAACTCGGTGACTCCGGCGCGTACCCCTGCCCCAAACGAGCTCGAGTACTTGGATGTTTTTGACTTCTTCAACATGCCCAGGCTGGTGCCGTATGGTGGACCCGGCGATGCGAGTGCCATCGGTAATGGGTCTGGGAATGGTGAAGGCAGTGGACCTGGTGCGCCTGAGTACCAGAGCTTCATGGATTACCAGACTGTGGAAGGCAACAGTGGCAGCGACTGGCTAGTGCGGTAAAAGTTCATCTCCAGTTCCTGCTGAAGGCGAGGACGGTCGAGAGATAATATCGGCAGTAGTCGCCGGAACAGCTCGATCCCAGTATTTTGCAGCGAGGTAGCCGTAGCACCTATACACAATCCCTGAGTTACGCAGGCAGCCCTTGTATTCGAAGTCGGACATGGTCCTGCAGCTTCGATGAAGATCAAGATCTTGTATCGGTTCTGTCACACGCCTCACACCTCGCTGGAGCCAAATCCTAGAGTACTTCCAACGTCGGTCACATGTGACTTCGTGTCAGAACACATCCTCTCTGCCGTAGACCATCCAGTAGCACTCACGAGTGTTCGGACAGTGCACCGCGCTCTGGCCGAAGGCTATATGCCAAATATACTCCAGTACTGTGCCCAGCGTATTGTCATCGTATTGAAGGGTTTCAATCAGACCCAGATACCGTTGGTACTCGCTTTTGGGGCGCTCCAACACCTGGGCCCTGCTCACTGCGAATTGTGCACAGCACGGGGTTGCAATGACAGGGACCTGTTCCTTGACCTCTTGCACGCTGAGATTGAAGAACTGCGCATAGACATCCGGGTAAGCGTGCTCGGCATGCTTGCTCTTGTCCGGTGGCGAGCGATTCAGTATGATCTCGGCGGGACAGCCTACGTCGGTCTTGCACCGCAGATTCACGTAGCCTCGGTCCTGCACGGTCTCGAGGCGTAGCATTTTCAGCATGCTGACCGCATCGTATCCAGGAGCGTCGTTGTGCCATGCTTGAGGCCAGCCGTTCCGGTGTGCGTGGACAAAGACTGCGATGTCCGGGAAATCATCGTAATGCTCGACGATGTACGTCAGGTATGGCGTGGCCTCTTTCGCCTTGTTCATCTTGGTCCTGTGACCCGTCGGCGATGTCGCGTTGGGCGGGAGGTCGACGACGTAGACGGCGTTTTCCCAGTCCGAGAGCTCATCTACCCAGCTTGTGTCTTCCTTTGACAATTTTCCCATCACGACGGTTTTGCGAGGTCCCGTGGGCTTGGATGAAGGCAGCAATGTGGTCGTTTCGACAGGAGTCGATAGGGACAGTATCCCCGACGTGTTCTGGGGTGTGGGCAGTGTGGTAGTTGCTATCGGCCTGATAGCTTCCACCTCATCAAGCTTCGTGATGCTCGGCTTGCCTTGAATCTCGTCCTGTGGACGATATGGCTGCTGCTGTACATGTTCTTCCTTGGGTTCGTCCTCCGGAGATGTGTACAGCTGCCCGGAAAGCGCTCCGATAGCATGGATACTGTTGAGATAGTAGAGAAGTGCGAGCAGCAGAAGACCAGCTCCAAGTATGCGGGACCATTGCTTCGAAAGCAGCAGCATTCCGCTTCTGTGCTGGTGAGAAGCAGCGCTCTCTTCTTCGCATCCGAACGAGTATCATTTTCAGACTGGCAAAAGCGCGGGCATAATGCCACACATGGTTGGGGAACAACGAAACACACGCGTCACCTACCGGTGGATACATACATGTATGGGGAGATGAACGGTGTCCCCATCTTCGGCCGATGCGTAGCGAGCCACCTCAGCGCCGCACGGTACCTAAAGTGGCATTCTGGACGGATGCGTGTGTGAATCTTTGCAGAGGCCGACGTAATCCAAGTGACGTTTTTTGACTCCCGCCAAGCCATATTCAGCTTAGAGAGCACACCTCGAGACACCCTTGCGGGTGCAGGAGATTGGTGAAGTCCGTGCCACGACGCCTCAGTCCCGTAAGGCTATCTTCCTCCTATGTATGTAGTAGCCACCGTTGTTTCTTGGGTCGATGTGAAATCTATCAGCTCTGCACCAACCCTTCAAAAGCCCAGCGGCGAAGGACATACATGGGATGGGGCCATCACCATCAGTCGACGTGTGTCGTATACCTCTCGAACGGACGCCTTGCCACGGCATTACGGAAAGTCTTCGGCTTGCGATAATTCAGGAGAAATGTCTTCGGCACTCGCAAAGACAGGACCAATGGAACGCCCAAGGAGATCGTCCCTGCTTGGACCGAAGAGTTGTCGGTACAATCACGCTTGTCGTATAGCATGTCCACGACTGATCTCAACATGACCGGTTCGAGTCGGCAACACACAGAGAAGCCAAGCTCAACTGGACGGGATTTTGCTCTTGCAGTTGAAGCGTCCAGGGTGTTCGCAAAGTTCGTCACGACGAATGGGACCTCTGTGAGGTGACTTGTTTCTTTGCAGCATTGAGCTTCGCCCGTCTCTCTGATGTCCTAGACTCTCCACTTCTAAGTGTACCCATAGACTTCACAGCGCGTGTCCCAATGCGCTGGAACAAATTATTCACCTCTGTATGCGACGGAGGACCTCCGAGCATTCGGCGTACGCGATGAGTGTTGCAGGGGCCATTTCAAGTTGCTGAACACGGCGAAGGTGCCTGCACGACGGATGCAAGGGCCTCCAGAAACATAAGAGTACTCATGAAAAGGACATCATACTGCCGTGGCTTTAAGTCGATGTGTGTTGGCTGTGTAAGAGGTGCTTTCTCAGGTTGGGTTTCTCGTTGAGAAATGAACCCCTTTCGCCTGTCGCACACATAGGTCTATCGGTTGTCATTGAGCTAGCGCCACAACTTTTCCATGTATGCCAAGGACGATGTTATAGCATTCATGGCAGCGGAAGATTGAAGGTGAGTTGTCGTTGCGACTGCCATAGCAGATCTCGACAGCAAGGGCAAGTGGCTACACCTGCCTCGCAAAGGCCTATGCCGCAATTCACATCTCTTGTCACAGGAGCTCGTGTAAACCTTCAGACAACCTCCTTAGCAATCTACGACATCAATATAGCCTTGACTCTACAGCCGCCTCCTCAGAAGCACTCGCCAAGCCGTGCAACAGCGGTGCGGTACCCTGCCGACCGCACATGCTCTGCATTGCTCAAGAACTTCGAATCATACCTAACATATGACGAGCTTTAAAGTCCGACGACATTGATCCTTTGTTTCCTTCATCGACTCCCCTTCCGGGCGCTTCCACCATTACTGGACGTGTTTGCTACCAACTGCGAGAAGAGACGAAAGTACTTCACCACGATCCGATCAAGGGTCAAGCGATTACTTGATTATTTCTGGATGGAAGGAAACAAGGTAGACAAGACCTGGAGGGTGGAGGTGGAAACACCGAATCACAAAAGATACTCGAAACTGCTTATTGAGCTGCGGAATAACTGGGACTATGTATGCCAACCTACACACTATGCTTTTCCTCGCCACAGGGCATATGCTGATGAAATGATCGTGTGTCCAAGTGGGACGATGACTAGGACGACCTCGATTCCTCCAATGGTCCAATGAGCTCTTATATCTCCGGCGGCTTTACCACCACCGACATCGTAGGACGCAGCACGCACACTCTCATCTACGTTTCCGGTGTCCCCAGGAGATCCAATAGCCAGGAGCCTATCCGGCTTGCCAGGATCGAGCAAGCTGACAAGCGAAAGCCGACGATGCGAATGTTTCATGGGTCCTAGGAGGACTGCGTCACCGTGTTGTACGAGGCTTGCGACAGAATTCCCGGCGTACCTGACTCTACCGTCGTGGGACAAGCAAGGCTAGATGCACTGCGAACGGTCGTGCTCAATCTGCGGAATCCTCATCTTTACACGCCTACACATAAAGAGTTCAACGCGATCGCAGCAACTTTCCGCCAGTTTGAGAATGATCGAGGCACGTTGAGCAGATGTTAATCTGCAGTAGAGGTTGAGGGTAATCACAAAATTGTTGCCTTCGTACGGGCCTCTGATCGCCCACCCAAATCCTCTGGCTGTATGGGTGATTCACGAGAGATGACCAGAGAATCTCAAAGCACGAAACGCGAACAATCAGATCTTGTAGTGATACGAGATATCTTGGCTGCCTCCTTAGAGTACACCTAGAAATCTGTGAACGGTTTTGCTTGTGGTGAGCAGCTCGATAGTTGCGAGACACTCGGACATGGAGGGACAAGGACACGGATCTGAACGCTTCAAAATATTGTTAGAGACTATTATTGCTACCGCATCCAGCCATCCGTTGCAAGTCCACTAGTCCATGACCCTCGGTTAAAGTTCAGAATTGGGTGACGGACTTCATCAGCGCCAAATGCCACCCACAAATGATGTAACTTCTAGACTGATAGATCGACATCATCACGTTTTGGATTCACCACAGAAGCCAAACGCCTACATCAAACCCGTCCCTTTATTTCCCCCACTTCCAGACTCGATCCATAGAACGCCAGACAATCACGATGGTTCTCACCATTCACCATCTCGGGCACTCCCAATCCGACCGCGTGGTCTTCCTCTGCGAAGAGCTCGGGATCGATTACGAGCTCAAGAAATATGATCGCTCGCCCGTGCTTTCGCCTCCCGAGTTCAAGAAACTGCATCCCGTTGGCGCCGCGCCCGTGATCGAAGACGACGGTGGTGTGACATTGGCCGAGACGGAGGCCTGCTTCGAATACATCATCCACGTGCACGGAAATGGCAAGCTCCTGGTCAGGCCCGGGGAGAAGAACTACCCGGACTTCTTGTACTGGTATCACTTCACGAACGGCACGCTCCAGCCCGGGTTTGGTCGGACGATGGCATTGAAAATGGCGGGGGTCCCGGAAGACAACGCTACCCGGGCCCGATATGAGCAGAAAAACCTAACGTTGCTCCAGCTCGTGGACGACAGACTGGGCGAAGTGCCGTATTTGGCTGGACATGATTTCACAGGTGAGTGTGCTCTGTACGATCGTCCCCTATTTGTCCCGCATGAGTCTAAATCCGATGCAGCCGCCGATGCCCTGATTATCTTCTCGCTCACGACCATGAGAGAATTCGAGCCCGTCGATCTATCCAACTATGGCAACATCTTGGCATTCATCCAGAGAATCGTCACTCGCGATGCGTATCAAAGGTACTTGCAGAAGGCCGATCCGGACATCGACATTCAGAAATTTACCCAAGGGCCGCCACCACCGGTGTTCGCGGCTTTCAGGAAGCACAAATGAGCTAGTTGAGTCGGGTTGGTAACTCGTCTCCACGCAAATAGTGCTCGAGGATGTTGGCTTGCTCGTCGTACCATCTGCAGCACGTCAGCCAGCAATCAGATAGCCCAATCGAACCAACGCGAATTCATTACCTGTTCATGGTTCCCGCGCTGACATATCCCATGTGCGGACTCAACACGACAGCGCTCTGAGCCCACTCGTCCGCCTTTCTCCAAGGGCTGTCAGGCCCCAGCGGCTCGACCCAGAAGACATCGGTGGCGAAGCCTTCGATGCGACCCTCTCGTAAGGTGTCAATCAGTGACGCCTCATCAATCAAGCCTCCGCGCGATGTGTTGAGCAAGACGGCAGTCTTCTTCATCCATGCCAGTTCCCGCGTTCCCACAATGCCTCGCGTGCGGTCGGAGAGGACGACGTGCAGACTCACGACATCGCTCTGCGTGAACAACTCTGCCTTGCTCACCACCTTGAACGTTCCCCGGGCCAGTCCCGCGCCCTCCGCCGCCGCGTCGGCTTTCTCCTGCGTCAGATTCTCGCTCCACGCGATGACGTTCATTCCGAACGCCGTGACGGCGGTCTTGCCCATCATGGTGCCGAGCTTGCCAAGTCCCACCAGTCCCAACGTCTTGCCCGGAATGGTGATGATGAGGGAGCTCTGCCATGCCGTCGGGCTCGTCTTCAATGCGCGATCATCTTGCACGATGCGTCCGCACAGGGACAGCAGTAAGGCCCAGGCGTGCTGATTGACCGTGCTTTGCCCGGGTGGCGGTGGTGGCTCGTAGTCCTGCGACTGGTGGGCGGGGCGGTCCCCTTTCGTTCCCGTGACGATAATGCCATTCTCAGTCGCCGCGTGGAGGTCAATGCTGGCGTTTCGGGTGCCAGTGGTCATCAACAGCTTCAAATTCGGCAATCGCTTTTGCAGCTGAGCTGGGAAGGCCGTACGTTCTCTCATGGATGAGATGACCTCGTATGGGTGGAGACAGAGGACCAAAGCTTCGAGGCCATCGGGCGTGGCGGCATTGAGTGTGTCTGGGAAGTGGTCGACTTTCAAGCCCGGGATGCGTGCGAAGTGGTTCGTTGATGTGCCTGCGTAGTCGTCCAGGACTGCCAGTGTGGGTGAGGGTTGAGCCATTGTGGTTAATGGACGATGCCGTCTGGACCAGCGTCAGTCTTGTTGGCGTCGACCAGAAGTCGGAAGGGTGGAAGTGGAGATGGGGCTGAGGAAGGGTCAGACTATTCTGCATACGTTCTACTGTCTACCGTCTGCTCTCCGATGGCACGATACCTCTCGACCAGCCGGCGTGGTGGGGCTGACTTCCATCCCGCAATCTGCCGATGCCGGCTGTGCCCTGCGCGCTTTGCGTGTCTGCGGGAGCTTTTTCCAACTACTCGTCCTGCTCCCTCTCACTGGCGGCTCTGATCTCCCGCTTCATCACCTCCAGCCGCCGATGCATGGCCCACAGCCTTTGCCGGTCCGCTTTCGGCACCGTCTCCCCACGTCGCTCCATGGCGGCCTGCTCGTCGTACAGTTTGGCATAGTTGGGATAGAGCACATCGTGGAAGCGTTGGGCCATGTTGACGCCTTGGCTGTAGCTGATGTTTTGGCTGATGTCGGGAATCACCGAGGTCGGGCTGTCGCTGCTCACGCTCCGCTCCACCCCATCGTTACTGCTGACCGCTCCCACCGAGTTCTGCGATTTCTGCGAGTGCGATGAGCTGGATTCGGTTTTGCGGTGCTTGACGGCATGCCCATGGGTGTGATTCTGCGCCGGCGAGTCGGCCGCTTTCCGTTTGACGCCATTTTCGGCCTGATGCCCTGCACTGTTGATCGCAGATGTTTTGCGTGCCCGGTCTGCCTCCGGCTTGGTGTGCGTTCCATTCATCTTCTCCGTGGCCGCTTTCGACGGATGCGAGTCGCTGCTCGTCACCGTATCGTTCCGCTTGCGCACCCCGTTCACGTGCGAAATCCCCAGGCCTTTCGGCGTTTCCGCGCCGGGTCTCGCGCGCTGCACTCCCACCGCCGCTCGGTCCGAGACGTCAGAAGCCACACGTGGACGGGCGGCACCCAGCGGCGAGGGCGCATTCGGCCTGTGATCCGGTTTATTGGGGCTGAGTTGGTGTCGGTGCTGCGAAGATGGAGCAGCAAGCCCGTTTGCACTGCCCTTGCCAGGTGCTGCTGCCGCCGCCGCCGCCGCCGCCGCCGCCGCTTTCGACTTGCCAGCGGCGGCGGGATTCGATGACTTCGCTTCCTTTGCCTTGAGCTTGGCAGCCGCCGCCGCCGCCGCCTCCTTCTCCGCCGCCAGCCGTGCCGCTTTCCTCTGTTGTGGTGTTTCGTGCGCATCGCTGCTCGGCGGAGACGTCGACGCCACGTGCTTCGTCTTCGCACTCGCGGCTGCGCTTGCAGTGCGTTTGCGCGCGTTCGCGTTCGCGTTTGCCGCTGGCTTCGGCTTGCTGCTGCTCGGCCCACCGCCGACTCCCTTCTCCTCGCTCTCCTCACTCGAGTCCTGTACGATCTCCGCTGATAACACCTTGGGATTGTTGCTTTTGGTCGTCTGCTTCTTTCTTGCTGGCTTCGCATCTCTGTCGCTCGCCGCCGCGGCCGCTTCGCGCTCCTTTCTCTTCTTCTCCTTCGCTTCCTCTACTGCACGCTGCTTCGATGTCTTCCCGATGATCGACTTGAGCGCACTGTTCTTGCCGGCGCCGATCCGTGGAGTGCCGGCTCCCGGTAGCGGTGTGACGGCAGAAGTGGAGGCCTTGTCCTCCCCAGCCGCATCGCCGTAGGGTGGCAATGGACTGCCTCCATAGTGCGGTGTCGAATGTGCAGCCCCTGCACCGATGTTCAGCTTCGACAACACGATCCCTTTCCCTCGATCCTCCTTGGGCAGCAGTCGCTGCCAGATCTCTTCGTCTTTTCCTATCCTCAGCCTGTCGTACGCCCTGATGGCGTTGTCAATGGCCGCTTGCCGCTCCGCTCGCGTACTGTATGCAAAGTTCCAAACATCCAACTCCTTATATGCACTTTTCGTCAATTCCCATTTCCCATCGATCGGCTGTACGATCTTCTCGACCACTCTCTCCAGCTCCTCCCTCGGTATCCTTGTCTTCGCCGTCATCTCCTCGTGTGACAGGGGCTTGATGGCAAGCAGGTGGACCAAGGGCGTCTTCATCGCCTTCTCTCGCGCGGCCGAGTCGCTCGTGGGAGCAGAAGTGGGTGCGGGCTCGGTACGCCGGGTCGCTGCAGCGCTCAGGGAAGGACTCCCGTGCTGTGAGCCGGAAAGACCTCGACGGTGGGCGTACTTCTGCTCTCGGTTGGCTTCATACCGATTCTTCGGCTCTCGGAGGACGGAGCTGCTGATGTTGACCGACTTTGCTTGCCTCTCTTGTTTGGCCGCCGCGAGAGTGTTTTGCAAGGCTGTCAATGCGGCATCTGAACCCACACTCTGCTTTCGTTCCGGCAACTTGAGTGTCGCCCGATGACCCACGAGGCCGGCGAAGTTGAGATCACGTATTGACTGTGTGGAAGCGGAGTACAGCTCGTGACGGAAGGCCTCGGGCGAGATGGTCAAGTCGATCGTTCGCGATCCGAGTCGGATTTTCTACATTCGCGGGTCAATATACCATCTCCCAATGTCCCTCCGAGATGCCTTACCGGAGCCAGGCCAGTGACAAACTGCAAGCCACCCTGCACGTTTGCCGCCGACTGGACATCTTTGAGAATATCCTCGCTGAGTTGGCAGAGGATGGCGGGTTTGGAGGTGTGCTTTGCGTATTCGACCTCATTGCAGACTCCGTGCAGGGTGAGGCGGCTTGGAGGGATTGTCGACGCCGACATTGCCGGTTCGGCGGGAGGGTGCTACGGATTGCTTGCACGAAGAGGATGCAAAGTGGTCCTCAAAGAATCCATGGGCTTGCTTTGCGTGAACGCCACAAACCTGGGCACACAATGAGCAACATGGCATGGGATGGCAATGACGCTCTGCCGACTCACCCAACGGCCTGGCTAACGGAGATGTTTGCTACGGATCATGCCCTTTCCCCCCAGGGCGTGGTGCACGATGTTCCCAGATTGACTCACGATGAGGAGGACGAGGGAGGAGTGAGAGGTGTGGTGCGGGTGAGCAGGGCTCGGAGGCGTGAGTTGAGACAATGAAGCATGGAAGCGGGAAAGACGCAGAACAACACCAGCGTCGCTGCGTCGACGCGCTAGCGAACAGCGATCCAGCCTGCGGGCTACGAGTGTGAGTGGACCACGCACAGGGCGAGCCGTACTGCGAATAATCAAGCTCGGGCTCTAATCCACATTGGCCCATGACGGAGCCGTGGCTAAAAGCAAGCAACGTTCGTCCCATGTGAACCTAGAATCCGTTTCACACGGCGGACACGCCCGTCGCCTCCAGTCGTCGTTCCCATTCTTGTCTCGACGGTCGAAAGCGTCAGGAATAATGATTGAGCGGGCAAGCAGTGTTCGGAGGCGTGACTTCGATTGCGGCCACAGGTCGAGGTTCCGGATGCGGATGCGGGTGCGGGTGTGGGTGCGGGCACGAGCGCAGCACGAAGCATAAGGTAGCGTACCGTACAGTGTAGTGCAGTACAGTACAGTACTGCACAGTACAGTAGGGCCAGCAGTGCATACAGTACAGTACAGTAGTCGTGGTCGCAGTACCGTAGTCTGCACCCATACCCGCTCCCCGAGCCCAAATTGGACGAACACCTTTGTCAGACGCCCGCGACGCATCGCCCACCACTCGACGCCGAATCATCAATCAATATCCAGGCAACGAGCCGATGCGTTCCCACGTCGGCTTGGACATCCTGGGCCATCCTGCTTCCAGAGCTGCGGGTGTCCAATCACTCCCGCTGGAGGGCCGACGCTATGGACTCGTACCTGTCCAGACCCTTGCCGCGCTCTGCTGACAACCCTCTGCGCTGTGGCCATCTCACCATTGTCCACCCCTTCGCCATTCCCTCCGCGCCGCTTGTTGTTGTCGTTGTTGTGGTGTGCGACGCATGCAATAATAAGGCGTTCGAGGTCTCACATGTGGCCCTTTTCCGGAGGGAACACGGGGAACGCCGGCACGCCATCGAACCGCCGCCCGATGCGAATCGATGCCACGAGGGCATGGGTGATTCCCACAGGGAGCTGTTTAGACCACGCCAACTCCGCGCGCACGCTTGGCGCAGGCGCTTGCTGCGGTCGTCACGACATGCCCTGGATTTAGAACAGCCGCCTACTACTACTACTTGCTGTACAGTACAAAGACGACGAACCCTCCTCCCTAGTCCAGTCTGGCGGCATGATCCCACGAAGTAGTTAGAACATGGAATGTGATAAGTACCTAGCGGAGGAGTATGTAAGCGCCAACGCCGCCAAAGAAAGTCTAGTAATTTTATGCGATACATCTTTGGCGGACGGCGGTGCTCCGAGGCACTCACTTCTTCGCCATCCCACTCCTTCCCATCCAGTCCTGTATGTACGTTATTGAGCACGCGCGACTATGACGGAGGGAGGCTCAGGAACGTGGGCAGCGTTGAACACCTCATGTCTGGTGCTAAGCCATCTAGCCTTAGCCTTGGTCAACACCGCCGTTTCGCCACCTGCTTTGCACCGTCCACAATGTCCACCGTGTGGCTCCGACAACATCGACCGGGATACAACACGAGACACCGACTATAGTCCGGTACGGCATTTGTCTCACCTCACCACTTCCTCCAGGGCGTGAGACGCCCGCTTGCACACTCACACACACTGTATCATCAGTGTGATACGGGAACAAAATGATCTTCAAAAAGTCGGCACGGACTCTTCCTGCCGCCATCGCAGGGCCACGTTGAAAGTGTCGACGGCAGGATGCACTCTTCCCCGCGCAGATCACGTTCTGTCGCTATCAATCAATCTGCAGTCCCCCTTATCAGCGCTGACCAAGGAAATACCGACTGGGCGCGTCTCGTCTATCGCGTCAGTAGGTAGTCATCCTCTGCCTATCTCGTTGATGTTGGCCCATCGCGAAGGAGCGTCCGCCGACTGCGTGCGACCACCGTCCACGACAATGTTAGAAAAAGTCCATGCAGCAGTAGTTGCTGCTGCTGCTGCTGTTTCGCGCGGTAAGCGACTAGCACCTTTCATACTCTCCCACCATGCCTTTCTTCCCATCACGCTTCCGAGCGGTCGTGGAGGTGCAGGAGACCACGCAACAGACGGAGAAAGGTGGTGGGGCAGAATCGTATGGGAAGTGGTCGAATGTGGATCTGGAACCGACTCCGCCAGACCAGCGGAACTGGTCGCCGTTGTATTACTTCGCTTTCCAGTTCAGTATCGCCTTCTCCCCAACGACCTATAACATCGGATCTACCCTGTTCTCGATAGGCTTGACGTGGTGGACGATCATCATCGCAGCGTTCGTGGGAACTTTTCTGTGCTGTCTGGTCCTGTTGTTCAACTCCAGGGGTCCCATATTCTACCATGTTGGGTGAGCGATCAAATGCAGATTCCCTCGAGGACGGCGCTGATGATGCCATGCCAGGTTCCCAGTGTACGCCCGCATCTCCGCGGGCATCTACGGCTCGCTCTGGTTCATCTTCATTCGAGCCGTAGTCGCGATATTCTACATGGGGACACAGACCTACTACGCCTCCCGCCTCATGGACGTCTCACTCCGATGCATCTTCGGTAGCTCCTGGGAGAACATTCCAAACCAGCTCCCCGAATCCGCCGGCATCACGACTCCGCAGATGGTGGCCTTCTTCCTGACCTGGCTGTTACAATTCCCTTTCGCATGGCTGCATCCGAGCAAGGCCGGCCCGCTTTTTGTGGTCAAGTCGGTCCTCTCCCCGACCGCGTACATCGCCACGATGATCTGGGCGCTCGTCAAGTTCGATGGAGTCGAACTGAATCTGGGCAAGACCGAAACCACCGGGGCAGCACTTGGATGGGCATTCATGAAAGCCATCAACACCGTTGTGTCTGGTGTGGTACCGCCCATGGTCAACATCGCCGATCTTGCTCGCTACGGAAACAGGCCTCGCGATATCGTTCCACTGACCATCGGTCTCTTTATCAGCAAACCTGCTGTCATTCTGCTTGGGCTGTTCACGACTGCAGCAGGGGCGAAACATTTTGGCGTGGCGAATTGGAATTTGTGGGACTTTTACGGACTGGTTCTCGATGAGTTCTGGGGACCGGGAGCACGCACGCTGGTCTTCCTCGGGGCCTTCATCCAATGCTTCGCGACGATTGTGACCAACGTGTCTTCCAATGCCATTCCGGTCGGCTGCGACTTGTCGGGCCTGTTTCCGAAGTACTTCACCATCCTTCGAGGCATGATTCTATGCCACCTTCTGGTCTGGCCTGTGGTACCATGGCTGCTCGTCAACTCGGCACAGAACTTTCTCACATTCCTCGGATCATACGTATGCTTCATCACACCAGTAGTCGCCGTGATGATCGTCGATTATTGGGTCGCTCGGCGTGGAAACATCCATGTCCCCTCACTCTACCGCCCAGAAGCCGACTCTCCCTATTACTTCACCAAAGGTGTCAATTTTCGCGCCTATGGGGCATGGGTCGTGGGAGTGGTGCTGGTGATATCGGGCATCTCTGGTGCCGTCAACCCGGGTTCCATCAGCCAGACCGCGGTCAACGTCTACAATTGTGGATTCATTCTGTCCTTCACGGGAGCAGCAGTCGCGTACTATCTGCTCTGTGTCATTTGGCCGGTGCAAGTGTACCCGACTGGTCCACGTCAGAACGAGAGCAAGGAGCGGGAGAGCATGGTCCCGACAGAGGGGTTCTTCTCGTCGGATCGTTCTCTGCCGGATTACATCCGTAGCAACATGCTTTTTGGAGAGGAGCCAGGGCCGACGTTGGTAGAAGCCGAGCCGAGCTTGAAAGGAGAGAAGCAGATCTAGGCAGTGATGGGTTTGAGAGTTCGAGGATCAAAGTACAATGACAGCTCAATGTGTTTTCATCCCACATTCCTGCTTTCTGTAGGTGATGGTGCATCTCACTGACCCCATCCCACCGTGGCACAAGATCACGGACGACTCGTCATTGAGCAAGCTGTCACCAGAGCTGCGCAATCGTAACAGGCGCCGACCCTCGATGTACAACAGCGCATCAGACCCATTCAATGAACGTGTGTCATGTACGCTTGGCATACTACGCATTTGCAAAGCCATGTATGCAATCGCACGCGTTTCTATTCCATCAATGCTGGCGCAACTCCTGCCGCTCCGAAATATCCGTCCGCTTCTGAGGACCTACGATACCTTAGATCGTAGGTCGTAAAGCCTATAGAGCTGAGCACGGTGATTGCTGAGGCGCATCACTATCCACCATAGAGCCTCACTAAGTCGTAGGATCGTAATATATTCTCAAACAAGAACGTCTGGCTTTCAACCATCATACCGGCTATGTATCCTCTTCAAATCAAGATCTGCAGCTGTCTGTGCTGACAGATGAGGGCGCCTCAAGCGGATTCGAAAGCTTCACCATCCCATATATACACAAGCCGCCTTTCACAGACGGCGGGTTTTTCATAGCGCCGCGGATGCCAACCAAGAACAGAGTTACGTTCTAGTACTCCTCGCCATGCAGAGTCCATCGCTTCAATCATTCAATCACTAATAATTCATTTTATTCCCAAAGCAAGCGGTTGCTGTACAACAATAGCTTCTTTCATGAATGCCGCTCGGTAGAGTGCGTATTATAATGCGTCACGATTCGTGACTTGGTGGGTATAATCTTGGGCAGCCTACTGCGGCGTGCCCTCCGTCAGGATCCGGGCCATTTCTTTGGCGTCATCGGCGCTGTCGGCTTTCAGAATGAATTGGCCGAGCGCAGGTGTGGTGGTATGGAGGTGGTCCCAGAATGAGGCAACGACCATCGTGTCCTTCTTCGGGTGGACGAGGTACCTCGCACCCTTCAAAGGGTTGTAATTCAGTGTCAGCTTACCTGTGCCGATTCGGGAGAGGATCCGGGTCTTCCCGTTGGCCTTGTCTTTCAGCAGGTAGACCACACCAAAGCCTTTCAGCATCCACTTCTTCCGGCCTTCGTCATCGGTCTCATGCTTCTGCGTCTTGACATTTCGAATCTCGGCAAGGACTTCATTCGACTCTCTTTCTTCAGTTGTCAGGCCTGTCTGATCTTCGGCTTGCGCCTCGCCCTGAGCCTCAGCGTCTTCTTCGCCAGCATCAGCAGCATTCGATCCAGTCTCGCCGTCTGTAGTGACGCCGGGAGTGGTGGCTCGGGAGACTCCCAACGAAGCAGGCTGTGAGCTGAAGTTGAAGCCTGTTGATGGTGGAGCAAGCTTGCCAGAATTATCTGCCGAGGTTGTGGAGGATGGGCCAAACAAGCCACCGCTGCCGAGCTTGTTACCTGTGTCTGTAGAACTTGACTTTGGTCCAAACAAGTCGCCGCCAAGCTTCGGTGGCGCACCGGCTGGAGTAAAAGAGGTCGTGGCGGAAGATGCTGCAGCACCAAACTTGATCGGAGTTTCCGGCTTCCAAGTATTGTCGCCCTTCCCCTGCGCCTTCTCCAGGCTGGCTGCGTTTTGCAGCTTCGTGGGCGAAGTTGAGCCAGCAAAGGTGAAGCCCTTGGCATTCTTTGCTGCCTCCTCGATTTTCTTTCGCTTGGCTGCCTGCTCTTCCTGGTCACGCTTGAGCCATTGCTCCTCGGTCTCCTCATCACTGTCGTAGTCCTCTGCCTTTCGCCTTTTGCGGTCCTTCTCTTCTTGCGCCTTAGCAGCAGCTCCGAACGCGTTCAAAAAGTTCCCACTGGTCATGCCGCCTGCTGGATTAAAACCACCAGAGGAAGCAGCTGGAGTGAAACCGGTGGTGGAGGGCGCAGACGTAGTCGTAGGCTGAGTGCCGAACGAAGGAGTGAAGCCGGCAGGCTTGGAGGAGGTCGACTCTGTAGTCGATGCCGAAGACAGTGGCTTGGCTGCAGGAGTGAAGCCCGACGCCGATGCTGTCTTGATAGCCTCCACCTCCTTGGGCTTCTCGAGTGTCGAAGCAAACAGCTTGGCTGTGTCACTCGCTGTGTTGGGCAGCTTCGGGTAGTGGGCGGGCTCGTTTGGCCTGCTGCGCTTCTCGGTCGCTGGCTGCTGTGCCGACCCATCGCTGTCTTCCTCGAACAACCGCTTCTTGGTGGGTGCGGTCGCTGGTGGCTGACTGAACAAAGTCGATGAAAGAGCTGGCTTGGGCGTCTGCGAAGAAAGCGGGTTTGGAGCGGGTGGAGCTGATGTCGAGCTCGGACCTTGGAAGCCAGAGGTGGCCATTGAAGGAGCCGACGCGAATGGGCCGCTGGAAGTGGTGGCGGACTGGCCAGGAGCCGCTGCTTGTGGCGGTGCTGGGTTGAGCTCAGATTCTGGTGGTGGCTGCCGACCAGCGATCTCGGCAGAAGCAACGAGCGCGAATCTGAAAATAACGCTCCAGTCCTCATTCGCGTTCTGCTTGTTGAGGTGAGCGAGAAGACAGTCGTTCAAGTTTCGGAAAGCCTGTTCCTGCACACCGTCTAGCAATGCGGCAGCATTCGACACTTGTGATAGACCGCTTCTGCCAGGAGCTGTGAACGACTTCGGGATCGGCGCAGTCGCTGGTGCCGCCTTGAGAGTGGCAGCAGAGGCTGTTGGTGCTGGTGCGTGCGTGAGCGGTCCTGGTGTTGCCTGAGCGAAAATGTTCTTGGCTGGTACTGAGGTGGCTGCAGGTTTCTGGAATAAAGACGATGGTGCGGCAGAGTTTACCGGTTGTGTAAACAAAGATTTGGTGTTGGACAGTGCTTCCGAAGTCTTGTTAAGGTCTGATGCTTTGGGTGTCTCATCAGGCTTCTGCTCTACTCGTTCGAACAGTGATCTGGGAGCCTGAGACGCTGGTGTAATGGACGGAGCTGGATCGTTAATGCGGTCGAATAGTGATCTCGGCGGAGCTTGCGCAGATGTCTCCGATGCAGATCCAAGCGACTTTTGCGGCGTCGCGCTCGGAGTAGTCATGCTAGTGTCCTGCTGAGCCGAGCTTGTCCCAGGTATAGAGCTGCTCGAAGTAGCTTGCACCGATCCAAAACCTGTGAAAGTATTTCCCCAAAGAGGCTGACTCTCACCTGCCGCTTTGGATTTCGGGAACAGTTCGACCTTGCCGCTTTCGGCAGGCTGCTCATCGTCATCTTCACCCTCCTTGTACGCTTGCCCAGGAATGTGCGAGCCAAACTGTGGTGTTTCTCGAGGAGGTAAATTGTCAAAAATGCTGCCAGTAGTCTTAGCTTTGCTAGGCTCATCGGGCATGACTTGAGCTCCGAAGAGGCCTTTGCCGGTGCTTGCTGGCTGCGTAGCAGCTGGTGCGTCAGAAAGTCCGGTGGAAGGCTTGGCAGGCTGTGTATTGGACAGGCCAGTGAAGAAATTCGATGCGGGCTTGGGCGTCTGCTGTTCAGCTTGAGAAGTTCCAAACGACGGCTTGTCGCTGCTCTGCAACGGCTTCTGCCCCATATTTGCAAAGGGGTTGCTCCCCTTCTCGACGTCTTCTGCCGGCTTTTGCCCAAATCCCGAAAACGTTGTGCTCGATTTTTCAGGCTCTTGCGTCTTTTGCTGTCCGAAGCCAGCAAACGGGTTGCTGCTCTTGTTCCCATTCTCCTTCGGCTTCTCTTGCGCTGATTCAAAGAGTCCTGTGCTTGGCTTGTCGCCGTTTTGTAGCCCACTCTGCCCGTTGACACCGCCAAAGAGATTGCTCGGCTTATTACCATTCTGAGTTGCGTTCTGGCCAAACCCACTGAACGGGGTTGCAGCTGGCTGCTGATTGGCCGCTGCTGGAGTTTGTCCAAAGCCGGCAAATGGTGTGGATGGTTTCAGTTCTTGCTTCTCTTGTGTGGCCCCGAAGTTGAAGCTGAGAGTACCATTTGTGTTGTTCTGCTGTGGTTGGCTGCCAAAGCCACCAAAACTGGTGGTTGGTGTTGAGGTGCCGTTTTGCTGGGTCGAGGGAGCCTGACCAAAGCTGAAGCCAGTGTTGGTGCTTTGCTGCGACGGCTGATTGAACATCGATGTCGATGGGTTGAAACCATTCTGTGGTGGTTGCGACGCATTGGTGTTGAACGAAGTACCGAAGCTCGGCGCTGCAGACTGGCCAAACATGTTCGGCGCACCATTTTGTTGTGTCTGCGCTGGTGCTGGCGCGGAGGCTCCAAATTGAAAAGGAGTGGTAGACGAGTTGCCATTCGTGGGAGTGCCACCGAAACTGAAGTCGAAGCTGTTGGTAGCAAATGGGTTACCAGCGGATTGCTGCTGCGGCTGCTGTGGCGCGCCGCCGGCGAACATGCCACCGCCGCCGAATGTGTTCTGCTGGGGAATATTGACGGCGGGGCTACCACTTCGTGCGCGTCCGCCGCCTGGCTTCTTCGCCGCTGCGATCCTATCCTTCACGTTAGCCCGGCCCACACCGTTTTTCAAAAACGACTCAGGCAGTTGCCCAAGGAACTGCTCGTAGTCTGCCACAATCTGTCTGTCCAAGTTCTTGTATTTCGAAGTCTTGGTGAGGTACAGCGTCCGCATCAGGACATATTCAGGCGGGAAAGCCATGGTACTTCGAGCCCAGTTCTGTCGGTGTTTGGGGTGCAATGGGGTCGGATGCGATTCGAGTATGGATGGAATACGTCGTGTGCGCGAGGGCTCGAGGTGGTGATGGAGGTGGAGATATGCCAGCTCATTCACACAATAGCTCAATAGCTCCCGCTGCATGTATCGTCGCGGTCGTTTATGTGCCCCAGCCCATTGTCGCGTGCGCATCCTACATGAGCAGTCTCCATTGCGTGATGGAGCACAAAAGCTGACAATAGTGCGCGCATTAAGGACAGTATGTAAACTCACTTTCTTCTGGCCATCTGCGCGGCCGTAGCCTGCGTGGGCTTGTCGGCGTTGTCCATGCCGGGCTCTGGACCGCCGTATCTGTCTTCGCCGTTTGACCAATTTGTACCTGCTCCTCTCTTTGACATATTCCCGCTGGATGAATGTCGTCTATATCGTGGTCGGTATGGGCGCGGTCGGCTAGGCCCGATTCACGTCACCGCGCAAGATGCTGTGGAACAGCGAGCGCGCCGATTTGGATGGTTACAAATGGATGTTCCATCAACGAGAGGTATTTTAAGGACGCGCAAAGGGTGCTGAAAGTCGTAGTGAAGAAGTGGTCGAGACACAAAAGTCTTGGAGCGAAGTCTGGGAACTTCAAAGCGTTCACCTCGTGTCACGGGATGTGCCGACCAATAAGACTACCGTCGAGGTACTAGCGAAGGAGTTCTGTGTTCTGATGCACTCCACTGCCAGCGCACACGTAAAAGTTTAACGCACACGATCGCGCAGCAACTCATGCATTTTCACGTCACAATAGAACAATGCACAGTATGTTGCATACCTTGTGGCGTGAAGACATTGGCGGCCTTCGCTGCGGAAGCTGCGGCCATTAATGTTCACAGGTACAACTACGCCTGATGTCGCTCTTCGACGCCTTCCGGCGTTTAACCAAACATGCCGGCTCTAATATCGAGGAACCCTTCAGCCGTTCTGCACGATTCCAAAGGGCGGGCATCTAGGAAGCTTGCTCGCCATTAATGTGAAATGACTGTGCAACATCAGCTCCGGCTGGTCGCTCGGTCATTCAGTCACCACTCCATAGAGACCAGTCACCAAGGTCTAGATGAGCATTCAGGAGATAAAGATATTCACGTTCGCTGCGTAGAGTACATTTTGCGTCGTTGGCAACAAGCCTGTATCTCAGGCTAAATCCGTGTACCATACAGAAACATACCCAGATCCATCACCCGCCACAGCCTAAAGCTTCGATTTGTTCTGGGCCTTCTTGAGAATTGGCTCCATCTTGGTCGCTTTCATGACTGCCCCCTTCACTTTCAACTTTCCGCTCATGAAGAGCTTCTGTGCGTTGGCCTTGCCTGAGACGAGTTTGCCGAAGTTTTCGTCGCTGAGATTGAGTGTCACTGTAGCATAATTCGTCAGCAGAGGTACTCATCTGGAGAGTCAATCGTATCTTGCGTGTCCCGAAGTATTTTCGATGATGGGTATCGCTTACCATCAGCCTTCTTGCCCTCGGGTGCGAGACCCTTGCCAACGTTTCCAGTTTCCTTCAGATCCAGATGCCATGCCTGCTCTTGTCCCTGTGCGTTCTTGAGGTTGAATGCAAAGATGGCGTTGCATTGCTTCACGGCATCCTTCTTCTCTTTCGGGTCTGACAGAGCAGCCGCAATCTCGTCGAATGCCGCGGATGAGGGATACGCGTCTAAAAGGGAGATGCCAGCGTCAGTCCCCCAGATGAAGAGCTGCAGTCCATGTCGCTTGGCTCAATGCGACTTACCGTCCTTGAGTGCCATCTTATCGAGCCCGTTGCGTTAGGTGAATCCGGAAACTTCGGCTTTGAGATAACGTTCGCTGAGAACAATGGAATAGTCACGGTCAGTAGCTGTTAGGTGTGAAGATATAACTCAGCATTCGGCACGGGGCATGTGATGCTTATATTTACAGAACGTGCACATGATAGCTTGTCCTACACAATCATACCGAGGCTCAGCGATCCGGGGTAGCAGGATGCATGTGAAGGGCCTGGAGGCGGTCGCGCGGTACGAAAGTTTAATTTGACACGGCGAAACCGAACACACAGTTTTCCAGCCACCGAGACTTTTGCGAAAACACCACCTCAATGGACGCAATGTTGCCCTGGAAGAGCTTACCTCGACGTATGGTAATCCTTCTGCTACAAACTCGCTCGTTGAGTCAGCGCGACGTCGAATGGTGGATCGCCGCTCCGATCGCGGCGAGATTCTCAAAATGCCTGCTCGGCCGTAGATAGGTATAAGTAGCCATGCGCCTCGAAATGGTAGGTGTATGCAGGAGCGAAGAAGCTGTTACGGCAACCAAGAGCACCGCGTCTGGGATATTGAGGCCCTAAAAGACCTGACACCTCCACAAGACAATCAAACCTCGACACTGGCAGTAGTAGACACAATCATGAACGGCCACACATCCCATCAGCCCTCACGACCCATATCACCAGTCGCCCGCCTTCGCCAAATGCTTTCAGACCCCACGAAGACTGTCGTAGCGCCGGGTGTCTACGACGGCATCACCGCCCGCCTCGCCCTCGCCGCGGGCTTCGACTGCCTTTACATGACTGGAGCCGGCACCAGCATGTCTCGTTTGGGCATGGCAGACCTGGGCCTCGCAACCTTCACCGACATGCACCAGAATGCCTCGATGATTGCCAGCATCGATCCCACCGTGCCGGTGATCGCAGACGCAGACACAGGCTACGGCGGACCGATCAACATCCGCAAGACCGTGCAAGCGTACGCGCGCTCGGGCGTAGCGGGACTCCACATTGAAGACCAAGTTCAAGAGAAGAGGTGCGGACACTTGAGCGGGAAAGTGCTCGTAAGTCGCGATGTGTACTACAACCGTTTACGGGCCGCGTGTAAAGCCCGCGACGAATGTAGAGATGATATCCTCATCATTGCTCGAACAGACGCTCGAGCGGGTCAAGACACAGAAGGAAGAGGCGGGTTCGAGGAAGCCATTGAACGCTTGACTCAGGCCGCAGAAATCGGCGTCGACGCATTATTCTTCGAGGCCATACAGGATCTCGACGAAGCGAAGCAAGTTATTGCACGGCTTCCAAAGATCCCTGTGCTACTGAATATGGTGCAAGGTGGCCGCACACCGCAGGTCAGCAATGATGAGGCCAAGGAGATGGGATTCCGGATTGTAATTTGGCCTTGTCTGGGTATGGAGGCAGTTGTGCCGGCCTATAAAAACAGTTTGGAGGCTTTGAAGACGACAGGTCAGCCGCCTTTGGAGCAGAAGATGGGGCCAGCGGCTTTGTTCGAAACGTGTGGGCTGAAGGAATTGATGTCTTTCGATGAGAGTGTGGGTGGGAAGGCTTACAAGTAGTGTATGGGTTTGCGGTCTGTGGGTGGGTTTTCGGTGAAGACGAAATCAAACGAATCTTGACCGAGTCATATGCACATTGTGTGAATCGACGCGAAACATACCTGTATTGCTGGATCTGCCTTGCTGGATGATGCAGTGATGTTTTCGTATGTACAGTGCTAATGTATCTATCTGTCTGCAACATGCATGTCTTGGGTGCCAGCTTACTCGGCGAAAGTGCAGAGAATAAGCAACTACAATACTGCGCGCCGCTTTCGCTTAGCATGTTGGGTAAGGAAGTTGCACGCGTGTAGGATACTCTCAGGAGAGGATGATCTCACCCACTGTTCATTCTAACTTGGATAGGGAGGCAGTCTCCTCCACGTGACGAAGTTTGTCTTGCAGAATAAAGTAAGCAAACTGCACGAACGTTGGTCAAATTGTCTCAAGCTGTGCGTGACACGCGTCTTATAAGCTGATCTGACTCTCGATTCATTCTTGAGCTTGCTAGGCGAATAGAGTGTACGACGGTGTTTCAAGGAGACTCGTGTTCGACTCATTTTGACAGATCACGAGTCGACGATCAACATTCGACAGCGAGGTAGCGCAGTTAACGACTGTGTTTCCATTACCGTAATAGTGCTTCGGGGTTGCATCGGCGTGTAGTGCGGATGGCTTTCCTGCACAACTTGTGCTACTGCTGGAGATTGGACCCCGCTGTATTTAAATCCTATCATGAGGTGTGGTCGGTCTGCTCTTGGTAGTGAGTTCGCCTGGCAGGACAACTTGCAGGACAGTTGGACTTGAGTGATTCTGAATGGTGGTAGCTTGATTGATGTCGATAGACGACGGAAAGGTCGCCATGGTTTTTTTCTTACTTCCTCCCATACTCCGAGCATAGCTTCATATCCTGCCACCACAATAGACAAGATTTTAAACTGCAATCGTTATGGTACATTTGAATCTCTTGTTCGGACTTTGCGCCGTTGACACCGTAACGTCGCCGATTAAGCGATCGTATATGCAATGGTTCCTTCTTCATGCCATTAAGTAAACACATTCCACGCCATGCTAATGACAGCGATCCACAGCAAAAATTTCATGGTAGTACAATGCAGTGCATGCAAGATCCACAGGCAACGATCGGTCATTTGCCGCTTCGGCCTTTCCCCTTCTTTAACGGCGCCGTCGATGTGATCTTGGACGTTTGCATGAGTTCGCCAATGTATCTGCAACGACGTTAGGGAAGGGTGTGATGACAATTGATATGGTAGACGTACGATTGCAGGAACTTATTCCCACCCTCGAGCTTCTCATGCTCACTTTTGACCGTCTCCACCCGATCCACAATTGCTTGCAGGCTCATCTGTAGCACCTTGGCCTGCTCGATCAGATCCTTGCGCGCTTCCTCGCCCAGCTTGTCGACTTCTTCGCTGTTCCGACGCGGTGACATTGTTCGCACATCATTCTCGTCAAAATCGGGGTCGACCACCGTTGTCGCAGAGTCGCGCGGTACAATCATGGTGCCGCTGCTCTTCCGGCTCCCAATTTTCGGCCTCGATATTCGGTCGCCGGTCATGGCGTCATCCTCGCTGGCCACTGCGCTGGAGTCGGGAGAGTATATTGGTGAGGGTAGGTTGCGTGTTTCGTGCAATGTCGGCTCCCCAATCGAAGGTAACACGCCCGATTCTGATGTCATGGTGGAAGGCTCGCTGGCGGGGGGGCAAATGCGATCAGGAGTGCCTGGACAGCAGCAGCACACACGGCACGTCTCCAGAGTCGATGGTTATCGAGGGTAGGTGTGGGCGGAAAGGAGAGGTGTAGTCGGACACGAGAATGGAGCAGACTCGGTAGGCTGAGCGGTGCAGAAATGAGAGGGACACATGCAGGGACTATGTCAATTTCTGGAATAGCGACGAGCGCAGAGGAAGTGGCAGACTACTCATGCACAGGTGCGGCCTAGCAGCTGACTGGCAGTCTGGCAAGCGTGCGTGGTGGGCAAGGGAGTGCGACCGACCGTGTGCCCGTGGCAGGCCGGTGGGTAGGGAAGTGCACAGGGCATGACGTATCTCATCCATTCATGCACGTTAATCGGGTCAAGCATATTCCGCTGGCCTGCCGCGAACGTGGGTCGTGCGGTGAGGTGTGATTTGAGCACGACGGACCGTCTGCCTGACATTCCCACGCCCGCCCGTCCGTCTGTCGTGGCGATGATATGGGAGTACACTTGTTGTTGCGCCCTGGACGACGCGCTGAAGCTCCGGCACCATCGTTGCCGTCGTCGCTGGCTGGCCGTCGTCGCCCACGGATCGCGAGTCACGGGAGATCACGTCACGCCCCTCAGCAGGCGGCTCAGCACGCCCTGCTCGCCGGTACGTCACAGTGGCAAGGATATGCACCCAGGCAGATTGGCCGTCGCGAGGATCTTCATACAATTCTGGCACATCTGACACCTGGGCATTATGATTGTGGTCCGGGGCCATCGACTTGGGCCAGCTTCCGCAGTGTCGAGCGGACGAGCGGCACCATGTGTGCCGCTCGCCTGCGTGCGGTACCACCTGTAGTCCACTCACTCCTGATTGCCAGCCATGCCAGCACGATAGAGCGAAGGCGGAAGAGCGCACCACGCTTTCCCATTTGCCTACCCTCCCACACATACCTGCTATCTTCTGACCATGCGACCTCCCAAGCACGAATGGTGAGCCGTCGGCGGTGGCCATCCTTGTCCACCCAAGCAACGACCAGCCCACCGATAGCCTGATGATTCCGCAGCCTCTCATGATATTCCATCTTTCGCGCGTCCCAAGGCTTAGCAACGGCGCCTCTCTTGCATGAGCTTTTCGCAGACCTGCCGTTGTCGCCTCGACTTGTGCATCACAAGCTGCAGTGTATGATGTGTGATGCGAGCACGCAGGCTGGGAGAGGATGGCATCGTAGAAAACTCAGGTTCCGACGCTCACCGCATGGAAAGTCGGCAAGAATCATTGTGCTTCCGCAAGCATCGCCCAGTGCTGTTGATCGCGCACGCCCCACAAGATCAACGGTAACACCAACCGTATTTTCGCAGATCTGTCCGCGTTAGAGGTACGGACAATTGCACCTTGTGACTTCGTGCTCGACACCATCGGCATCGCTCTGACGTTATGATTGATTCCTTTCACTCCTCTGCTTCAACGTCCGCACTGTGTGGTTCTTTGGGGCTGTGTATGAACACAGTTGGCTCATCAATGTTCGACGACATGCACAGTTTGACAAATTGGAGCTCTTCGATTGTAGCGAGACTGTTCACACCACTGCAGGCTGCATCATCTAATCCCCGAACCCTCCGCCCAGTCTAATGCACTAAAAGGAATCCTAGATGCCGACAAACCTTTGGTGCAGCCGACCGACAGGCACAAAAGCAGTGCGCCGAAGAGAGTCCACCAACCGTTTGACAATGTAACCCTCACTTCACCATTGCGGAGCCACCAACTCGCTAGAGTAATCGCGAAACTCGAAGTGCGCTCCGGCATGCCACCAGGTCTGGGGCAATGCAATCTGGGGGTTGAATGGTGCAAGCTCAGCCAGTGCCTCATGGACGTGGACTCGACCACAGAGAGAAGAAGCCTCTTCCACACCTAAGACGGCTGGAGGTAGTCTCGAAGCGCGAGGGATGGTGGTTGAAGACCTGGTCCTCAACCCTGGTATTCAGGTCTGTCGAAGAACATGCAAGCTGCCTATGACAGAGCTACACATGTTTCTCATTGCTTTCTTGGATCGGGGGTCCCCGCCGCCCGTTCGAGAACAGGATTGGTGAATCTCATCACGGGTGTGCTCCGTTGTCCTCGTAGCATGTCTGCCAAGAAAAGAGCATGCCCGCCAAGAGAAGAGCATGTCCGCCAAGAGAAGAGCACACCGCCAAGAGAGGACATGGAACGGAATCTATCCTCGTGCGGGATAATGTGCAAGAACGGGTGGGACTATGCTTCTTTCTCCAGTGATCAATGTCCATTGGACTTCAGCATATAGAATACTCGACAGCTCGCAGATGCGAATATCGGAGTCATTGGGAAGCAGCACCACTTGACATACTTCGAGATACAAAGATAAAATAGGTAACAAAACCAGGCCACGTCGAAATCATGGCTTCAGCAAATAAATACTCTATCTGCTCATATAGTACGATTGGCTTCTTAGTACTGTAGGGATGTGTTTCTCTGGTTGCCTTCGAAGGCATGTGTGTCAACCACGTACTGCCCATGGACTCTAGCTCAAACGTTGCTCTAGCATGCATGTCTTCACAGACAGAATTCTGCCAGTCCCTCGCGAGAGCTCGAAGCCAGGCTTGTTCTGTCACCGGCTCTGTGGATAGCCTCCAATACCGCTCGTGAACGCTGTGAGCTCCTTCACTTCAGGAGATCTCTCGACAAGGTCGTATGCAAAGGTGGAGAGAACGAAAATGCCGAAAGGCCCTTCCCACGCGAAGCGGCAACTGTCGTCTCCCAGAACACATACCCTGGCTCCTGGTCCTGGAGTTTCAAAGGCTGGTGAGGTTCGACCCCTTTGATTAGCGATGCATACACTGCCACCCAGGCCCGAGAGCATACCCTTGCTGCGTCCTGCTGTATATTGCCTTCAGGGTCCTCGGGGTTTGACTTACATCCATTGCGAGCAGGGGTGAACCGAGATAGGGTTCTCACCTGACATCTGATGAGGATCGGATGTTCGTAGTAGGCTACTGGCACACACGAGGGGAGACAGATTAGGGAAGTCAGTGTGCTTTGCGGGCAAGATAGGGAGCGGGCAGGAGGGGTGCTCATCAGTCGCTTGACCAACGTCATCGGCCCTGCGTCAATGCGTCCCGACAGACCCGCGGTCCGCATTGGAAGCCACGTGTGACCGCGATCTTGCCAATACGAGTGCACTGTACATGTCCAGTACCAGCATGCGCCCTTGCCATGCTCGTGCTGCACCGAACCAGCCTCAGACGGCGCGTCGCACTCCGAACAACCACATTCGTTTGCTGCAAGGCTTCCGAACTTCACAGCTCTCGCGGCCTCTTAGAAGCAGCGAAGGACCCGGCCATCAAACACACCAGAGACCCTCGCGTGGATGATCTGATCGAAGACGCGTTCGCGACGATCAAGTCAAGCTATGATACGCCCAAACACGCCATTGTTCTTGCTCATGGCCTTCTCGGATTCGACGAGCTGAGACCTGCTGGCCAGTTCTTGCCTGGAATTGCATACTGGAGAGGCATCACCCAAGCGCTCGCAGCAAAGAATGTCGAAGTCATCACAGCCCATGTACCGCCTTCTGGTAGAATTGAGGTGCGAGCAGCGAAGCTCGCCGAAAGTATAGAGCGGCGAGCGAATGGCAAGGCTGTCAATATCATTGCGTTCGTACCGTGGAAGAACCTCATACATTAACAAACACTGATCTCCGCGTAGGCACAGCATGGTCAGTCAATGAGACACAAAGCCGCCCAAGATTTCCTGCTAACACTGGCCAGGGGTATGCATATTTCCATCCTCCCGAAGCCAATACTGATGACGAAGCAGTGGTCTTGACGCCAGGTACATGGTCTCAAGACTGAAGCCACCAAACGTGAGAGTGCTCTCACTTACAACAGTCGCGACTCCCCACCGCGGATCCTCGTTTGCAGACTACATGTTTGAGCAGATCGGCTGGATCAACGTTCCGAAGCTATACAAGGTCCTCGAGTTCTTCGGCGTCGAGACGGGAGCTTTCCGCCAGCTGACGCGAGAATATATGGCCAATAATTACAACCCCAGGACTCCTGACATGGAAGGGGTAAGGTACTATAGCTACGGTGCTGCTTTCCAGCCACACCTAACTTCTGTGTTCCGGAAGTCGCACAGTGTCATCGAGCCGATTGAGGGAGCAAATGATGGATTGGTCAGCGTCGAAAGTAGTCATTGGGGCACTTACAAGGGGACTTTGAACCACGTCAGTCACCTGGACTTGATCAACTGGACGAACCGGTTGAGGTGGTATTTCTGGGAGCTGACAGGGAAGAAACGGAAGTCGGTACGCCACTATCGTAGAGATTTCAAGCCACTGACGGATTCCAGCTTCAATGCCATAGCATTCTATCTTAGCATAGCAGGTGAAAACTGTCTGTATCATAGCTTGTTCGGAGCAATGCTAACGAGCTCGCAGATATGCTTGCCAAAGAAGGCCTGTGATGCTCGGAACCGCAATGACGCAGGACTGAGTCCCGCTCCAAGGCCCGACTCTTGGTACGATCTTACCGACACGTCGTTGCGGATGCACAAATATAGAGCTTGCAGCAGAGCGACGACCGATGAAGCGGCCAGCCGCCATTGAAAGGACGCGTTACGTTTCAGCATCTCTTGAGCAGGGCAGAGTCACAATCATCTTTACGTAGTCACCCGGTCCTTCCAGGCTTCACTATGATCCCGAATAGTGCGGGTATTCCGAGACAGATACTACTAAGCGCACGTTGAGGCGTAGGACAGAGTAGCAGTGCTTGTGGGACGACCTGTGTACCTGCTGAACCCCGTCTTACATAAAGAAGAGTCGCATGCTGAGAGTTCTCCAAACACTTTTGATTGGACCAGAGCAAAGGTAAGGACACCAATAGGAATGGCAAAACTGGCAATCGCCATCACTTCAAAGGTGCCACACACCACTCCTCAAGCTCTGATGCAACCTCAAGCAAGCGACCGCCTTGCTCGGTCCGCTGAGTCAACAATAAATGTCTAGGCCGTGACGCTGTACTAGATATGAATGCTAAGCGACTGTCCGGAAAGCTCGTGGCTCGCTAGATATAAGGCTGGCAGGGACAAACTCCAACGCGCTACCAATTCAACTTCCCACCCCACCCACTCGCAACCTCTTTGACCAGAGCCTCTCTCACAAGTCTTACAACCTGCTGCTCACTCGCCTCAATACCACTCAGTACCAGTCCGTGCCTCCAATCCCAAGCTCTTTGCAGCTTCTCGCCCTTTTTCAACGCCTCTCTGGAAGCAATCATGCTCGTCGACGCCAGCATTTCCCAACTCGAGCTCTCACTGAGGTTACTCTTCTGTTTCTTGAACGGTCCGGAAGCTGTACTCGTCTCCTCCTTGTATGCGTGGAGTGATGCTGTAAGCAGGCTCTCGGCGTTTTCTCGTATGCGGCTGGGAGCAGCAACGAAGTCTTCGAGAAGAGCGAGAAGAGAAAAGATCTGCTGTTGAGTGAAGATACGCTGGTTCTGGCCTAGAAAAGGCAGGGCTTCACCGAACAGGGTCAGGAGACCATCGACGGGGATGACGGTCTCAGCTTCAGGGTCGAGGAGGCCGCCAGGAATGCAGTCAGAGGCGGACTTAATGACAGCGAAAAGCGATGCAGCTGCTTGTCGCCTTCGTTCCAGGGGCTTGAGATGTCGTGTAGACAAGCTGCTATTCGGTCCTTGATCGCGAAGTTCATAGAACTGTCGCAATGTGGCGTAACCACTCAAGTGGGATGAGAGGAGAGTTGCTGCTTCCAGATCAATCCGACCTAGCTCCTTGAGAACTGATCGATCCTTCGTGAGGAGCGCTGAGAGCTTGTCATCAATGAGCCGGGGGTCGGGCATAGCAGCCGAATGGAGCAGACAAAGCGAGGTAATGAGGGAGACGGTATTTTTCAGCTTGTCGGATGCGTGAGCCCGAGCGTAGTAAATCAGCGCTGGACCGTAAGACTGTGTGTTCTCCGCGAGGTTGTCGGCGTAGCGCTCGGCAAGATTCTTGCGTTGCTCAATCAGCCCAAGTTGGTCGCACACTTTCAGAACTTTATCCACCGTCTCTTCCGTCGTCAACTCAAGTTTCTCCAAAAGTTCGCCAATGCGTTTGCTCGCTTCGTCAGTGCGATCTAGACGGCTCAGCACACTTATTGCAAGCTCCCAGCCTTCCTTGTCACCAACCTGAATCGAAGTCAGCAAGGGTCACGATAGGAAGCAGATCTACTCACGTTCTCTCTCTCAGAAAGAAGTTCCGCATAATGCTCCCGTACTTCATCTTGGTCCTGATCCATAGGGGAAGTCGGCGCCGGTCCTTGTGAGAGTACTAGGAGGTCTTCCTTATCGAGTCCTTGTCCCACAAACCCTCCGCGACTTGAAGGGCGCACAGATGGCAGCCAGCGGTCTAAAGCAGCAAGCTCAACCACTGATACAGAGACCGAAATGCTGTAGGAGCGCAGTGCAAACAGTGCGCCGCCGACGTTATCCTCCAGTATGCATGCAAGGCCAAGCTGGGTCGGGTCGGTCATGTCGGGCACGAAAACATTGGGCATCTCTCTGCCCTTCTCGTCAAGCTCAGGTGGTGTTTCTTGCACACGACTGAAGGCGTCTGCTAAGCGTTTCCTGTACGCCTGCAGAGGCGCAATGTCAACTTCACGACCCTGTCGGCCTTTGTCGCGCATGCTTGCGACCACACCTTCGAACCCGTCCCACCAGACTGTCAAATATATCGAGCCTTCAAGCCAGTCCTGCGCTGTCATGATGATGTCGTCTGGCTGACCCATAATCATGCCGTAGAGTAGCTGAAGATTCTGGTAGATGGTCCAGGGAACGCGACTGGAGGCCCTACGGCTTGCAGTTGACATGCTGAGACTGTTCCCCATGCTCCGCTGGAAGACATTACTCGAGCCCAGAGACTGGCCCATGTCATCGTTCTCGCAGAAAGCCTCAAGTTCTTCAAGAGCGTTCCTGATGCGTTGTCGAAAGATAGTCCACTCAATAGATTTGGTGTCCCAGTCGTTGTAGCGGTAGCCCGGACACTCGTCGAGGACATGTATGCATTGACGGACCACCTCGTCTATGTTGTCAAGTTCTTGGTCTGTGTAGCCATCGGGTGCTTGATCATCAACGGCGGTGTATGCGTGGTCCCAGCCAGCATCTTTCAGCAGTCTGATGACTCTGTCCAGCTTTCCGCGAAGAAGCGAAGCATAGATGACATCCCAGAAAGACTCGTGCGCGCTTGGTGTTGGCTCATTGAGGTGGATGTCGTTGAAGTCGTCTGGAAATGGATTGTGGTATGTGTTCAGCCAATTGAGCAGCGCCTGGGGAACGGGTATGCTTTGCCGCGACTGCGACGTAGGCACGAGAGCTTTGCTGGCCGGCGTGGGTGCTTTCTGGGGCGTATGTGTATGCGGATAGTGCAATTGCAGCAGGAGCGACGCCAGGTAGTTTGCGTGCGTGAATGAGTCGTCCGACTTTGGGCCCACTGTGCCAGACTTGGTGGCCACATCACTCGCCTGCCTCCACAACTGCGTCAACTCAGCAGCGGCTTCGAGGAAAATATGCTCTCTCTGCACTGGCTGCGTATGGACTCGCGCCATCATGCGTTCGACGATGCCCTCGCTCTCAAGAATCACATACTCGCTCTCGGCTAGCTGGACACTGTTCTTGTGCTCCTCGTACGCGCGCTTGGCCTCGGCCGCGTAGACGCTGTTAGCGATCGCGCGAGGCTCTCCATTGCGACTTCGCTTTAGGCCTCGTGGGGGGCTGCTAGCCAGCATTGGTCCGCCGAACGACTGCGCTGGCGCGAAGGACTGCGCTGGCTGTGATGGTGCTGCATCCTCCTCCATCTCCCCACCCTCGTACTCGCCATGCTCTTCGTCATCGTAATCGTCGTAGCCGGGCATCTCGTAAGCTCGTCGCGCATAGCGATTCGGACTCTTGATCGGGTTGTAGGAAGAAGCAAAGCGGGAACTTCTGGGCGGCTCTTCTTGGGGAGTGGTGCTTTGATGAGAGAGCCAAGTCGGTGGTGGACCGGCGGGAGTTGTACTCAGATGAGAGGCGAAGGTCCGCACGGAGCGCTTGTTGGGCGTGGAGGGCTGCATCTCGGGCGGGCGACGTGGCGTGCCGTGACGTGCCGTGTCGAGGTGTTGTCGTCGCCAATGTGTTGGCCGTTGTCAAATGGACATTGAATGATGGAGGTAGGACAAGAAACGTGCCCAAGCTCCGAGGAGCTAGCGCGATCCAAGCGCGTCCTTCTTCCCTTCCCGCTACCGTTGTCAGCCCAATTGAATTGCTTGGCAAGTGAACAACACCTTCTTTCGATTATTGACCTCTCTCCATCAACAAACATGCCGCCTCCCTGGCTTAAGAGCTTCAAAAGGCCACGGCGGAGGAAAGACAGGGAAGAGGTGGAGATGCACGTTCTCGTCTCAAATGCCAGTAATACATTATGTCCACCTGATGAAGTACTCCACTAGCCGATCCCATCCTGTGCAACTCATCAAATTCCAACGCCAGCCTACGCCCTCCTTGGTCCAAAATCCACTCCTTATTGAGTAGACATGAGAGAGCCTCGTACATCATCAGGCTGGCTATAGCAGCTTGAAAGGCAGCCTCGGGCGGGCTTCAGTGACATTCAAACCATCCCCTGCGGATGCTGCAACTCAAAGATCATCATGTCCAACAACCTTTGATCTCTCTCGGTCTCCCTATCCCCCTCGCCGTCATAAGACACGCTCTGCGCTCTCTCTCCCTCGCCGTCATCTAAGGACGAACCACTTCTCCTGGCGCCATCATATAGTCACGCGCTCTTTGGCTCCTGTATGTCCGCGGAAGGATCCAACCACAGTCCCTGCTGCGTCTTCTGGTTCTGTGCGCTCAATCTCCTCATGAACGGATCTTCACTCGGCATGTCCAGCCTCGACAGTCGCTGGCTGGCACGAAACACATTCGGATGCGACTCCGCGACGGGAGTGAGTACGGGTGCTATATGTGAGAGCCGGCCGTGATCGCTGTGGTTGTCTTCGGCAGAAGGCTCGAGGTTGAAATCAAATCCATCCGGCGCTTTGCTGTACCTAGAGGATGCCAGGCGGGAAAAGCGAGCATCAGTACTCGATGTGGTATTATGATTGGGATGCAGGGAGATGCGGTTTTGGGATGGATCGCGGTGACTGAACCGACGAGTATCCCAGACTGTAGAATGACGGTTATCGCGATGATTCGTGACCGCGTCTGCGGATGATGCCACTTCATCAGGCGCCTGGGTAAATTCTTGGACTCCCATGGATTGTAAACTGTCACGCCCCTCGGCTACGGTCTCAAGCATGTCGTGGTCGATGACTGTAATCATGGTTTGGCCATTGCCGTCGGTGATGGTGGAACAGCGGTCGGAAAAGCGATTGCGGTAGATGAAGGTGGAATGGCGGTTGGAAAAGCGATTGTTTTCATCCGAAATGGCTGAGAAACGACTTGTGTTGACAGGAAGATCTGTGGTGGAGTGGCGCTGTGTGCTTTGAGGGGATTGTGGTGCTTCCACGAATTGTTCATGGTCTTGGGTCAAGTTGTATGATTCGCGTGATCTTGGCGTTGCGTGGTCGACTGTGCTGTCGTTTCGAGGTGGTCTGGGAGGTAGTGGCTTGTCGTCCTCGTGGAAATTGAAGCTTTCGAATCTTGTGGCGGCGTCTTCAACTTCAACGCTACTATCTGTTAGCATTCGAGAGATATGGTGCGCTGACAGGTGACCTACCGCCCGACATCCTTCTCACATTTGCTGTCTGCAGTCGACGGTGTCCGCACTAATGCGCGAGGCTCTGGTTGGAGGAGCGGAGGCTGTCGAAGTCCTTTGCGCTCCACATAGCTGCTTATTTTCGGTCTCTGCATGACGGTGTTCAGGTGGCCGTCTCTCTTTGCTGCTCTCCTCTTACGCTCTATAACAAGTACAAAGCCCACGAAAAGCGCCATCAAAACGCATACTGAAACAGTTACGCCGATTGCTATCTTCGCGTTTCTGCCCAGTCCTGGCCGGTTTTCCATCTGAAGTGTGCTGCCTAGACCATTGTCGCTTTGCTCGGTGCTGCTTCGCTCGGTGTCCTGACCTCTGACCACTAACGGCATCTCGACGGCTAACTCATTAATGAATGACTATAGTGAGTGCTTCTATGATGTTAATATTGGCAACCTATTATGGAGCAAGTGGAACGCGAGACATCGGGAAGACAGATAGAGCAGCGGGGAGGCCCCTGAGAGCCCCAACATCTTGCCGATATCATTGCACAGCTCTGCAGCGTCCTCGCGTATCCCCTGCGTCGCCCATCCTAGCTTGAGATTTGGGTTTCCTTGGGAGGAGGATGTTTAATTTTCAGGAACATCAAGGGCTTCGCTGACGAGGGAAGAAATTCGGTCATCTTCTCCGTTCGCAAGGTGGCGTCGGATGAACATGAGGGCACAAGTGTGAGACTCATTGTCATTTTTTCACGCAACTGATCTGCTCCGGACCATCGCTGCTAACTGCCAAACACGAATATTTTCAGTTGAAATTCCCCGGAGTCCGGAACCTTGAACAGGGATACCACAAGCAAAAGCAAAAAGACCAACCACAGAAACGGGTTATTATTGCGACTCCAGAACAATGAGATATCCTGTCGAAGAGCTTCTGTAACCAGTAATTGATTGGCTTTGGTGCCGTGAAAGTGCAAAGTTGACGCAGACAAGTGTATCGCTGCGCATGTTCATCTAGACAATATGGCTAAACACTGTATTCCGTGTGACACTGCTCGTGCCGACTGCTGGTTAGCAGCTGTAGACACTCAAACACGGAAGCTTTGCAACATGTCGGATATACATGCCCTGTTGTCAAGGTTACCCTTGACGATTCGTCAGCATACCACTGGATGGCCAAATAGACATCAGGATCGCTCCTAGGGATGGAAGTCATCACACACATCAGGAGAAAGCCGACCTCGCCAGCCAATGTCGTCGCAGAAGAATAGTTTGCAGTGCCATCAGTGCGAATTTCGTTATTGAATCGTCATCGATTGACTCCATTGCTCATCGTTCACGAGTCTACAGAGTACGTCTCCGGATTTTCTTGCATGAGAAGTATCAATTCCCAGACCGTTGCAAAGTTCATGGTAAAAGAAGAGCTATCATTCTGCCCAAGAGTTGATGGCCTGTGTGTACAAGGCATGAAGCCGGGAAGGGCCCGAGCCATATCACGCGTCTGAGATCAGAGCTTGTCGTGGAGACCTCCCGAGGAATGTCTCCGATTTCCTCCGCCCGCGCGGATATGACCTCTTATATGCGCCGAGCAGCATACCATTCATCACGAGGTCGTCATCACGTGATCTTGCCAGCCACATCCAGAGATACTCGTCTCGAGAGCCATTGTACAGTCTTTGAAGGTCCTTACCGCAGGGAAGATACCCTCCTCTCATGTGCTCAGTCATTGATGCACATTGGCGGCCCAGGTGCAACTTAATGCCCAGGAGTCTGACAGCGTTGTCCTCAATAATCTTGGCAAGATATTGAAAGCCACGACCATGGCCGGAAACCCCCAGATGAACGCTGTAGGACTGGCCGCACCTACCACTTGCACACTCGACTTTGCGCCAGGGATAGCAGGTGTATCGGGAGAAGTACGAGTGGATCATCTGCAGATGCTAAGTCAGTCGAACCACATTAAAGGTGAGGGGAACATCCAACCTCGTGAAGTATGGTCCTGAACGCCAGTACTAAATTGCACTGTAATCGATGATGATTGCGATTGAGGAGGATGGCTTCAGATTGTGATTCAGAGCGAGATGGCTGGTTTGAGCCAAGCAGGTTCCCATCGAGAGTATACCAATGCACAACCAGTCTTGACGGTGGGAGAGATCCAAGGAAGAATATTTCGCTGAAGAGCTCAGTCGCCGTGTGCAAGCCATGGTTATCGAGTGTTCTTGGGAGATGCAAATTTATGCCGGCGAGCCACACGCCCCAGCGATTGAGAGCTAAACTCTGGCTTTGAGACAATTTGTGTTCGGAACTGAACGACGACGCAGCCATGCGTGCCAGATCCCAAGCGTCATGCGCCCGATATCCAAGCCCCTTTAATGCATTGAAATGCGGCTCTGGTCGCTCGTATAGCTTAGGTTCACAGTCTGGACAACCACAACCGCGCAGGACTGCGAGTCGCTGGTTGTGACGGCATATCTTCGATGCTGCGTCAGATTGATACTGCTGCTTCATATGCCGGTTCGATGGCTGCCATCGTGAAGGTTTCTTGGCGACTTTTTTCTTATACTGAATGTGGACATTGCTGCTGGCCATACTGTTGGATTGACTCTCGAGAGCATAGAATGACTGTCCAAGTTCAAGTTGCAAACGCTGTCAGGACATTGTGTCCATGTCGCAGGAGCATCTTGTGTGGCAGCTTCTCAATCCGGCAGCTGCCACCTCCAATGATAGCTACGCTGAAGGTCGTGCTGTACCAAAAAGCAACCGCCACGTGACAGTGCCGGTGAATTGGTCCAAGCACTCCGAGAGCCATCTGGAGTGAGTTCATATCTTGTTGAAGCATTGCGCGAGCTGCAAGTAAGGCTAGCTTCGAGCATCGGTGTTCACGATTGGCTGGTTGAAGTGAAGCTGTCAGAGAATCCAAGCATGCGAAGTTCGGCGAGTTGTACTTCCATGCACGGGGGACCGCATAGAAATCCCAGGGTTTGTCATTGTATCTCTCCACAGGATCCTGATGGTATTCTGCATCAACCAGGGAGAGCTTTGTCTCCGAAAGGACCATGCGCCTGCCCTTCATCATGTAGCTCTCTCAACGACTTCCTTCTTGTCCGCCCTGTGTGTTCTCTTTCCTTCTCTTCTTGAATGACGCGCCACGGTTTTGTCCCATCTATTCTTGGATTGACGACGCAGCTGAGCCCAGCCAAAGGCACAGTCTGGGCCAGATCTTGCTGAATCATGCTCTTTGTGTTGATGTGGAAGTTGCCATGATAGTGGCCTACGTTGATATGGTCTCTGAAATGTATACGAGCTGGATTGACGAGCACCTGAAATATGCGCGACTCCGACAGCGGCAGCGGCGGGGCTTGAAGCGGTGTTTCTGTGGGTCGAGACGGAGGTTTCGGGAGGCTGCTCGTCGACATTGACCGAGTGTGGGAAAGACCGCGTGATCCTGTAGATGGTGCACGACTGTTGTGCTGCTCCTGTATGTTCTCTGGCGGACTACTTTCCAACGCTGGAGCTCTTCCCATTCGGAATCGGATAGGACTTCTCTTCAAGCATTCGTACGCAGCATTCTCGTCCTTGAATATGACGAGGGTTGTGTTCGGAGCTGGGAGGAAGAAGTCGTATTTCAGGTTCTTGTAATGTTCAACCTCGCCGAACTGCGAAATCAGCCGGAGAATCTCGCGAGATTCTCCTAGGTTTGACGGGCGGGGCGATATGCGCAAATGTACCGCTCGAGCTGTGGTCGGCCTGATGATGGAAGCCATGGCAGCCTGCAGCGGTCGAAGCATACAGGTAGTGAGATGTGGATATGAATGCTTGCGAATTTATTCAATTGGTCGATATCTGCTCTACGCTAGCGGTAGGCTGCCGCTTTGAAGACAATCGATTGTTACACTAGTCACTCTCGTCTCTCGCAAGCCTCCTCTCCTTACTCACCAGCGTCAGGAACCAATTGCACTCAGATTGTATTGTTCTCACCTGACGGTTATGCTGAATATCTCAGCTGGGAATGTCTCAAGACCCCTCGCAGCCTAGGCCTGTTCTCTAGAATCTTGCTGCGGACGCGATGATCCGACTGCAGCTGCATCCACGCCCAGTCAAGACTGTGGTGGGGGGCTTTGCCAGAGCTTTGGCCGTGCCAATCTGCGGCAAGATATAGAATTAATAGCTGAGGCAAGAGTACATCTCAAAAGCACAGCAAGCGCCGGAGCGGGGACAAAGGTAGAGGGGGTGTCGCTCCCACCATGGCAAATATACTGTCCGAGCAATGCTATAAGAATGATATCCTCAAAGATATGAGGGAGAGATGGAATTCAAAGATAGAGTGGTCCGCGTTTCTCCATATAGCAACTTTGCTCAGAAATGTTTCGAAAAGGTGCAGGCCAGGAGACAGCATGGCTGGCCCGACCTTCGAGGCACTGCACGCGAAAAAGGTTAATTGTGGAAGGGAGACAACAAACGGCTGTTCGCGTGTCTCAGTCGCACCTATAACAGAACTGCTATATGGTATGTGGAGTGAATGCTTAACCAACTTTGCAAGATGGCCTTACTCGCGAAAAATGCGCCGCTTTCACCAAGCTTCTCGTTGCTTTTCGTATTCCATCAACGAATGGCTAAATGCGTCTGCTAAACTTTCATCCGTCTTGCTACCGAACCGGTGCACAATTCCCTGCGGTCTCATGGTTGCTATCAACCTGTGAGGTCACTCCACCCAACGGCAACGAGACGAGGTCATTCAAGCCACCAGGAAGAGCATCTCCGAGCAAACTCGAATGATACGCTAGCCGGCGGAGGCGTTGCAAGGCGTCTCTAGGCCAGTCCTGATTACGTTGTGGCGTGTGGCGAAATGGAGGTTTGGTTCAGCGTCGCGAGATGAACTCTGTACCAGTTTTACCAGAGTGGCCTAGAGAGTGCTGCCTGAATCCGGACACTTCGTACCAGGGGCAGTACATGTGGGACCAGTCAGATGGCAACTGTAGCACGGCGCAGGGTTCCCACACCTCGTTCGTGCCTGTCCCAGGTAATCTATAGGGAAGCCGAGTGAGCTGGTGGTTCCATCCGAAGATATACACCTACGACATATGACCCAGCTCCACTACAGGCTTCTACTGATCCGGTACATCAAGCATTAGTAGCCAACGGCAAGGTCGGAAGGAGCAGCAACAGCCCAAGACTGGGAGTGATAATGTGGTAAACGTCGCGATTCTGAGTATTTTCCTTTTCTTTGCCGTATGAAGAGCTTGCCGCGTTTTGTGATCAATCTGGCTTGTTGCACAAAGATCTTCTCAATCGACTGTGCAGAGTGACCAGAATCCTTGGCGATCAGAAGAAGGCCGTCCAAGTGAGCTTCCTCCGTGTTGAAAGTAGCTATTGCATAAACATGCACAAAAGCTCGCAGGTCCATCGCCAAATTCCCACTCCCCAGCATCCTTACCTAGAGCCTGACCATATCCCAGCCAGAACGGGTCCTGTCAGGACCCTCAGTTGGCTTCAGTCATGATCAATCTACGCGCATCCGGACTGCCTGGAAGCCGAGAGGGTCGACCGTATGCTCCACCGGCTCTACTGATCCCTCCGTACTCTGCTTGCGTCGACGGTACTGTATCGCTCGAGGTCATCGTCGTTAGGTGTGCATGCCTAGTCGTGCCTAAGCTGGAACAGTGCCGTGCTCCGTACTGAGCTCACCGGCGTTGTTGTCGGCGATCAGTCCCAGCACCCCCCAAGACGGCCCTTTTACTGCCCATCGCCTCCGGACAGCATCTGCAGCGGAAGCTTTGCCGACGTCCCATCAGGCGCTGCGAGTCGATGCGCCAGACTCGGGAAGAGACGGACATGTCGGGCATGGGCTCCACAGTTGACTTCTAGAAAGTCAGCTACCACAGTAGTGCCTGCACGCGATGCAACGTGGTAAGGCTAGTCTCGTCTCGGAGGGTCGTGGTTCTGTCATTGGTGAGGTGCAAGATCCGCGTCTGCAGGGGAGTGTCAGCCTTGGGGCGAGCGAGATCTCCCAGACAGGTCTGGATCGGACAATTCGAGTCGTGTCGCGGCACTTGCTTTCCGCGTCTCGGTGGACGTGCATCAAATCGCACCAGATAACCGCCACGCCCCACTGCCCAGCATCCTCCGGCCCTACGTGACCACTACTGTACCGGACTCTGCCGCGTGGGCGGCGAGAGGGACTGCTTGGTGCTCTGGTGTCAGGCAAGCCTGGCGTCTGGATCGTCTACAACCCACCCTGTGCACCCTCGCTGCATACCAACACATTCTCGCCCGGCCTATTCCCACAGCATCCTGGGGCACGCTTGGGCTTCACGGGTGTGGTACCGCTGGTCTTCAGATATCGCCTCTTACCGCCTAGCGCTTGCCCACGGATTACCTTTGGCGGCCCGCGTTGGTGTGCTTGTACATCATTCATTGCCCATGCACCGTGACCACGGCCATACATTTTGCCTCACACCCGCATCGCCTTGCTGGTGATCCTTCGCGGGTACCCTCTCGCTATACACGGCATCATGTTCGACGCGAACTTCACATTCGACACTCCACGCTCCCCTTCACTGGATTCGAGCCACACTAGAGATACGTCGAGATCTGTATCCCCTTGCTCGCCTACTGGTCCAGTTCCACCACCTCGCTTCTCCGTGACCGACCTGGCGGCAAGCCTCGCGAACTCCAGACTGAGGCACGACTCTCAAATATGTTACGATTCATGCGAGGCGTATGCCAACACCACTGACGACGACGCTGGCTGGGAGATTCCAAGGGACGATGCCGACCTCGTTCCTCTACCACGATCGCGCATAGTTCCCTGCAGACCACATTCGCCATCGCGAAGAATACAACGACAAGCAAATGCAAGACTGTTATGTTCGTCAACACACGCCAGAGACATCGAGGCATTAGTGTCGCGTATGATCAACTGTCAAGAGCAGTGTGAGGTCAGACCGGACTCGGTGTCGAAGACGGTAGAGGTGGAGGATGAAGGCTACGACAGCCCTGATGTCAATCAGTCACGCCGATCAAGCGTTGCAGTGCATCAGACGCGCCTCGACTACAGGCGCTCATCCGACATGCGGGCGACTGGCGCCCGTGTGAACAAGTCTGTACGATGCAAGAAGGATCCCAAACACAGACGGATACGAAGTGCGGAGTGTGAATCGTGACTTGAGATACCCTACGTCGCGCTCTAGCTTCAAGGCAGGGCAGAACGGCATTTTGGTTATGAAAGCAAGGCGCTGGGGAGTGATTGAAATGGGACTCGGATCTACAGAGCAGATCATGTCGTGGCACCAAACCACATCGATGGTTCGCCTGACCAGAAATAAAAATGGCAAGACATGCACACGGCGTCGTCCGCAGATAATTTGGCATGCGAGATGTATCAGTTTTAACACATACGATGGGAAGTGGGGAGCCACGAGCTCCTATGCCGTGCACACTATATCTACCTATAACTTGCTTGCCTTCTGTTCGGGTAAATCGACTACCACCTTTCCCCAGGTGTCTCTTCCACCTAATGCTTCTAGTGCTGCTGGCACGGACTCGAGACCCTTGTACTCCTTATCAGTATAGTTCGTAGCGCGAATAGCCTTGCTCTCCATCAACTTGTGCAGCTCTTCCCAGACATGAGAGATCGTCTCCGGCTCATTCTTTGCATAAGCACCCCAATGCAGACCCATGACTGAAATATTCTTCAACAGAATCCGATTCGTCGCCATCTTCTCGATATTGCCTCCCGCGAACCCGATCACCAGCAACCTCCCATTCCATGCAATGCACTTCTGCGACTTCTCGATAAGCCCCACAGGATCATAAACAATATCCACCCCCCTCTTCTTCGGCGTCAGCTCCAATACCTTCTGCGGCCAGTTCCCATCGCGATAATCGACCCCATAATCCGCCCCAAAACTCTTCGCAACGTCCAACTTCTGCTGCGTTCCCGCAGTGGCAATTACCGTGGCCCCAAACGCTTTCGCAATCTGTACAGCGGCCAACCCCACACCCCCAGCAGCAGCATGAACCAACACCCAATCTCCCTTCTGGATGCCCGCCCTCGTCACCAGTCCTCCGTAACTCGTCGGCATCGTCACGAACAAGCCCGCCGCGTCAAAGAAACTCCATCCTGAGGGGATCGGTTGGAGCTGGGATTCGAGCGCGCACACTTTGTACGCGTAGCCTCCCTGTCCGGAGCCGAAGACGCGATCGCCGGGTTTGAACTTCGATGGCCGTTTTGCTGGGGAGGAGGGGACAGAGAGGACGATTCCAGAGAACTCTGCGCCAGAGACCCAAGGGAGCGGAGGTTGATGTTGGTATTTGCCCCGAATCTGGAGGAGGTCGAAGAAGTTGGTGGCGCAGGCTTTGATTTCGATGAGATATTGGTCGGGATTAGGCTGAGGGTCGGGGATTTCTGTAACAGTCAGGTCGCGGGGACCTTTCACGTATTCTTTAACCTGGATGGCCTTCATTTGGAGGATGGCGGTGGGGATGAAGGATGATTGGAAAGACAAGAGATTTGCTCACTGCTACGAAGATTATATTGCAGTAGCGGGACGTGAGATATCGGGTGTGGAATGGGAGCGTCAACTGGTCAAAGCACAATGTCCTTAGCGAGTGGGCGGAGGTATTATTCACCTTACCTTGGTTGTCGTCTACAACGAGTAGCCTGCCGAGGTCGAGATGACGGCGGAAGACGGTTTAACCGAAGCGGAGCAGTGAATGCAAAAGTCGGGAGCATGTGATGAAGGTGTCGGAAATCGTGGTTCAGCCTCATTGGCGTCATACCCATGTGCGAGGTGGCTTGCGATCGAACGGCTTCCCGGTGATTCTGTCACGGCCGCTTTGCTGATTGCAACGGCCTGCTGTTTGTTGCTCGCCGGCCCGCACACTCCAGTCTCGACCACACGCGCAACCTCGTCCCTGGGCTCAGCTCACCGCAACATTCCATATCGCAAGAGTATCGATCGAGCCCGAGCCTGAGCGCCGCGGAGAACGGGCGTGTGCAAGCAGCGGAACGGACATCTCCCGCGACTCTGGCCAAATATGGCCGACAGTAACACTGAGGCCGAGCAGCAGGTGACCTTCAACATCAAATCCTCGTCAGACGCCAAATATGCCCTCACCCTCCCGGCCTCCACCACAGTCGCCGACCTCAAACAGAAGCTGTCTTCAGAGGAATACGCAAATGTTCCCCCAGAGTCGCAGCGGCTCATCTACAGCGGCCGTGTGCTCAAGGACGGTGACACGATAGGCAGCTACAAAATTAAGGATGGCAACACTGTCCATCTGGTGAAGAGCGCGGCGAGCAACCAGCGGCAAGCGCCCGCCAACCAGGGCGGTTCCACAGTCCCGCCCGGAGCAGGACAGCCAGTATCTAATGTGCCTTCGAACATCGCCGCTGGCACTGGTGCCGGCAATCCTCTCGCACAGCTCACTGGTGCTCGCTATGCTGGCTTCCACGGCCTGCCTGGCGCAGACATGTTCGGCGCGGATGGCGGGATGGGTGCCCCACCAAACCCAGACCAGATGCTCAGATTGCTCGAAGATCCCAACTTCGCGCAGCAGATGAACGAAGCAATGAACAACCCCGCCGTGCTAGACATGCTCCGGAACAATCCCATGATTCGAAACAACCCTATGGCTCGTGCGGCCATCGAGAATCCAGAAATGCGACGAATGATGTTTAACCCAGATATGATCCGAATGCAGATGAACATGCAGCGGGCGATGGGTGGTGGTGCTGCAGGAGGAGAGAGTGCATTCCCTATGCCTGGGCAGACAGACACTACTCCCGCAGGTGAGGGTGGCAATGCCGAGAGTAACACAGCCAGCGGCGGCACGCAAGGCCAGGCCACCTCACAGGGCCCACCTGCAAACCCCTTCGCGGCACTTTTCCCTGGTGTAGGCACACCCGGTCCCAATACTGGAGGAGCTGGAGGCAACTCAGAGAGCTCTACCCAACAAAATCCACTCGCTGGCCTCTTCGGTGGCGCTGGAAGCCAGTCAGGTGGGCAACAAAACCCCCTTGCGGCATCGATGCAGCAGCTGGCGCAAAATCCAGAGCTGATGCAACAGATGATGCAGGCGTTTGGTGGTGGAGGTCAAGGTGGGCTAGGAGGACAGGGCGCCTTTAACCCGCTCGATCTTATGGGCGGATTTGGAGGCTTTGGAGGATCTCCCGAATCACAAGGACCTACAGACAATCGGCCGCCCGAGGAGCGCTACGCCGAGCAGCTGAGGCAATTGAATGACATGGGATTCTACGAGTTCGAACGCAACGTCACGGCATTACGGAGGAGCGGCGGCAGTGTGCAAGGAGCCGTGGAGTATCTCCTCACGAATCCGTAAAGGACCAGGCTTTGTGGTATTCGACATTGGCTTGAAGAAACCGTTTCCATACTCTACGCTTTTAGGTTTCGCTTTGTGCAGCGTCATAACAGCATGCAGCGTCGGCGCACCAGGTCTTACGGAGCAAGAATTGCTACGATCCATCGATGGTGTATGATGCGTGCGGACCAGACTGGTAGTCAGAGATTACGTCGTCCATTGAGTCGGCCCTCAGAGCACAATCAGGCCCGAGGCTCATCCGATAGCCATTGTCAATCAAGACATAACGATTCGAAGGGCTTTGTCTCCGTTTCTATTTTCATCCTTGGTTCTACTGGCTGATCTTTTTCTGAGATGCATCATCATAGGCGCCACGAGGTTGGACCTCAAAGACAATGTATATGTGGCTTTGTGCCAGTTTTGGTTTCATCACATGAGCCTTCGCCCTCACTATGGATTGCAATCGTCACATGCTATACTTATCTTCACTTTTAATGAATTGCTAACGACCGCACTGACCCTCTCACTACAGTCAAGGTCTGCGACCCACGATAGAAACCAACTCTCGAAGTACTGCAGGTCAGTCCGGAAACGTTAGCAAGACATACCTGCCAGACAAGACACTATTTGAAACAATTTAAGACAATCGCCATGGGACACAGCGACTATTCCGTAGCTTCAGCGCACGCTTTGCGAGGCTCGCTAATGGTGCGAAAAGAACAGGCGGATGAGCTGCATCGGCAGCACATAACAGCCATGGACCATGCAGACAAGGACAGGAACCAAGCCAAACGGAATTCCCGAAAAATCGTGCGTTTCACACCCAGCACGAACTTCGATGGCCATGTCCAAGGAACAACAACAATCGATGCTGAAATTTTCACGCAATCTCCACATGCCGCTCGCAGCAGTGTATCTTCCATCGACTTTGAGAATTCTGCGCCTCAAGTCAAAGTGGCCAGAGAAGCTAGTATTCGACTCAAGCCAGCGGTATATTCGCCGCCACAAAACAGTGCAAACTTGCTACTTCCCGCGACAACGTATGATGGATACGTAAAGAAGCGAGTAGAAGAGTTTGAGGCATTACCTGAGCACACCACGAAGATATCTCAGCTTGAACTTCACATTGACACTGAAGATCTTAGCCACAGGCGAAGTCCCAGCGCCTCCAGCGCTTCCTCCGGACGTAGTCGACGCAAAGACGACATCTACTTTACCCCACTCGACGTTACAGCTTCTAAGATCTGTCTCTCCAGCCCGGTAGCAAGCCCTACGGCTAGTTCAGATAGTCCCACGCTTCCACTTGACATGGCTGGGGACGGTGAATGCAACAACCCAAGAGCCTCCGTATGCATTTCACGCCCTCTAAGCGCCGTCTCTCATACAGAGAGGCTAGAGCAGCTCGAAATCAAGGGCGATGCGCTCAAGATTACTCCAGCACAGCTCGATCAGTTGGTGCTTGCTCTTGCAGACTCACGGATGATCCAGAAGCACGTGCAAGGCGACTGGTGGGACGTGGATGATGTCCCGGACGATGACAGCATTGTCTCCTCGTTCAGCCAGGTCTCACTGCCGACTTTGACATCCGCCTCTAGCTTGTATTCACAGTCGAATGGCCACATCTCGAATGAAACTGGCACATCGTTTACACCCGAAGAGATAGCTGCAAAGAACCTACGGGCGACATCCTCACTACCTTTCGGTGGTGTTGCGTTTTGCGATGCAAGGACTCACGGTGCACCTGTCCGATTCGTTTCCAAAGACTACAGGCATGGCACGAGCGTCCTCGCTGTCGGCACACGCACTCATCTGAGCGTTCCTTTTGGCACAGAGGTCGAAAGTAGCCTCCGTGTTGAGCCTCCTCCCAGTGACAGCACCGGCACCAGAATTGTGATACAATGCAACACACAGGTGGTGGATCGCAAGAACGGCAAGCAAGTATACGCTTTGATGGCCGAGGAAGATGTGACGGTGCATTTCACCAGGGCAGCGCTCGCGGAGCTTGCAGAGGCGACAGGCAAATCGATTAGCAACATCGTAATCAGCGACAAACGAGACCAACTACCCACCGAATCTCCCGACATTGACTGGGTAGCACTAGCAGATGAGCTTCAGCTCGCAGCCGAGACTACCGATACTGTGGACAACACCGCCGCACTGTTCCGTAAACTTGACTCGGAAACCGCCAGCATGCAGACTTTGACCTTAATGTCCTCGCTAGACCGAATCAAGGAGAACTACGAGGACTTCCTCATCCTTCGACCTACTGCTTTCCACGACAACGGTTTGCCGTCGAATATGCGACTGCCTTGGGTCTCTCAGCGCCTTTACAACGATTGGTATTGTTCCGAGAAGAATCCTGGCAACACTGAGACGGCGAAGGACTTCCAGACTTGCATTGTTGCCAATGTCGCCAAACATGCAGCAGCAGCCAAAGCGTTCAACTGCGAAGCATACTGGGGCCCTGCGAAGCAATATCTCCATTGCGTGCCACTCATGGAGGATGGTGAAGGCCGAAGCGATGCTTGGGTCTGCTTCGTGCGTGGTGAGTTTGGTATTGACCCTTAGAGAGAAGTCATTCAAGCTGTCGGCATTAGGACTACCAGATACTGTCGACAAGTAGCATCATCGCATTGATATCAAATCCTCGAATCCTCGTTTACTTGTATGGCTTTACTTATACCTTCTATCTCAGGTACCATGCAAGAATCTATGACCAAGGTACGCCATGCTCATAAAAACCCCAAACCCAAGCACCTTCACACCACTCCTCATTTCTCGCCTTCTTCCATACTTTGTATCATGACCTTGATGCCACCCTGTTTAGGATCTGCTGCAACCTTGAACGCGTCAACGGCGTTCTCCAACGTGAACCGATGCGTGACCAATTTCGACAGATCGAGCACGCCACCCCTCAGCAACCTGATCGCCCTCGGCCAAGTATTCGCGTACCGATACTGAAATTGAAGATCCACCTCCCTCGTACTCAGCCTCATGAAAGGTATCTTGATCTCCGGCCTGCCCACCCCGATGACGAAAACCTTTCCCCCAAACTTCGCCGCATGAATCGCCCCGGAAATCGAACTCTCCACACCTGTGCACTCCATCACAACCGCCGGCTCGACGCCATCCGCCAACTTGACCACCTTCTCCGCAAACATCTCGGGCGTGTCGCTGAACTCGACCTTGTGCGTCCTCACACTCGGACAAAACTCCTTGGCAAACTTCAACCTCCCCTCATCGATATCCGTGATCACAATCGGTTCCGCCCCGGCCGCTTTCACGCACGCCAACGTGACCAATCCAATCGGTCCCGCCCCACACACCAACACACTATCGCCCAACGTGATATTCGCCCTCTGCATCCCGGCCAGAGCCACACTCAGCGGCTCCAGCAGCGCGCCATCTTCATAGCTCATGTCCCCGATCTTGTGGCACCAGACGGCAGGGTGGTTGACGTATCTCCGCAGCAGGCCGGGGATGGGTGGTGTGGAGCGGAACTGGACGGATTCGCACCCGTTGTATTTCCCCGTGAGGCAGGGCTCGCACTCTCCGCAGATGATGTTGGGTTCGACGGCGACGCGGTCGCCCAGGGCGTGGGAGGTGACGGACGGGTGTTTGGCGACGATGATGCCCGCGGATTCGTGCCCGAGGATGTGTTCGTCCTCGACGATCATGGGGCCTATGCAGCCGGCGTGCCAGAAGTGGACGTCGGAGCTATCGGCGGGGAGGAGGGAGTCAGCGGGTATTCGTAAGGTGAGGAGTGGAGAGTGCGAGGGAGAGAGGGAGAGAGGAATGCGATTTGCTCGCTCACTCACCCGCAGATCCCAGTGCTCTTGATGGCGACTGTGACTTCACCAGGTTTCAGCGTTTCGCCTTTCTCCACCTCTTCCTGACTGGGAAGCGCATTCGCGATCCAGAGATCATGTTGCGGATTCGTGTAGACTCCGATGTTCGCTTTGGTCGGCGTGATGGTCTGCGTGGTTGTGGTGGTAGACATGTTGGAGATGAAAGCTCCGTCGACTTGCTTCATAATGAAAGCGGAGAGGAAGAGGAAGAGAATGCGAGAACCCAGGAGGGAATCTAGTCAGTGAGAGACTGCGGCAGGTGACCAACGAGAAGCTCAACGTGGCGCGGGCAATAAGGAAAGCGAATGCTTGATGCGAATAGATACCGGCCCCTGGTCTTGAGGCGTGTTGGAGCCCATGATATTATTTGTGGCTATTGCTCCGGAGGGGAGGAGAATAGCCGGCGCCATGCGAGGTTCACGCGCAAGGAACAAATCTACGTTTTTGGGGGCCCAGATGGGATACACTTCCCCCTGGTCAGCGTGGTAGAATTTCTCCAGCAATTGACGTCGAGCATTGAGCCTAGCTTTGGTGTGCATGGTGGGGCAAAGGGATGTGGAGGCACCAGACTTGTCCTCTCCCCCCCCCCCCGCCCCGCCATTGTGTTTCTCGCGGCCAAATCACCTGAGCCGCAGAGGAAATGTCAGAAACGCCATTCCCGTCAGGCTTGCATTCACTACTACCCGTCACTCCTCGGCGCATCATCAGCGCGGCTAAATTGGTCAGGCTAAGTGTCGATATGGTACTGTGCTGCATACGAAGTGTTCTGTGCAAGCCGCATATCATTCTACCAGTCGTCCACGGGAAATCGTGCCCCACCTCTCCGTCGGATGCCATCCATTATATTCGCAACTCGCATGGTCTCCGCCCACGGCATGGTGGCGTTCTGTTGCCTTCCAGCCTTGATATCGTGGGCGACCGCATCTGCCTCCCAGAACAGGCCGAAGCCGGGCTTTTCGAATGTGAATTCTTCTGTGGGACTGCCATCATTGGGGTGGAAGGTGAAGCTCTCCGGCGCACTGGGGGAAGGACCGCGAACGATGATCGTGCCCTTGCTGCCTTCAATACGAGCAAAATCGACCGGGCCAGCTACGTCTGTAGTCGAGGTGCAAATGGACTGTTTGCCAGAGCGAGGATAAAGAAGAATCACGGAGCTGCAAGTGTCCACTCCATGGTTCAGCGTTTGAACACTGCTGACCTCGGGGTTTTCAGCTGCGTCGCCGACCTGGTCGGTAGATGTGATGATTCCCCAGGTCAGGCTGTAGATGCCGATGTCCAGGAGGCTGCCAGCGCCAAGGGCTGGATCTTTGTAGCGACTAGTAGGAGGCAGGTTCGGAATGTCAATCTCCAGACCGAAGTCGCAGAAGGTCCTGTAGACAGTGCCCAGCTTCTTCTCCTTGAAAATGAGGTTCTGAATCTTCCTCACCAGGGGAAAAAACCGCGTCCACATGGCTTCCATGACGAAGACGCCTTTCTGTTGTGCAGCATCGAAGACCTCTTGAGACTCTTTGGCGTTCATTGTGAACGGCTTCTCGCATAGGACGTGCTTGCCAGCTGCAATGGCCTCCAGACAGCTCTGCTTGTGAAGGCTGTGCGGAGTGCCGATGTAGACACAATCGACATTGGGATGATTGTAAACTTCTTGATAGGAGCCATATGCGGTGGGCCGGACTGCTGGAGATGCTGGGGCAACGACTTCAGAGATGAACTTCTGGCTTTTGTCTACGGTGGAAGCGCCTATTGCTACAATCTCGTGGACCGCACTCTTCTCGGGCCAGTCTGGCTTTAGCAGGTCCGATACGAACCAATTCGATATCATGCCGCTGCCTATCGAGCGTGAGCGAAAGCTTCAAGGAGCTCGGCGATCACGAACCTATGATGCCCCATCGTATCTTGGGCAAGTCGTCCTTGACGGCGTTCGAAGTGTGATTAGCATCTGCCATCGTGCAGCTAGCCAAGGTTGTCGAGGAAGTATTGCTGAGCAGCTTGTGCCTACCTGAATGTCATTACTACCTGCTGATGAATATATAGCCAGGGAGTGACAGGGATCGGAATTCAACTTCCAGAGCTGAGCAGGGAATAGCATAAAGAACCTAGGCTGATGTCACATGGACAATGTTTTTCAGCTGAAACGCACTTGCATGACAAAGCCTCGTTCGTCAGAGCTGATAGCAGTGGTAGCACTGAAGTTGTCACGATAGAACACGAAATTGAGGAGAGGAACATCGATAAAATTGGCGCTTGGGCCACTATGTGATGGAAACATGCCCCACACATCCACACAAACCACCGTCCTTATCGATATGTGAGTGGGAGGGCAACGGAGTCGCTCAGGGTAAGACGGAGCCGATCGTGTTCGATAGGTGAATGACATTGACGTCCGTGATAGCGTCCTATGAGATCATCTTCGTCTATAGTGAGCTCGGTGTGGAAACAGACAAAATCTCGGACTCTGCACTAGAACAAGTTTCTAATGCGGTAGGTCTTCACCCACCGTCAACGAATCACAGGTCGAATTTCACGACGTAGCATGGTTTGCAATAACACCTGCTACGGTGACCGAGCATGGGCGTCTGCGCTGTTGTCCCATGCGATGTTAAAGCATTGATGGTTTAGTGGTAAAATTAGCGTAAGTTGGTCGTAGGTTGAGCTGTATCTATTCTGTACTAACCTTACACAGCGTTGCCATTCACATGAATGACCATTCGGCTAGCCCCGGGTTCGATTCCCGGTCGATGCATTCCTTTTTTGCTTTCGCACAGGTTATGGATATATGGGAGGTCGAATTTACGCACATGCTTTTGCCAAGAGTTTTCACCCTCCCAAAGGCTGTTGGTGCGTTGACAGAGACAGTGGAGCGTCATGTCTGTCTCGTGAATCAAGCTTGGTGACCCTTGGCTATCTGGACGTCAGACATCGGCACTACATCGTTCGCCAAGCTTCCAGCAAAACATCCTATCGTGTCACCACATTCTCCAACCACCCCGGATCTCTGGCGACGAAATGGCAATCGAAGAACTTGGGGTGAGAGACCTAGGGAACTTGTCAGCTTCCTCCTCTCACAGCGCGGATCCGCAACTCACCACTTGCTGGTATGATTCCGAAAAGTCAATCGGATGGACAACGGGCTTCCTGCCCATCCCATCGTGTGGTTCGTGAAACTTGAAAGCAAGCAGCAACCTCATCAAGATAGCATAAGTCAGTCGATTCGAGATTCCCACAGCCGGACATATCCTGGAACCAGCGCCGAACGCAGCATGTGGCAGCGGGCTATCGTCGTGCAGATAGCGTTCGGGATTAAAGCACCAAGCATTAGTACCGAATTGATTCACATCATGGCTGACAGCTTGAGAATTGAGGATCACAGTCATGCCTTTCGGTATCTCGAACCCTCTGTACCTGATGTCCTTGCTGGCTTTTCTGGGAATGGCGAACGGAGCGATGGTGAAGAACCGCATGGTCTCTTTGTACAGGCTGACAAGTCGTGGGACTTTTTCCTCGCGAAAAGCGTTGTTCCAAGCGGTGTTGCGATCACCCGAGTAAGCGTCTAAGATGGCTTCGTACACAGTTTCCTGAGTTGCTTGTCCCTCCGGCGAGCTCAGCCAAGCGATACCTTGATAGACACTGGACGCGACCGTATCGGGAGCAGCTTGAAGCAGTGAGAGGCAAGTGCCATGGATTTCGTCCTCGGTGAGCTTGTCTTCGTCCAGGGCATTGACGATGCAGTCTACATTCTCTCCAGCCGCAATTCGTTCCCTAAAAGAGCCATAGAGAACATGCACATGCTGAGCTCGGACCTTCTCGGCCTGGATCGTTTCTGTTGTCGACTGTGGAATCCAGCGCAAGATTGGTACGTAATGCCTGAATGTCTTGGTGGAATTCCGCACAGCAGAGATCGCATTGATGGACCATAAGAACTTTGTCATAAAGGCATCGTTTACTTCTCCGTATCTCGCTCCGTAGGTCAAGGACAACGCTAAGTCGAAGACCACATGCCGAAGATGATAGTACACATCCATAGGCACTTTACCATCATGACCTTTCTGATACATGTCTCGAATGAGACCGATGCTCGTGGGCTCGACCAGATGGTAGTATTTGGGCCAATTTGGTTTTCCTAACGCTCGCATACCTGCTGAACGACATTTGCGGATCTGAGGCGTCAGGTCTGTTCCTGTGATGTCGACACCAAGCTTTTCGACAAATTCTGGTTGGTTGGGTCGATCGCAAAGGCTGTTCGATTGGCTAACCCAGAGATCTTTCATAGCATGCCACGCTATCGCGTCGTCAACAGGGCACAGTATCAACATAGCTCGGAGAGGGCCAAACTCACAGTTTACTACCACAGTCCTCTGGTTTCCAAGTCGACATTGGAAAATGTCAGTGTTAAGCTGCTTCGCCCAATCCATGTAAATAGTGGAGTCATTCTTCCGGCGCCTACCTCCCAGTGCGGCAAGGTGGCCAATGAAAGGAAGACCATTTGGAACTTCGGGAAGGCCTTTAATCTTGGGGAAATCTGTAGCAATCGCTTCGTACTAGCACGACATTAGCAGAAGTCAGCAGAACTGCTAGCGAGATGGTTGAACGAACGAGTAGGTAGCCAATGCACAGTGTAGCGACGACTAATCGTGCAATCGTATACCACGTTTGATCACTTTCGAATGGAATTGCATACATCGTAGCAAGAGTAGATTGCCTAGTCTACAGTGATAATGCCCATGTGCTGTCTCTCATCGACGATGCAGTGACAAGTACTGCTCGTCCACACGTCAGCATGCACTCGAAGGTGTGAGTAGTACTGAGGTCCGCCGCAGGACTAAAACTGATATGGAAGTCAGCTACCTGAGCGAGAGTTGGCCGATGCTGATAGGCAATGCACGTGGACGGCCTTCGCCTTTGCATGGCTCCTGGCATTCCAAGCAATCATATCGACATCGCGCGAGACTCGGGCGAGGAAGCCGGTCTCGAAGGACGAACGATGGTCTCTATCGTTCGGCTACGCTTCCGTCGGTATGATGACTTTGCAAGCATGACCCTTTGGTGCAATCAAGAAAATGTTCTCCACTTCCATACTCTCGGGAGTTGTCGCAGGCGCCAGTCTAGCACCTTGACATCGGCGGAAGAATGCAACTGTGGTGAGTCGAAGCTCCATCATGGCGAGATGCATCCCTATACAAACTCGCGAGCCTGCTCCAAATGGACACCATATCGCTTTGACTTCTTCCCTCGAGGCAAGGTCAGAGAGCCATCGAGAGTGATCGAATCTGTGTCCTTTGCTTAGCACACCCAATGATTCGGACAAAGGGGTCAACTTACTGCTCGGGATTCTCAAAGACCCTTGGATCTCGATGCAAGCTCCATGCCTGTGTTGCTACCGTGGTTCCACCAGGGATGAAGTACTTTCCATCCGCAAAGGTAACGCCTTCTGGTGGTGTGACCCTTGGCAAAGCAGCCGGCGCAGCGCCATAGAGACGTAGAGTCTCACGAATGACAGCATCAAGTATTGGCAACTTCTCGACCTGCTCCTCTGTAAAAGGTTCGTCCAAGCTGCGGATCTCAGCCTCAAGGTCCCTTTGTAATTGTTGGTCCGCCAGAACATTATATATCAGGTATGTCATGGTTGTTGCCGTGGTATGGGTGCCCGCAAATAGAAAGATGCCAGCCTCAATTTTGATCTCTTCGTCGGAAAGTATTGGATCGTCCTTCTCAGCTTCGTCGAGGACTTTGGAGAACACGTTCTTCGTCTGGGAAGCGCCCGTGCTGTTCTGGATGGCAGTTTCTCCTCGCTTAAGCAGAATCGGGTTACCCATGAACAAATCTTGAATACTCGCAATGGGCAACCATCGCAAAATCTGGTACAACACTGGGAAGGAGAATGCGAAAGTATTGCCAATATCGGTGATTCCGGATCGTTCGAGCATTGGATCCGGCTACCAACGTGTCAGCGAACTCTTAAGCTCATATACTCTGTAACAAATACCTTCGCTCGCTCAAGCATCTTGAAAGATTCTCCGAACATCAATTCAGCGATGATGTCGCCGAACAGCAATGGTGTCCATTTCACCAGATCGACCTCGCCCAATATCCTAGCCTCTTTTTTCATGCTCGCAAGGGCAAATTCGATGCGTTCTTGCACAGTGCTTTCCCAATTGGAGCGCAGTTGATTCATCGTAAAGCCACGCGACAACAACCTTCGGTGGGCTGCGTGCGTTGCAGGGTCGGTCTCTTGGAAAAGGCCAAACGGACCTTGGCCAGGCGGAGTGGGATTGAGGTATCTGTAAAAATCCGTCTTGCGAAAGCGTGTGCCGATGCGATGAATCTCTTTGAAAGCCTCTGGATCTGAGATGAGGACTTCATTTGGCGAGATGCGAACGTACTGGCCGTACTGCTTGTGCAAAGCATGACCTAAACGACGATCAGCAAGCCGCCAGGGCTCGATGACGCCAACCAGTCATTGGCAGCTTACAATACTGAGCCTGTCGCCGTTGCAAGGTGGTCGCTATCGTTGTTGGCACCGCAGTGATGGGTGCATACCAAGGGCCTGGAATTCTGGCCAAAGGAGATTTCACCACGCTATAGCATATCTTGTCCCTGTCAGCTCGTCTATCTTCATTCCATAAGAGCCTGTCATTAGTACCTGTCCCAATCGAAGGACCACATAGGTGGCTGCAAGGACACAACACAAACCCAGCAGACCGAGCTCCATGATGTCGACCCTGCGACAGCTGGACACTTTGGTGAGTCGAGATTCGACGGTCAGCCGAAGAACATAGGATAAAGAGGCACTAGCCCTGTCCACATCATTGTTCCTATATCAACGCAGGACAAACTCGGTATTTATATGCTTGGCATGGACTTATCAAATGCCGATCCATTCGGGATCGAACAGTTACATGCAGACGATACTGACGTTTCGCGCGCCGCTCTTCGGTAGCAGCCTGCATCGGATCCCCGGGGACAGAGCACCAGTGACCACGCGCGTTCCGTTCAGAGCATGGCGGCTACCAGAACCGCATGGTGAATGAACAGGGTTGAGTATGCTTAGCTGCGTGCTATAAGAATGTCCGAAAGCCCGATTCAGGTTATTAGAACTTAGCTCGTGACCAACCACAACGTTTGCGTCATGACTGGGAGCTTTGCAACGATACGTTGAAGGCTCTGATCAGGACTCGGTGCTCAAGAGGCATGATCATTGGTTAGTGAAAATAAGGGACGAGCCTACAATTCATCTGCGTGAAATGTCGGTGGATTTCCGCGGAATCAATGGACCTTAGATCGTGCGTTACGTGTATCGCAAGGGTATAGGTTATATACCTGGTAAGCACTCTACAGAAGTGCACAGACCTACCCCTCCCCAGACCTCATCTCTACGCTTCTCCATCTACCCTGCCCACACCCTGCCCACACCCTGTCTTTTCTTATCTCTTGTTCTCACCCCGAATCGACAGGGCAATACTTCATGCCTCCGAGACCATCGCGGAGAGTTTTTGGAGAGGAGGAAACGTCCAGTCATCATATCGACGGTTGTCCAACGCGGCCGGCAAGAGTATTTCGTACAGGACTGGTATGCAAGGCTACAAGAACCATTATAATTTGCCGAGACTCTGCTGCGCATAAATTTGCGACGCAATGTACATTAGTTGATTGCTGTGGAGCAGTGTGAACATGGACTGTTCGGGCTGATTAAAAAGCTGGAGACCAGGGTTGCCATGCTAGTCGAACGATTCTAGATGGAGCGAGATACGTAGGCGCGTACTTGACTACACAAGCTTTAGCTGTGTAAGGCTTTACCCTCACAGTCAGGCTAATGTAATCGTCACTTGTTGAGAGGTCAAATCTGACCCGGCGCCGACACTTCGTTCTTCGGTATATTAGAGGAGTGGAGTCGGAACTCAGACGCCACTTAGTTCTGTAGTGCAAATCGCTCTTTCTGGCCATAGATGGACCACTGCATTACTCTTCATGTACGCATTGGTATACTTCGTGCTTGATACTGTAGAAGTGTTAGTCGCACCCCGAAAGATGAAGTTCCGACACTCTCTAGCTCACTGGCACTACAAAGGGTTCAAGTTCTCAGTAGTGCGAGGTTGTGATAGCCACCCGCACCATACATCGATCCTGCCTCAGGATGAATACAGGCAGGTGTGATTAGGGAAGATGGGACCGAAGTGGGAGTGAATGCGATTGGTATTTTGAGAGCTCCAGTCGGCAGTATTAGCACTAGTAGCACCAGGTCACGCTTCGTGTCATGCGACACTTCGAAAGATCCGACGGGAACAGCGAATACGACGTGAACAAAATTGTCCCTGTCTGCTCAAATCGGTGATACCAGAAAACATCGCGCAATTTTAATGCTGGCATCCAGAAGAACAAATTGACCCTTGTGCGTCCTTGACAGTCGAGGTTTGTTCCGACAGGAATCGCCAGCGGCGGAGGGTTGGGTACCTCAGGTACTCCCCGATTTTTTGTGGTAGCCGCAACAGGGCCAGCCGTGGGCAGGACATGTTCGCTTGACCTGGATGTGCGTTAGTCGAATTACTCTGTGGATTAGACCTTACTGTAAACATACATCTGGGCATTTGCCCCCTTTGTTTGGTGTGGTGCGGCGGCGCCATAGGAACTCGGGTGTTGTCGAATCGAGCAAGGAAGGGGCGATCTCGTTGGCCGTTGGCAAGGGAGCAGCATATATGGCCGCAGCCTAAATCATTGACGAATTAGCCATGCAGCCAGGGTGCTGTTGCTGCCGACATACCAGAGAAAGGAGCATGATGTTGACAAAAGCCTTCATGATAGCCGAATATTGGTGACGAGGATGCTTCTGATGTAGATGTGCGTTTTAGATTGCGCTTTGCTTGTGGAGAGGAGAGTTGAGAGCTGGGTCTGAAGGGAGATAAGGTGGTGGGAGTGCACAGTCTAGTATATATGTGCTATAGCAAAGAGCGGGCGACCACTACGTCGGCTGTCATTCTTTCTCGGTTCGCTGCCTCGTTCGTAGACTTCGTCCGCGATCATGGGGTCAATTGAGAAGGAGGCTGCCATCCAGTCACGATGCCTGTTGCTCATCAATGGAGTAATAATCCGGTTGGAGCCGACGGACTCATCACTTGCCAGATTCGTCCACACGCTTGAGAACTGGGGTTGAAGCTCTCTATGATCATGAGTTTCTGCAAGTCCTGAATGAGCCGAGTAGTCAACAGATCGCTGTGAGCTATGAGATCCTGATGGCTGCGGAACCCAGTGGGATCGGGGCATGTGTATAACGCAAGCATTCACTTTAAGCTTAATTGTCAACTCTAGCCGCCTCTGCTCTTTTGCTCACTTCATTTCAGTGCATTGATCTTCCGGAAGCGTGATTCCTATCTTTCTCGGTACAAGACCACAATTCTGCTTCGTTGGTCCAGGTATTTCGTGGCAGAAATATGGCAACGCGCCCTACAACGTAGATGTGCGACTCAAGGCACTACTGCGACATTGCTCTTGTTTGTGCAGCTGAGGGGTTGGATCGAAGTCAATGCTTCTACCGGGTTCGAAGGTAAGGATTCGACGATCGTGGATGGCACAAGCCTTGGCTGCCCACGGAAGACATCGTTCCAGGAGTCAATTCGTGACGTGATGAGAAGCCGCGTCGAGCCCGAGTTGTGACTTGAGTGTAGAACGCCGCGAATGGCTCCCGTGTGAAGGTTAAACGAGCATAGGCGCTCCAAACCCCAGCTTTTGCCCAAGGTGTTGACCCTTCTCTGACAGTGAGCGCAGGCGATTGTGCAAAGGTCGACCGAAGCTGAGAAACAGCTCATATATATTTTACGACGATGAGCATATTTGCGGCAATTGATTCCGCTATGCTGACCTGCCGCAGCGTGATCGGCTTCCAGGTTCTCAAGCTTTGTTTCTAGCAGGCTCGAAGTCGTGACTGAGTGGGGAAACCTGGTGCACATCGCTGCCGGGAACCTCATATGCAACATAGCAAGGTTTATATGTCATCTCAAAGCTCAGAGAGCAGCAGCGGTCCGGAAGTGTCGCAGGGCGGGGTTGTGATTAGCTGTGCGAAAGCGTCATCAAATTGCTTTCTGATGCCATCAACGAGCTTGCAGGTTCGGAGCCTCGACTGTGTACAGTATGCGGCGTTCGAGAGGGGCGTGATCGTGCAAGCGTTCTCAGGAAACAGTGGAAAGCACTGAACGGACGAGGTCAAGATCTCGTCGGATTTCAATTGATCTGGTGACAGCATGTGCCAGCCCGTATTCGTTCCATTTGTCTCAGAGACCAAGCAGCATTTCACATGCCAGCAGGCCATGTCAGCGAGCAGTAAGAAATGCCGCCACAGATTGCGTCGATGATAACGGAATCTTCATACCACTAGACGCAGCCTTGAGGAGCACGACCGGCAAGGGCTTTTCAATGTGAACTTCGTCTAAGCTAAGCATTGAGCTGATCCCACTTCATCGCCAAGATGACCTCCGCGTGAGTCTCCTGCCCATTCACGGTAGCCGTCTTCTCAAACGATCGAATCTTGCCACGCTCAAAGCCCGCGTAATACAGGACATCCTGGAGATTCTCGATCTTGCCCTTCGACTGATACTTCAGCTTGTCCTCCAAACTGACCTGAAACTGCCCGTCTCCTGCCTCCTTGGTCTCCTGCTTGATGGAGATGACAATGGCATAGCCCTTGGGCTGTAAAGCATACAAGGTGTGTTTCAATCCCCCGTACAGATACTTCGGATCCTCCGAGCTGACGCCAAACACTGCATGACTGTAGTGATCCATATCGAGCTTATCTGCCGCTTTGACCGAGGCATTGGGGATGTCTTTGACGGATGAGGTATCAGGAGCGACTTGTGATGCTACGGTAATGGTGGGGCCGAAGGGTGTCCGGACTGCCTCTGTTGCTGTGTAGAGAGATTGAGCAATAGATGCGTCGGAAACCAGAACATTCGAGCCTCCATGGATTTCCAGTCGTCCGCCGAATTCGTCGAGGACTTGCGAGAGGATGTTGAGAGTGGCTGCTTGGACAGACATTGCTTCTGAATGTATCTGGTATGTCTTTGTTGCTTCTCGGAACCTGGTAAGTTCTTCAATGCGTCTGAAATCTCCAAACAGTGGCGTTTCCTTCTGTCCGAGATGTGACGTGTTCGCTCGGTTTTGTTGAGTAGTGATCAGCAATGTCCAAATCAAGTGTACTCGGCGGTTGATTATGGAATCCTGTGCATATATGGCACGCAGGAAATTAAAGTCATTGATGTATTAATCATGAATGGGACTGGTAGACATTACCGTCAAGTCCTATTGAGTAGCCGATGACGTCTCAAGGTACCTTCCACAAGTAGACTAGTGATTCTGATACCATGAAGGTCTACCGAGGTGGACCTTTGGGAGTACTGGGGTCGAACGCCTTCAAGACTTGACATCAGTCTTTGGGTCAGTGTTCTGGGACGGCGACATAGAATGAATCTAAAGAGTTCACATTTCTCAAAGTCTCAACACATAGTGTCATAGCTCATTCTTGACCACAAGCAGGTGCATATCATCAAGCTGGAGAGAGACGAGGCGAGAGCCATCTTCTCTTTTGCGAGAACTTGGGAACCACACTCCGAAGTACTGCACGAGGACTACTGCTGGTAGCATCAAAGATGTCCAAGTACGAAAGCCACTGGGTTCCTTATACGAACTTTACGTGCAACAGGACCGTAGACAACACCAAAAGGCAGAGTCATGCAGCCATGTGACAGAGTACCCTTTGGCGCTAATTGCAAGTAGTGCCCATTGGCTTGGAGATTTCCCATCTTCGTAGAAACTTGGAGGCTTAGAGTCACCAGTCTCTCGCTCGATGTCAGCGTCGGCACCAATGCCCCGGCATGTTATTGGTAGCTGACACCTGCTGGAGATTGCATAGAACATTCCGTATGTCGCTGGCGATGTCTCGTCCGTCTTCGGCAAGAGCTATCTGGCTGTTGAGGTCTGAGGTACGGTCATGGCAGCAAGAACGTACTAGCACTTCTGCGTATCGTCGTCGCACCATAGAGGGCATGTGTTGGCACTGTATCGCTCCCCGTTTAGCTGGCGCTCGGCTCGCACACAAAGGGACTGTCGATAAAGACCCAACCTAACCTCCGCTGCTTAGTTTCCTGATTTGTAACAAAGCCGAACAGCTGTTTCCGGCGGAGGCTCCCTTTCTTCGAAGAATTTCAAGATAGTGTGACATCTGCAGTGTTGTGTTGCATAATGTATCTCTGACATCTAACTCACGCATCCTTGGAAATGGCGAGCGCCTATCTGCGCAACAAATATGTCGATTTCGGCCTCTCAGGTATTGAACCGGGACTCAAAGGTAGTAATGACGTGCAAGTAAGGTCGTCTCTGGGCTGACGAGCTTTGACAGTGGCAACTCGCATCGTGTTACAAGCCGAAGCCAAGAGGCTGGTTCAAGGTTCTCTCGAAACTGTTGTGGAGCAATGCGTGGAATGCGACAATACTGCCAGAGAGATTACCGCGTTACAGAACTCTATATCTGAACGAAAAGATCGCGATTTCGCCGTGACGAGAACGCTGCGGATTGAGCTTGAAAGTGACGAGATGAGACTGAAGAAGCTGTACCGGCAGGAAGTGGCAAAGCTAGGAGTATTGGAGGCTTGGTTCCTCCCACATTCTGCTCAACATCCGAATTTCCTGCAAGGCGTGCAACGTAGACTCCTGACTGTTGCAACCCAGGCTCTGCAGCTAGAGCACCGAGGGGAGAAAAGTTTTAATCAACTTGTCGATGATCAGCAGGACAAGCCCCCAGCAGGGTCTTTGACACCAGACGGCAGTGCTCGAAGGAATGAAGCTCCGGCAGAGTCGAGTACACCCCAAGGCAGTCTCCCAAGATCTAGGAAGGTACAAGCAGGCGGAGGGATCTATCCTCGTGCCATCTACGACCCGATATATAATGCATATATCTCATCCTTACGAACCGCTGGTTTCACATTCGCTCACCCGTCCGAGCTTCCTGACGGGGAGGGATGGCGCTTAATCGGAGAAATGCATGGCGGAATGGGCAAGGTCGTAGCCCTCGGACGCTTTGACGAGGCTGAGAGACTCGTTGATCGAATCGTGCGGAAAGACACTTTTATTCCGGCTAAACATTTCGATCACTTTTCAAAGTGGCACGGTCCAGCCAGAGACCGGATTCCAATAGAAGTCTGGACTCACAACCTGGCTTATACACAGAGCAGGAACATCATAGGCCTGCGGATGAGCTTCGCGATGGTGGACGTCGGCAAGAGAATGTACCGAATGTATACGGCATATGCTGCCCATGGCGACCTATTCGGGATGCTTGAAAGCAACAGTGAGGCTCTCGTCGGTAGTACAGTCCCAAGAGGTTTTGCCCTGTATCTCTTCAAGACCATGGTTGAAGCTGCCATGGTGCTGCAGAAGTGCAGGGAGGAACCGGTCTCTGGCTGGCTCGAGATCGTGCACCGTGATTATAAGCCCGAGAACATATTCCTGGACCTCCCAGATCCGAACACGTTCCCCAACTATCCTGTGCCGTAAGTTGCACTCTTGTCCGTGGTTGGCATATACTGACATGTGGCTCACAGCAAGCTAGCAGATTTTGGTCTCGCGTTCTTGACTTCAGAGACCGACCCCTCGAATCCAACGCTGTGGCAGGGCAGCGGTACGTCAGGGTACCATGCGCCTGAAACGATTGCATTTGTGGACGACCGGACCAAGCAACCCGTGGATAGTCTCAAGATACTATCCCCATGCAACGTGAGTGCTTCACATGGGCATGGATTATTGGAACGCTGACCATTCTAGGTATGGGGCATCGGCGCGGTTTTGTATGGCTTCATGCAGACGATACCCTTAACGGAAAGCATGCAGCCGACATTTCTGCCGGGTCAAGAAGACCACTATCGACTCAAGCTGTGGCACCAGCTGCATTATGGCCGGGAATTATGTGACCTGGTCAACGCGTGTCTAGACCCAGCTCCTCACCAACGACCGAGTCTCCAAAAGCTCGAGACCTCAATTGTCGAGTTGATCAATGCAGACAGGTCCATCGCTCAAGCGGCGCAAGGCCAGCAGGGCCGGGAGGACGTAGTCATGATGCAGTCGGAGAAATACCGCATCGGCATGTCACTGAGGGAACTGAGGCCTGAGGATGGACCTTCCGCGGTCACGGGTGCTTAGGGCTCTTGAGGTGACCAAACCGCCAGATGAACGGCGTGCTCATAGCCTGAGCTCCTCATACTCATCATCCTGAGGAAATCCCAGATGGAATCTTCCACATTTGGCCCACTCAAGTATTGCTCCTTCTCCGGTCTCAAAATCTACCACTCGACCACCGCTCTTCTTATCTTCGCTCAGGAACATGCAGCTGAGTCGGTCGCCGCTGATTGCCTTCTGAAACTCCGGGATGCAGAAGCCGAAAATGGTGCCTTGTACATCCCAGTAGGTCTGCTGCTGTGTGTTGATGTACTTGAAAAGCCCCTTCAGCCTGAACGGCATCGGTGTGTTCTTGCCCCTCTCGAACACCTCTTTGAGCTTCTTGCTGGTGGTGCTTGGTGGGGGCTTGACGCGCTGTGTAGGCTGGAAGATTGTGACTAGAACGAACGGCAGCTGATCGTCCTTCTCTGCTCTTTCCACGTCGCCGTCCTTGTCTATGCTGTATGCTATTCCGTCAACCTGGATCAAGTGGCTCTCCTCGTCTTCGAACACGCCGATGCCGTGGTTGCCGTGGTTTGTAAGGAAGGCTACGGGCGGGCCTCCGTCTTTGAGCCCAGCATTGTAGGCAGAGTGGAGAGAGTACTGGAAGATGTCATTGGGAATAGATTTTACCGCCATGACGATTGCAGCGAGTCAGCGGTCTTTCAAACAGCTCTATCCCTTTACCAGGTCTGTTCCGTAGGAATGAGAGGTGGGAATGCCGTGACAGTGGTTAAGCGGTGAGCAGTGTAGAATGACAAGAAGGATTCGCGAACAATTGGTGATATTGTATTGACCAAGAACGGAGAGTAATATTCCAAGAACTGATCACGACTCTTCACCAAGCTTCCTTCGATCCGCACTTACCTTCGCGATACTAATTAATACGTGCGTCCAAAGTGCTATGTGCTGGCCGGTCCGACATGGAGAGCCGGTGGAGGGTGTGCCGATGCCGCTTCGTTGACGTTCACATTCTGTGCTTCACCTTTCGCACGCTAGAACACCCAGCCTGCATCCACAAGCATCAAATCACAATCACAATCATCGTGATAGGGTGTGTAGGGAAAATCATGGTGAGCAAAAGTTTCAACTTGTACTTCATACTGCCTTCAAGGCCGTCGTGGTCAAGCATAGAATAGAGCTGGGGCAATGACTCTGCCGAAGTCGGTAGGTAGCAGGTTCGATATGAGAGATTCTCTTCCCATGATATCTGCCTTTGTCTGCACCAACGCGAGTAGCTTGAAGAGCATACATACTCCCAGACGAAAGAGGGGCAGTAACAGAGATAGCATTCATTCCAAGCACCAAGGCACATCCTGCTTCACATGAGATAAGAGCTCGCCCTTCAACGCAAGTTCATCACTTGATCGACCACCATGTCAACTGCGACCCCCAAACCCAAGATCCTCCTCTTTGGCTCCGGCGCCATAGGAACTATCTACCTGTACCTCCTCCTCAAGGCAGGCTGCGACGTGACGGCCGTCTGCCGTAGCAACTACACGGCAGTCAAATCCAACGGCTTCCACATCGACTCCGAAGTGTTTGGCCAAGGGATCCATATCCGACCCAACGTCACCCAGACGTGCGACGAAGCAGCATCAGCCGGACCCTACGATTACCTGCTCATCTGCAGCAAAGCCCTGCCCGAAGCCAAAAACAGTTCCACCATCGCCCCCGCCGTCACCTCGGGGAAAACGACCATAGTCCTGATCCAGAACGGAATCGACATCGAGGCCGAATTCGCCACCGCATATCCCACGAACCCACTCCTGACCTGTGTCGCTTACCTCCCCACGACCCAGACCTCCCCGGGACACATCTCCATGGGCGGGAACGAACGGCTGGAGATCGGAACCTATCCCGAAGGACCAGCCGCGTCCGCCGCAGCAAAAGCTTCGGCAGAGACGCTCATGTCACTGCTCCAGTCCTCCGGCTCCAACGCGCAATATCACGCCGCCATCCAGGAGCGACGGTGGTACAAACTGCTCCTCAACGCACCCTGGAATCCCATCTGCGCCCTCACCCTCTCCCGCGACACCTCCTTCCTCCTCTCGTCCTCCTCCGCGGCCCCAGTCATCCGTGGTGTTCTGGACGAAGTCGTGCTGCTCTCTCAAGCCCAAGGCTATACGTCCATCACCAAAGAGGCCGCCGAGCAAGGCTACAAGATCATTTCCGATCGCGTGGGAAAGCACATCGGAATCGAGCCCTCCATGCTCGTCGACGCCCTGTGGTCTCGTCGGATGGAACACGAAGTCATTCTGGGAAATCCAGTACGGAAAGCGAAAGAACTGGGGATTGAGGTGCCGAGGTTGGAGATGTTGTATGCTTTGACCAAAGCCTTAGATCTTTCAACCCAGAAGAGGAAGCGAGGAATGAGTTTGGATGGAGAGGATTTAGCAGACATGTATAAGGATTTGGGGGAGGACCCGAAATCGCAAAGACGATTTTGAGTACTGTTTATCTTGGAGTGTCATGATTAATCATTACCTCGTTCTATCTAAAGGTCTTTGACACGCAGCGACAGCAGCAATAGTATTAGCTGCGCTCGTGCCACCCGCTCGCCCATCTTTGTGATGCCAGACCGGCCAATCCCCAGTTTATCCCAGCCGGCCACAAAATGCTTCTCGCTGAAAGGTATGCTACATTTGCGTCAACATGTGAATGGCAGAAAAAGGTAGTGCCCCATTGCTTCGTATCCCGGAAAGAGCGCTTCCATTACCGAGATTTGAATGTGTTGTATTGAGGAGTTCGGGCTGGTGCCTCGTCTCTCCATCTATTCGCTGGCGGTGTCCTGGCCTCGGCTTCATCCAGCGTCGCTAATACTACCGTCGCTGCGTTGCTCAGTCAACCTTGATGGCCCCGTAGATTCTTCGCACGAAGGCGTAAGCCGTTAGGAAGCCGATCGTGCCCGTCAAAAGCCCATAGACCAGACAAGCCAGGAAGCTGTATGAGAAGAACAGCATTGTGCTGACCAGGCCCATGATGTGAAGGTGATTGGCATAATAATACACGCAGTACAGGAAGATCCATATCGAGGAGGATCCACCAACGAAGAAGGATTGCCACCACCAGTGGTAGTTCTGTCATATGTTAGCAAGCATTCTCATTGAATGTGCATGTGCTTACCTCAGAACACAATTGCACGTAAACGGCAATGACGGTGGTTTCCATGATGGCCAATATCAATATGGTCGAGACGACGGCAAGAAATCCGAACACGTAGTAATAGCCGCTCTTGTCCTGCCACAAGCTTCGGAACACGAAGAGAAGCTCGATGAAGATGACCGCAAATGGTATGAGACCAGCGACCAGGATTGCTTGCATCGACCTCGAGTACCATGCTTGGTGTGGAATCTGGCGTGGGACTGAGGTTGCACGGATCGGATGGGAATAGCCGCCTGCCTTCAGAAACCCGTACCAGCTGCCGACGTAAACAAGTGGCAGCTGGATCAATAGCCAGAGCGCCACGAGACCGAAGAGCGTGCCTAGTGGGATGGCGGTCGAGGATGCTTGGGCCCAAACGAAGAGGTTGAGGATGAAAATGGTCGAGAAGAGGAGACCAGGGAACAGGGTGGCGGTAACGACTGCGTTGTGCTTCCAGTTGCTGCCGCCGAAGGTCTTGTAGACACGCGCCGAGAAATAACCGGAGAACGAGCCAGCAATGATGAACAGCGCGAACCCGACTGAAATGAAGCCGCCACGGAATGAAGGGTTGAGGACGCCAAAGCATGACAGCGCGACTAACCCAACGGCCATGAACACCAGCTGCATGCCCGAACCGACGAGCGGAGCGAGGAGGTGACCATGGGATGGAGTGCGAAAGACATCGGCGTGGACCAGCTTCCAGCCTGTAATGTCTTCGGAGATATCATCGTCGTCGGAGTCGCCGGAGTCGTGGTTGGAGCTGGCATCCATCTTGTCCAGCAAGCCGCCATGCTCAGCGCTGGCTTTCCGTGGCGACTTGCTTCCTGCTCTGCGCTTTAGACGGATCTTGCCTTCCTCCAGTCCGAGCTCCTTGTAACCTTTGATATCCCCACGAATGGTTCTGGTAAGGATGAACGCCACGACCGAGCTGAGGATACCCGCAATAACCAACGAGTTGACGATAGCAAGCCAGTGGATGTTGGTGCTCTCCTCTTGGTTGACGAAGTACAAGTCCCAGCGGTTGGCCCACTCAACCTTGTCCTCCTCGCGGAAGTATACAGAATAGGTGTATGGTATGGTTAGCGTTGCGTCGTCCGGGGCGTCATCAATGGAATCGGTATCGAGTGCAGCGGCCAAGCTATCAGTAGAGGTCACATTGGTAGCGTTGTTGCCCAACGTCAGTTCGAGGCCATTCTGGACGTCGTGGAGGCTGGCGGGCAGACCAGAAGCATCGCGGTTCTCGGCCTCGATGGACTTGGCATACACCTCAAACCCAACAATGACTTTCCTGCCCTGCTGGCCATCCTTTCCGGGAGCATTGTGGTAGCGAATGACCAGTGTGACGTGGTTGTTGAGGAAGTATCGTGGTCGTCCGGTCCGGAGCGAGATCTCCTCGTAGCCCATCTTGAAGCCGGAAGCGTAATATTTCCTGCTCTTGTCCACCGTCACGAAGCTCGTCGCGCCCGGCAGATTGTCGACGATCCACTCGGCGACGTAACCCTTCTTCACAACCTCGACGGCCTTCTTGAGAGCCGCCTTGTCGACTTCTTTTTTGCAGAGATAACGCGCTTCGTCGTCTTTGCCCATTTCGAGCTCGTAATCGGACACCATGATGCGGTCACCTCGCAGGACCTCGCCCAGGTTCAACGCAACATTGGAACCAGAGATCAGGCCTCCAGCGCTTCTCCGGCCACTCGGCTGACAAACGAAGGGCAGTTCGGAGTAGGCATATTGGATTTGCGTATTATCGCTGTAGATTTTGTTCACGAAGAGCGGGATGGCTTCCCCTTCGGCATACGACTTGACTGACCAGCCTGGAGAGAGTTAACGCGTGCGTGCTTGGTGCGGGCGGTGGTGGTGTATGCTCACCGGGTATGTAGAAGGCATGGGCGGCGCGGAGGCCAAAGAACAGCAGAGCGCACAGGCTCAGCGTCTTCGCAGAGATGCGGTCGTCGGCAGCCATGGGCGGTGGGATTGCTCGATTCCGCCGTGTCGTCGCGCTCCTGACGAGAGCAGCTCGGGAGTCGCTCCCCCCCGACACTACCCTACCCTACCCTACCCTACCCTGCCCTGCCCTCTTGCCGTCCCCTCTCCGCCCCCGCCGTCGCGTATGCAATGGTGCGTTTATCTCGAGACGCGTGATATGGTCGTGATCGCACCAGATCGGGAGTTCTGCGGTCGGTGGTTGGTTGGGTGTGCAGATTGCTGCAGCAGCGGCAGGGGACACGGCGTTGCGCCAAGCGAGTGAAATTGGTTGCGAGAACCTCCGCGTTACCCCAAGAGCATGAAGAGCGTTGCAGGCACTCTCGCGATGGTACAGTTGGAGTTGGGAGAGTCTCCTGCTCGGATGGTGATCTCACCCTCAATCTTCATGATAGAGAGATCATTATTATTGGAGCTTCGGAGGCCTGCCCCGTGCAGCACCGGCAAGCAGGACCCTAGACCCTGGACCCTGCAAGGCCCGGCGGGGGGCGTTGGTGGCGCCGGGGGACGAAACCTACACGGGACAACATCTCCACCACGGGACGGGAGCTCAAGCTTGGATCACACTCGTGCTCGGCATCCCGAAATACATGTCCCGGTACTTTCAGCTGCTGCCCCTACCGCCTTTCCGCCTTTCCGCCCCGACACTCGCCCTCCATTGCCGACTATACGCACCGCAGAAGCAGCGCCATACATGGCCGAATTACATGGCAAACACAGACGGGCCGCGTCTTGTGCATCATGCTGTGCCATAGCACTCCACGGGGCTTATCGTCCACCTACGGCTGAAGAATCACATGGGCAAGGGTAGAAACAGAGGACACCGAAGCAAATTCTCAAAGTCAGTAATACACGGGCCTGCCATTCATCTGCATGCACTTCTATAACCTAGCAAACGCGCCAGACGCCAGGACCGATGCGATCGTCCCAGTAGATATACCGCAGCGTGGGATGATATTTCCGCTCTGCTGGTGGAATCAGTGACACTCTCGACAGCATCGATGGCGGAGAAGCCGTTGTTGTCGGCGACGAAACATCTCCCCACGCGCTGTCCACTCTCTCTGCCCGTCGTGTACTCTCCTTTCCGAATTCAGCCCAGTCAATGTACGACGCGGTATTCGAGATCAAGCTCGACCCCTGGCTTAGAGCTGCATTGGCCTGGACAGAGCTATAGTCATAGAAAGACCGGACTCTACGCCCTTCTTCAATGTCGAGCTGCCTGCTTGGTACGGTCTGCATTACACCATTCGTTGAAGCTGCCGTCTCTTCTTCGCCGAATGCAGCCCAGTCAACGCATGACTCTGCATCAGAGGCGAAGCCTGCTCCTTCGCTGGGTGCTGGAATTCCGCTCACAGATCCACATTCGGACAAGATCCGGGCTGTCTCATGGACCACGACTTGCCGTTCCTGACTGACATGCATCCGAGGAGGACACATAACCGCCGGCAAAGGCCCGTTTGGTTGGTAGCCGTCATCCTTTGGAGGTGTGGTTGGTGGAGACCGCGAGCCGTTCTTAGGCCGGCCTTCCCTGCTTGCCTGGGCGACGTATGCCGCGTTTAGCAGTTCTGGCTGGGCCCATTCCCGGAAGAGGTCATCAATGCCATGTCGAGTGTCCCTGATCTGGGATCTCCACCAGTGCTTGACACGGCCGGTATCGTGATGGATCCTAACGACCTCGATTGTATCAGCGAGGTCTTCTAAGGTCACTTCACTGCCTGTATGTTTCGTTAATACTCTCACGAGTGTGCGGTCCTCGTACTCCCGCGTCATGACAAGGTCACCGATTTCTGGGTGCAGGCCAATGCCGAGGAATTCATGTCGGTTCCAACAATCAACTCGACAGAGATGATGGGAACCCCAGGTAGAGGGATAAGAAGGTAGTGCGGGTACAGGCTGCATAGCCAACTCCAGCTCTTCCCTATAGAAGTCTGCAGCTTGGCTATGGGCGTCCATTGTTGATGATGTAACCCTCCGTGGTGCCGCTGGTGTCTTTTGCATATTTCTTGAGGTAAGTGGGATTGTGTGTCGGTCAAAGGATGAAGAGGACATTTTTGTCGCCTCCTCGATATTCTCAAACTTCTGTGGCCTGAAGGCCTGCGAGTTGAGTCTGCTGGGGGTTTTCATGCTTGCTGGAAGCATATCAAGTCAGCCGACTTTCAGTATGATTGCAAATGATCGTCTTGAGCAGTCCTCCAAGCGTTCTTGTTATTCACTCTCTAAGCCGCCTGCAGCCAAGAAACACCTCCAGTGAATGTGGCCTCTGCAGGTGGAGTGGCAGAAGACAAGGCGTGCTCTCCTCGCAGGAAGGCTCTCCACCTCATTCATACTATCGCACCATGGACCAGAGCCAATCAAGACATAGCCATTATGGACGAGAACAAAGCGCAATCCCATCGTCGCTCCAGAGAGTATGCGAACCAAGAGCACGGCAAGGCTTTGATCTCGAACAAAGCATTATGCGTTTACGTTAAAGCACAGTGGCATTAACAAAGCGACTCACCACCGATGGCGAGGTGGCGATGGTGCTACGCTATGGAGAGGAATATGTCGTTGCGGGATCTGAGAAGAAATTCTCCCCTTGAAGCTGTCTGTGTATAGGTCACATAAACTTTCATCGAAGCTAGGACAGAGGATCAAAGGAAGCCGACCATAGGTCCCGAATGCTTACCATGCGTAGGAAGCCGCAAACTGGCGAGAGCACGTGAAACGTAAGCCAAGAAATAGATGGAGCAACGAATCTGATATTGCCCCCACTGTGGTGACACTTGGGTATGCCGCTCTACAGCGCTGTCCCTCACACCTCCTCAGATCCAGGTCATAGAACCTTTCCACCAAGGCCCCGAAGGTGATGTCCGCCATTCCGGAACCTCGTCTTCCAGTAATTCATCTAGCACTTTCCAAGGAGTGACAGCCTGTTCCCAGCCTTTTGGTATCTGGTCTCGAGGCGGAGCCGACAGATCCACGACACAATCGCGATACATTTCAGCAGGGTCATTTCGATGTGCCTGCTTCGCCTGCCCTTTCGTTTCCCTGACTCGCAGCAGGGTGGTTCGATCAAACTCCACACCGGAGTCGTGTCGGCCATGTCCGGTATCTTTCCAGCACACATGTTTTGCCGCTTTCCTGATGTGAAGCGGTGAAGGCACAAGATTGAATTGTGAACGATCGGGATCTGCGATGCGGAAGATTCTATCTGTCTCATCCGCACGGTCGTTGTCGTACAAGTCGATGATTTCGTCGATCGTGGATATTGAAGGACATTCGGCCAGCAGCAACCCCCAAGATGCAGGTATGGCTGGGAGCTTTGTCTGACGTTGGTGTTCTGGGATTGTCTCTTCTCGAAGCGCAGTAGCGAAGTCAAGTACAGATATCGCTGGCTTTTCCGGCCAATTCAGGATGGACTGGTTGAAGTGGCGAGTTCGGCGTCTTTCTAGCAAGGAATTCTTGCTCCCCTGCCGATGCCTCGGGCGAGTGGCAGATGTCTGGCTACTCTTGTGCATGGCTCATACGGTGCAAAGAGACTCAACTGTAAGTCTTGGTAAGAAGCTATGAGCGTGCAGTAACAGGAGTGGTTTATCGTTTGTCTTTGGAAAGAAGTTAGAATATGCTTGACCGAACTTTTATATATTCCTTCTGGTGAGTAGCACTCTTCACGAACAATGGCATTCACCGCTGATGCAAAGGAACCAATAGTGAAGGAACCACAAAATCCGAAGGCGATAGCCTTGAGAACTGCAAGGCAGAGGATAAATAGAGTCCTGCAAAGGATCGCTATATTCCAGGCCACGGTCTCATCTTTGCTGGAATCTGAACATCTTGGGGTATATCATGCTTCTTGTCGTCCTCGTGAGCTCCGTCTCAAAGTTTTGAGATATGTTTCCCCGTCGACCAATTCCCTTTCCACTCAGGGACCTCACCGAAGAGGATCTGGTCTATAACATCGATGTACGGTACAGCCTGCTCTCAGACATGGGGAATCTCCCATTCGTGCTGCGGCCGCGCGGTCACGAAATCATGTCGTTCCCGAATTGGTACAGGCTTTCTACAGATCTGATGTGCAGCGAAAGATCCGGCTTGGGGCGGCGTTGAGTTGGAATTAGGCTGAGGTGCGTCGACTGCGATCGAAGGTGCCGAAGAAGACTGTTCTAATTGGAGAGAATCAGCAGCCCAGGAAGAATCAGTCGCAGTATCAGTAGTCACGTTGAGCTCATTGTCGCAATTTGCCTGGGAGTACATTCGGTACTCGATCCAGGCTTGCCGTGCTGCGGAGCGTTCGACTCTGCTATCGAACCTGTTGACTGCCTTCTGACCCACTTTTTCTCGCACAGTTTTCTGCTGCGTTCGAACATGGACGGCAAGAATCTGCCCCAGCTCAACAGGTTGATCGACAGAAACCATGCTTATTGGATCCTTCTCTGACGCAGGTGGCCTAGCAATATCTATCCTCAGTTGAAAGATCACACCATCGTTGAACGCTTGGACACGCTGCTTGACCAGGTAGCCACCTACCATGCGCGACTTCTGATACTTCTTACTCTTGGAACATGGAGCCAAGACATGTACCGTTATCTCCTCGACATCGCCTGCTTCGTTGGCTGTTCGTTCCAGGTATATCTTATCGCCGGGCATCAGTCGCAAATCCAGCGCGGAACGTAGAAGCTCTGACACGGCTTCCCCATCAAAGAAAGTCAAAGAGATAGGTCTGGCGTCCTTGTACGGGAGTTTCTCTGAAGTAGACCTTCCCTTGTCCAGGGTCTCAGCGGCTACTTTGGCTCGATGGGCAGAATTTCCGAAGTGGCTTGCAGAAACATGAGGAGACACTTCGGCCCGCTCGATACCAGACTCAAATCTGTCAGGTCCTCTCGATTCTGATATTTGTTGTGTCTCAGTGATCGTTGAGGCTCGCAGCGCCCGGACGAATTCGGGCATAGTCATCAAATCGTAACTTCGTTGCATTGTTGCGGGCTGTTTCATACCCGTGTCTTCTGAGGAAACGACTTGTGGCTGAGACGTTGCTGCTCGTGAGATTTGCAGTCGTGTCCTGGAATCAATGGGTTTCGTCGAAGTTAGAGAACGATTTTCTAAATGCATTTCTGCTTTTAGCGATGTTGTCACTAGCGTTACGCTTCATAGCACTTGCAGTGACGGGCCAAAAGCTCCTACTTACGAGGAGACAGCCATTCACTTGTTGGACTTTGTTGAGAGGTCGATTCATCTAAGGCTGGGTTATGCCTAGTCGATCTTGTTGGAGCAAGAGCTCATCAAATACCAGCTTGGATTCTATCGACATTGTAAAGACTTTAGAAAGGCCACTCAGTCGACCAGGTATTGCTCATGCTGCTAGGCAGTAGCAGTCTTGGACAGGAAAAGAGCAACTGGGATCCTACTGATGATTGTTAGCACAGAAGCATTTTGAGTGCCGCGGAAAGTACAAGTGCGAAAATGAAACATAGATTTGAGTATGATGTCGTTGGTAGAGCAAATAATCGCAATTAGACCTCCGAAGAGAACCGTCGTTTTCTGTTCAGCTCCCTTGAAGGGAGCGTGGTGCTGATGGGTTGCCACATAGATTCACAGGAAACAACTGTGTGCGGTACTTGGTCGCTCGGTGTGTGCATTCGTAGACAGGCTGAGACTTGCTTGACAGTCAGCTAGATGTGTTGCTCAGTTCGTGACTCTCACAGAATCTAGTGGATGACACGGTCCATCCCAAGAAGCTTTGTTTGGTTTGGGAGCAGCGGGTCCATTGTGCTGACCTGAAAGCGGTCTTTGTTCGACCGCAGCAATATCTTTGTCGCACATTGTGATTGTGTCAGTGATCTCCGAAGCCTATATAACGATCTGAGGACTGTAGAGCAGAGTATCAGATCTATTCACCTACCTTTTTGCAACTTCGCGCTTCTGGCAAGCGACTCGACCAGCAAATTAACACTCACCTCACAATTGGAAAGCCCTCACAGCAATCGACAATCCCAAGCTCTTCATTCGGTACACCGCGAAATCATGGCGGTTTCAGGTTGGGAAAAGTACAAGTTCAGGCTGTGGGAGAGATTTGCTAAAGATGCAGTAGAGATCACAAGTAAGCCAAATCCGGCGCGGCAAGATTCGAGACGACAGTCGAAGTACGTTCCAGTGTGGGAAGATCAGCCGAAACGGAGACACCGTCGCACCAGTACCGCCGTGCCGAGGCCATTTCCAGTATCTCATGTCGCACCGACACCGACTGTTCCTCGGCCAAGAACGAGCCATGTTGACAATAGACCCGCGCGAAGAACAGTGCGAGAAATGCCACCAGTAGTTCCATCCTGTTGGGAACATCCAAGACCGTTGATAGCGCAGACATACGAGACCAGACCCATGGCTTCGCATCCTCGCGCTCAACGTAGAGCAGCTTATCCAGAGCCTGGTAGGTACTGGGACGATGCACCAAGGGCTAGTAGTCGGCCGTGGAAGTACGACAATTACAACGGCCGGCGTGACAACTCTGACATCAGAGAGGCGACTCGAAGGGCACTGCAAGTCAGTAACCAGGAAAGTTGGTTCGATGACGGAGCTTCTTCTTCTTCTTCATCGTTCTGTGATGCTCGTCCTTACTACGTAGCAGAGCGTAGGCCCGAAAATGTCTGGTACCATCGATAATTGAAGCAGCGTGCAGAGTCAGGTACGTGTCAGTCTTCCAGAACAGAGGTGTGTCGTCGACCTGTTTCCTGCAAGACCTAGTTAGCTGTAAAATTGTTTCGGAGCAGATTTCAACCCTGCTTTTACTTTCCGACCATGCAAATTTGAGCACGAGATATACTCATGGCGTCCGTTTCGCTGATATCAGGCAGTTCCTGTGATCTTACTTCTTTGCTCGTCCAGGTTGCGTCGTAAATCTCCTACGGTCTTTTCGTACCTGGAGCCATCCACACATGTCGCTCAATACTGCCAGACGACGGTCATCGTAGACCACGACGCCTTGGCAGAGCTCTGCCGTCAACGGAATAAGTAATGGTCGTACAACAAACAGTATGCTGTCATCGATAAATCTTTCGGGACTGCTCGCCGGATACCGGCGGACCGAATCTCGATCTACGTGGAATTTTCATTGATGGTAAACCCGCCATCAATTACAAGATTGTGTCCATTGACGAGGCTCATCCTCGGAGTGCTCAACAGAACAACAACATCGCCGACTTCGTTGAATGTCGCGGACCGACCCTGTCTGGCCTCGTAACCTTTCCATATCTCTTCGGGGAGCGATCCAGCAGCCATTGCGGGTTTCAACAGGTCGGTGAGCAAGAACCCAGGCGACACGCAGTTCACTCGAACGTTGTGCGCACGTCCTTCGAGGCATGCCTAGGAATGGTTAGTTTTCGAACACTTCCATCGCCTGAGCCACACTGCCAATACCGCTTTTGTTATCCCGACTACTCCATGTTTCGCAGCTGTATAGCCAGACGTGCCAGCACCAGATAGTATCGAATTGACCGACGCGGCACTGACGATGGATCCTTGCTGGGAAACGCGGCCCTCCTCGCTGGTATCATGTGTCAGCTTGTGGGCTGCTCACAAGCTGTTTGAAAGCTTACACCTCTAGTGATGCTTGCTTGATCATTTGCTTGAGCTCATGCTTGACACAGAGCCAAACACCAATCAAGTTGACATCAATGACCTTCTTCCAGTCATCCAGAGACACATCCCAGCTTGCACCGAGTGGACCAACGATACCCGCAAAGTTCCTGCGAAGAATCCGTCAGCCAGGATCATTCAATGGACCATTTCCCTCACGCTGCATAGTCGATCCTGCCAAATGTATTGACCGTCTCCGCGATGGCTCGTTCCACGTCCTCTTCTTTGGTCACGTCGGCTCGGATTGTAATACACTTCGTTCACTTGTCAACGGTGCTCTCCTTCCGTTCCTGAGATCGCTACCTTGCACCCATGCTTCTCTACGATTTCTCTACCTTCCTGCAACGCCTGCTCGTCTAGAATGTCGACCAATGCTATACCCTTCGAGCCCTCTTTGGCAAAGGACACTGCTATAGCATTGCCCAAACCGCGCGCGCCGCCTGTGATGAATGCAATGCCTGGAGCGACCGGGCCAGAGCGAATTGATGCCATGTTCTCGAACAATCACCCTAGCTGTCAATATCTAATATGGAAGCCTTGCTTGGTGGTCTATTGACAAAGAGTGTCTACGTTCTTACATAGACGCAATGGCCCCCTCATACCGGCAATTCAAAACCTCGGCCGGCACTTACTATTCGCTGCAAACGCAGCTCCGATCTAAGTCACCTTGGTGTAGCATTTAAGCACTACAGCTGGATGAAGTTTGGTGCACAATCTAGCACTGTTTTTAAAGCTTGCAGCGCTCTGAATTCAGCTATAACAATACGTCGAAGGAAAAGACGATCCACCTACAGTGTCGTGATCACAACATCTCGGGTCGAAAACCCCTGAAGTAGTGCCTGTTGTCCCGCCCTTGATGATTCCATCAGAGACACGCCTTGACCATCAGAGCTACCCCGCATTGTATCCAAACATGTGATAAATGCGGTGCATTGCTTAGTAGGTGGTCTGACCATTCGCCAGTTAGCTATATTGTACTCTTTCCTGCTTCCGGATACTGAGCACGAGACATCCGCTGTCTTTCTGTCTTTGAGGAAAACATCTTGGATAACTCAACATGTCTAACACGTGGGAAGACCGGCGCGGCATGTTCCAGAGAGGGAAGGAGGTGCATGAGCCTGCTAGAAGACTCTCTCAGAGTGGTGGCGTGGTCGAGGCTGTAAGGAGAGCTTCAGTGTCCAGCCAGACTTCGGTCACGAAGCCACTCAGCAACGATCCAGCGGCGGCGACTAGCCAGAGGAGAAGGGCAAGTGACATTGGACTACAAATATACTCGTCTTACTGATTTTGGGTGTGTCTTCAGTCTTCCGCAGCATCTGGGGGACTCTTCGGTAAGTGATGAGAACTCACCAGATTCATCTCGTCCACTGACTTCAGCACTCTAGGTAATCTGACTCAGCACAAGCGTGGCAGCGAAGACTACGAAACACGGCGTGCAAGTCATTCCGAACAGTTGCAAGCTGGTGGCGCGGTGTCCGGGTGGTTCAATAAGACATGTAAGTGTAGGGACAGTCTTGAGGTCCTCATATCCGCTTTCGCGTTCAAGGCACCCTGTGTCAAGGCCCTGCCAGATGAGACTTTCCATCGATGGCCTTAACCACGCATGAATTGATGTTCGAGCGAATTGCTGATGTCAATCTACTCAGTCCGTGGCGTTTCCAAACCAGCCGATGCGAAGCAAGAGCCAGGCAAGAGCTTGAAGAGAGGTGTCATGGAATGACTTTACCTAAGAGGTCTTGAGGCTTGACAAGGACCATGCTGTGCTCGCTCAGAGACACATGCGAAGTCGCGAGGAAGCACATTGTAGGAATGATACGGTTTCTTGACGAATGTATGAGTATACAGCCGTTGGTCGGCATCGATGTACGCTGCTGTTTCATCTTCGTCTCCGCTGTCCACATACTCTTCTCGTTCCGAGATCTACTATTCACCCATGGTAGAAAATGACAGCAACCGGCTTGATCTTCTCACAAAAGAGCGCACGTCGGTGTGCGATAAAAGTCGCTCGTTAGGTTGATTGGAAACGGTTGGGTAGTCCAAAGCGAGGCTGGAAGGTAGTGATCTCGTACGAGCACGTGCACTTTCTGGCGAAGGTCTTTCTCAAGGCCTTCACATCCCGCTTCGACCACAATGGTGTGTCGCATCTGTCGGCTAATTTGGTAAGGTTGAAACAGCCTGCTGAAATCCTGGTACCCACAGGTGTTACGTACTTCCCCTAGAAAATATGTTTCGGATGATTGAAGCGAGCCTAGTCCACTCCTTTGCAAGTTCAAGGCGAAATGGTCGAATGGTGCTTGTGTAGCACAGATGCTAAGTCACATTGCGAGCAATGGGTGAGTGGAGCACGATCTGTGGTTCTGCTGTTCGAGAGGGTCATCGGCCTCTGTTCAGATTCATGTTCCTGGAACCTGAAGTTTGATTCCCATGCGGTGGCGATCGAGGTGGCACCCTGACTGCCTCCGAAAATCTACGATAAGCCAGGAACTCCTATTGGGCTGCCAGCGAAGTAATAAGCAATTACAAAGGTACAAGCCGACGCTCGGAGAGGTGTCTGCTAACATAAGCTACGATGTATCGACACACCTGATTATGTAGATTTTGACGAGCAGGGCTGAGCAAGGAGATTACCGTATTTGACGGCGCCCGCGGCTGCCCGGCTGCTCCGCGGAATTGGAATTGGTTTGGGTATAGGTAGTCGGACTGATACTGCTTGGGGCCCAGGTCGCACTCAAGGTGGATCCCGCTGCTCAATGGTGGACCATTGTTGATGGTACACCAGCCTCGATATCGCGGACAATAAGCTACCTTTTCTCGTAGGCCCGATCCCCGTACAGCGCTGAACACCTTTTGATCATGTTTTCAGCAACTTCAGCAGTAATCTGATCTCTTTCACATCCGTCTCTTCCTCGGCAACGGGTGTAGTCGTGACATCCCCAGAAACACGGACGACACCCTGGCTTGCAGCCTTTGCGAATGTGGCCTTCTGACCTTCAAACATCTCTTCTACAAGACGTTCCTGTTCGAGGCGACTGACTTCCGCATTGGCGATCTTCTCCCCGTTGCTGACCGCGCCGTCCACCGCATCGACAGCGACAGGTGCGAGCACGCTGTATGCGACCTTCACATCGTCTGTTGGCACTAGTCCGGCCTTCTTCCTTAGTCGCTGAATGCGGTTCAGCACTTCTCTCGCTAGGCCTTCTTGCGCAAGCTCAGGGTACGCGAAAGTGTCGAGCAAGACCATGACCTCCGGATCAATGGCAGCCTCGATGCTCTCCGTCTCCTTCGTTTCCTTGACGTTGCGCTGGACACGAAGATCTTGCTCAACCAGTTCGTGACCTTCTACGGTGACTATGCCTGTGTCGAGGAACTTCCGGATCTCATCCGCAGATAGCTTCGGTAGAGCATCCTTGATCTTCTTTGCATCTTTCTTAAACTTCTGGCCAAGGTTCTTCACATCCGCCAGTACAGCATACTCCACCCCATATTGTTTCTCGTCTGAGGTTAAGACGAGATCGCGCACATTCAGTTCTTCAGTGATATATCGCTCTAGTGATTGAACATCATCAAGGTATTCTTGCTCTGGATGTAACACCACGAGTGTCTTGAGAGGGGTCTTGAGCGATACTGTCCGGCGCTCTCGGGCTAGGCGACCAAGCTCGATGACCTTCTGCATTCGGCGGAAGCGCCGCTCGACCAAGGTGTCAAATAGCTCTTCGCGCACTGTCGGGAAGCGGAAGAAATGTACACTTCGGACATCCTGACCCTTACTGATCGACTCAGGTAAATGTGGCGCCAGTCGCTGGAAGATATTGTCGGTGAGGAAGGGGATAAAAGGAGCAAGTGCTCGCACCAGAGTGTAGAGGACTTCGTAGAGGGTGTTGAGCGCGTGCAAAGTATCAGCTTTGCTGCCTTCTTCTTCATCGACGCCGTTGGTGGCGCTGTTTTCCTGCACACCATTTGCAGTAGGCTTTCCGCCAGATGTACTCTGCCCCTTGAGTCGATCGCGATTGAAGCGAATATACCAATTCGTCATCTCATCGATCATTTTCAGGAGTCTTGGCACGACGGTGTAAAGACGGTACGCTTCCATTTCTTGGTTGGTGTACTGAATGAGTGATTGCGTTGCGGCCAAGATCCATCGATCCATGATGTTGTGGTTGGTCTTCTGAATCTCGGGATCAAAGACAAAGTCTTCGGCTGTATTTTTCTTGAACAGCGCAGCTTGCTGAGCGAAAAAATTGTAGGAATTCCACAGAGGCAGCAAGACACCAGATACAATCTGCTTCACGCCTAGCTCAGCGAATCGAAGAGGCTCGCCCCGCACGACTGGTGAGTCGATGAGGTAGAGCCGCAGAGCGTCGGATCCGTATCGGTCAATCACAAGCATCGGATCTGGAAAGTTCTTGAGAGACTTTGACATCTTCTTGCCGTCTTCCGCAAGCACGATACCGTTGACAACGCAGTTCTTGTAAGGGAATGTGCTGAATAGGTGGGTTCCAAGGACAGATAATGTGTAGAACCACCCACGAGTTTGATCAAGACCTTCGGCAATGAAATCACCAGGGAATTTTGTGAACAGCTCTTTTCCGGGGCCTTCTGTTGATGATGTCCCTGATGCTAAATCTGAAGCGTCGTAGCCAGGATAGTCAAAAGGGTAATGCGATGAGGCGTATGGCATCGAGCCGGACTCGAACCAACAGTCGAACACCTCTTCAACCCGCTTCAGTGTGCCCTTGCCTTGTTTGGAGGGAATGGTGATCTGATCGATGGTATCCCTATGAAGGTCTTTGATGTCGCCCTGGAATCCGGACAGCTGCTTCAGCTCGGCAACAGACGAGACACAGACCACCTCCTTGAAGTCGTCAGAAACCCACAAGGGTAGTGGTGTGCCCCAATATCTGTTTCTGCTGACGTTCCAGTCCTTCGCGGCAGCAAGCCACTGGTGAAAGCGACCAGTCTTGACAGAGGACGGCACCCAGTGTGTTTGCTCGAGGTTCTCGAGCATATTGGGCACGATATTCTCCACCTTGATGAACCATGAAGGCACTGCACGCTGGATGAGAGGAGTCTTGGACCGAGGGCAGTATGGATATCTGTGCGTAATCTGTGACTTTCTCACCATGCGCCCGAGACCTTCAATATGTTTGATGATGTTCTTGTCGGCAGCCTTGACGTGCTGGCCTTCGAAGTCTTTGACCTCGCTCGTGAATTCACCTGCTGGGTTTAGTGGGTTTGGTGGCGATTTCTCAGCCGTAAACACCTTTTCTCGCCATGTAATAGCATAATCGTCTTCACCGAAGGCTGGTGCCTGGTGGACAATGCCTACACCCTCATCGGCTTTGACGTAGGTATCGTTGATAACGCGAAACCCAGAATCTTTAAACTCCTCGTAGAAGTATGGAAAGATGGGCTTGTATCTCCAGCCTGCAAGATCTGAGCCTTTGATCTTGAGTGGAATCACCTGGAACTTGTCCTTGTCTTTCTTCTTCGGATCTTTGAAGAGCACCGTCAGGCCAGACTCCAGCATGATGTAGTGCTTGTCTGTGACAGTGTCCCGCACAATGATATAATTAAAGTCTGGGCTGGCACAAAGAGCAACATTGCTGGGTAAAGTCCAGGGTGTGGTGGTCCAAGCGACGAAGTTCAGCTCCGCACCTCCTGCAGCCTTTGATGCCTCCTCGATCTTCGACCGCACAGCTTCTGGTTGCTCTTCGATAGGCAATACTGGAAAGCTGACCGTGACAGCAGGGTCCTGTACGTCTCGGTAGTCTTCTTGTGCCTCGCTCTTTGACAAGGCAGTGTTCAGGGCTGTAGAGTACGGGAGGACTCGGGCTCCGTGGTAGACTAGACCTTTCTTGTGAAGCTGTGCGAATACCCACCAACAGGTCTCCATGAAGGTAGGGTCCATGGTCTTGTAGTCACGGTCGAAGTCAATCCAACGTCCGACTCTGCCAACCACTCGCCTCCACTCGTTGGCATAGGTCAACACGACCTCTCTGCATCTTCGATTGTACTCTTTGATGCCTATCTTGTCCACCGCTGCTTTCCCTCGCACGCCCAACTCTTCCTGTAGCTGCTTGTCGATGATCTGCTCAATTGGCACGCCATGTGTATCCCAACCAAATCTCCGCTCGACGAATCGACCTCGCATGGACCAGTAGCGGGGGATAATGTCTTTAATGGTCGAAGCGAGTAGGTGGCCATAGTGAGGCGTGCCGGTGGCGAAGGGTGGACCGTCGTAGAACACGTACTTGGGTAGGTCTTTGGTGAGCTCGAGTTGGCGGTGGAAGGCGTCCGCATTATTCCAGTCGGCGAGAATGCGTTCCTCCTCCTTGGGAAAATTGATTGAGCCCATTGCGGGCGACTGGCTGGGCGGCGGATCCTTCTAGCCTGTTATATGCCTCCTTTGTATGGATGGAGTGCGACTGCTCGTGCGAGGTCCGGTTCAGCCCAATTGCTGAATGCAAAGCGTCTTGTAGGACTCATGGCGGCATAATGAGTCTAAGCTGTGACAGCCTTGGCGCTCAAAAAAGTGGCGGGTCGGTCCCGCACCGCAGCCATGATGCCTGATCGCCGCCAGACTCGAGTTTAGTCAGTAGCGCAAGACCACCTCACCTTCTCCTTGCCATTCATACCCAAGCTGGCATCTGCTCTGATGCTGGCATGCTGGCGTATGACTCTTGCGCTATTGTGGACCTGTCTGTGGCATCAAGACCCCGCCATCTCGAAATACTTACTACAAGAGGTTGGAGTACCCGAAAAGAGGCTGTACGATGCACGGTGCTGCTACATCTCAATTGTGTCGACAGTCGCCCTTAAGGTCCACAGATACATATCTACAAGGTTGCCGTACAGCTTTTTCCACCCGTTGGCAACGTCTGCATCACAACGATCTCATCGAAATGCTGGTCACTTTTGGGGCTTCTAAGCCGGCTGCTCAGGTCGTTTGGCAGCGACCGCTGCATATAACGACGCATGGAGATATTTCATGGCTGATTAGCTGCCAACTAGCCTCCCCGCTTGAGCAGGGGTGGCCGATACACGCACCCAGGAGGCGGCTCAGTGCTTGGAACACTCAGTAGCTTCATCGACTTCGACTGCGGTCTCATATTCAGCCTTTCCAAGCTCATGGCATAGACAGCAATAAGCTCCAAGCCTGGCTGTCTCACGCTCTGGTGAATGGCTTCATGGCACTGCATCGTAGGAATGTTTCTAGCATTGGTATTGCTACCAAACTGGGGCTTCTTGATATGCGACACTTTTGTGCGAGATGCTCTCAACTCCTGCACTGGCCGCTTCAGCCTCGTGTGAAAGCAGCTCCTTAGGAGCCACACCTAGGCCAGTTGCATCGCGTCACCCTCCTTTCCCTTCCTTCCCCAGCCGGGACATCATCCTCGGAGACTCCTGCTTCACATCTAAGCAAACAAGTCTAGCACTGTCTATCGCCAAGATAAACCACGAGTCTGGCTGCTCGGCTAGCATTCACCTCTTCGTAAAGACCAAGGTGATGAGCCAGGACTGTGTCGCACAAGCTCTGCTCCAGCTACGAAAAGAAATAGCACTCAGCATTTGAGAGCATCGCCTTCAAATCCTCCAGCATTTCCCGAAATGACCGTCTATCCGCCAGGCGGAGAATATCAACGGCTTCGAGATCCCCGAGCTAAAGAAAGCCAATTAATTTCGACTTCCGCGACGGCTCGTAAGCTGTAGTACGATCGACGTGAGACTTCGCACGTCCACAGGAACATGAACTGGGCGTCTACTCCAGCTAATCAGGCAAGTATACCTACTAGCAGTCTTGACTCGGTTGACTTCGCAGGACGCGTGACTCGGAAGCATTCGCGTTGTGGTGAGCAGAGGCGGTGTTGGATCATGCACGACAACGACGAACTCACAAAAACGGTGCTCACACTGAGGTCATAAGCAGGCAGTATAATCATCGAAGAGATGAGCACAGCAACATCCATGGACAGGGAGCCGTTCAGTTGTAAAGTACATTTATGTGAGGTTCCGATACCAACGAGGACATCACAGACGCGTAGATCAGGCTTGTGAGCCGAAGAGTCATATGCAGCTTCGAGATGGCATGCATTATTACTCACCAGACTCCGAAGGATTCGCGGTCTCGAGGCGAACGACATCAGATGTGAAGATCAACGAGGACACCACATCAGTACCGCTCAAGTCTGCAGCCTACTCCAGCATATACTGGATAGGATATGAGAGGTCTGATTACACCTGAGGAGGCGAAGTTCGTTTGACAAGTTAGGCTATCACAAGTATCAACAACCCGCTACCCGCCTACACTTTCAGCCGCTTCCATGGCAACATCTCGACTGCGCCTCTTACAGGAGGTCTAGGCAGACCAAACCAATATGAGCCTACTCTGATAGCTTCAGCTGCTGAGCTTGGCGGTTTCCGAAGCAATCCTCTGCTGCTCCTTCTGCTGCATTTCCTTCAAATCGGCGACATGCTTGGCGCGGCGCTCGACATGCTCGTCCTTGACGGCAATGGCATCATCAATTCTGCTCAAGACCTCCGCGCGCCGCGCCACCAGCTCGTCCCTCTCATCGACCGCCAGGACAAGCTGCTCAAGGGCCTCGTTGTATTCACTCAGCTCCTCCATCTTCATGGCAGCTTCAGCTGGGTTCGTCTGAACCAAGTTGAAGTAATCAGTGACCCGATTGGTGAGAGCAACTTCTCCTGGCGAAGCGGCTGGTGTTGGCATTGCAGCAGACTTCCGAATGTGCAAAGTTTCTGAGACAATCGAGATTGACCCAGGTTTTGGTGCAACGATAAGGGGGTCAAGCTTGAACGCCGGCTTTGGCGGCTCTGCGGCCTTCTCCGCGCCTTTTGCGGGCTTAGCAGTAGCCTTGCGTAGATGCGGCGGAGACGCGTTGGTAGTCGCAGTCTTGACGACGGTAGACGACTGTGCCTCGTTGGCTTCAGCCTTGGTCCCCGTGGCAGCAACCCTGGCCAGCATCTGCGCCTGGAATTCGGACATCGATGATTGGGTAGCAGCAGTCTTGGGCTGCTGAGCCGCGGACTTGACTTGCTCAACAGCAGCGACATGCGCATGAACAGATGCTAGGGTCGCCACAGGCGCAGCCGCTAAGGGTGAGGGTGCGAAAGAAGCTGAAGCTGGAACAGACGCCATTGCTGGTGCTCTGGCTGAGACGGAAGACGGAATAGCTCCAGGCTCGTCGATCACCTTGGAAACCTGGTCTGCAGCCTTCATCATTCTGGCTTGAGCATCACGAAGGGTGTTGTGAAAAGCCGATGTGGGAGGCGTTAGTGTGCTAGTAATTGGCACTGCTGGCGCCTTGACTTCGGACGTGCCAGCCGGAGTGCCTGCATTGGAAGCATTCCCCCCCATCTTGATACCCTCCAGGTCGCGAATGCTCGAAGAAGACACGGTAGGATGCGATGGCCGCGCGATCTTGCGCTTGCCAGTCTCCTCATGAACTACAGCGATTGGCGCTGGTGCGGCGCTACACATTGGCGGTGAGCTCTGTGTCGGTGGTGGCGGCGCGCGAAAGGTAGAGCCACTGACTGACGATCTGCCAACCGCTGGACCGCGACCACGAGATGGCTTCGCAGATGGACCGCGAGTGGCCAAATAGTCGGGATCAGACTTTAGCAGCTGCGCCTGCTGTGGATTGAAGAGCGTCGGCCCACGAGGCAGGTTCGGGTCGGCAGTGGTGACCGTCGCTGGTGCTTCAGAGGAGATAGAAGACGCATTGCTACGAAGTGGTGATACGGTGCGCTGGCTGCCTTGCAGGTGTGCTGGTACCACTGCTCGCCGACGTGGAGCCGCGGATGGCGTGTCCATGGCGACTGGTGTGACGGTGGTGGAGGAGGTATGGGCGGCGGCCATCGATGGTGTCCCGAATGAGAAACTGCTTGTGCTATTCCCAGCACTCGACATGATGCTGCCATGTCGTGGCGCGGTATTCTCGTCGCGCTGAAATTCGTCAGTTGCAGCAAAGAAAGGTCGGGAGGACAGACGAGAAGGTTCATGTGTCGTACACGAAGACCGCACACCACTTACCGAGGACGAAGGTACTGGATCAGCCCAGAGGGATGCGCCCAGGCTTTTCTGCATCTTCGCGACTCTGGCGATGGTGGTGGCAGTGGCAAATTTCGTAACGGAGGCTCAAGTCAAGTTGCGTGTTTTAATACAGCAGAACGCGGAAACGGTCCCGTGCTCTAAGCCCAACGCTCCTGCTTCCGCTCCCAGACGCTGGAGACGTCAAGGGCAGCTGTTCGTTGGGTGTTGTATCGTGCACGCGAGCTCGATATGCACACATTCTGTGCCTGCCACATTGCTTACTGACGGCTGCCGCTGAGAACCTCCCATCCATCCACCGAAGCCAGGAAGGAGTGAAGCATCACATGCAGATAATCTTCGAGCAGCGGGTGAGTTGGAGGCCAACAATGCTGCTGATCCTTGCACATGCATGTGCAGCCTAGCCAAGTCAGCACTTCTCGCGGGCTGGCTTTCGTTAGGGTATTTAATTTCCATCGAGATGTCAACTCAGCGTGTGGGCGGCAACACCGGGCACCAGCAATGAGAGTTCGAGCCTTCCCTTTTGGTGAGCACTTTCGCTCGAATGATGAGCCGTCTACTCCCGCGCTGCGTCGAAAACTTCAGATCTACAGCATCAAGCGTGCATGCTGCGCACTTGCGAGCGTCTGTACACCGAAAGGTCATGGAAGGATCGACACCCGCCGAGAAGAATATACGGACGCCACTCAAGACCCGTTGAACTCGGATCTCGGTCTGCGACTCTGATATCACAGGCAGAATTTCGAATGCATATACCTTGGTAGTAGCATATACCATTCTTCGGCCAAGATGATCATGTGAAATGCTTGGCAGGAGCATGCTTTGAGTCAGATTACATGCTGCAAATTGCAATTGCGGAGGTTTACTTCCCTGAAGATGTGCTCTCAGTGCGAAGAGAGGCTTTCCACTATGCTCGTCAGAAGTCCACTCGTACGATGCCGGAAGTGATAGAGACCGGAAAAGGGAGTGATTGTGAACCAATCACACATTTTCGTCTCTACCTTACACAAACGTACATGCCTCTCATGTACAGTATCTTGCGTCACTCGTAGGGCCACAGGACGGATCCACACCCACGTATCTGACCCACGATCTGACCGCACTAGAGACCGCTTCACTGCCTCGGTTCGTAGTGAAATTCTGTGCATCCAAGTTGGCGAATTGCACCTGCAGCTTGCAAGCACGAACTCAGCATCTGTGTGGGTCGGATCTAGACAGACAACGTCCGCTCTGCAGTCACAGGGCTCCAATGCGGCCGAAAGACCTCGTCAAGTCTGGAGATGATGGCATTTGATGCTGCTCGCCGAGGTACGTGCACCGCCTCCACCACTCGGATCGAACCTGTTGGGGAGGATGGGCGTTCCAAGTCGGACCTTTCCTCGTTGACACGATCCAGGCTGACAACTCGTCTGGCCTTGTAGCCTAACAATTCGGGCGTGCTAATGCCCTCTTTGGCTCGTTGATGCACTTCTTGGATGAGTTGAGCTCTGCTTTCGAGTTGTTCGCGTCGACCTGACGATGTCTCAGGAGTGATACAGCGCGGCTTTTCGATGAGGTGCTGTCTCGGTCCGGGGAAGTTTGGAGTGCCTAACGATCGCTGTGGATTTTCTGGTGTTCGTCTTTCCGAGGCTGGATTTTGGAAGTCCTGGGCTTCTGGCGTGTCGCAGACGCGGATTGGTCTCAGGCGTGGTGTAGTCATAGCAGGCGAGTTGCCGGCAGACCATTGTTTCTCTACTTGGTCATGATCGCCAAATGTCCTTGCGTTGAAGCCGGGACCGAAGTACCTGCCATGGAGGTCTTGGACGATTCTGTGACGCTGCCACCAAAGCAGAAAGCCGAGGAGTAGGAAGATGGATGTCAAGCAGATCGGCAAGGCAATGGCTACCGTCAGTACATCGTTCGACGCTTTGGGCCTGCTACTGTGGGCAGACATGGTCGGAGCAGTGTGCAAAGGCTCTGTCAGACGCTCTGGAAGTCGCTTTCTCTGCCAAAAGGGTGACCTGGTGCCATACGCTCCTTGTTATGGCACCACAGTGAAAGATAGCCGGCCACATTGGCTGGCAGGTTCAGATAACAATCGGGCAGCGAGCGGGAGTTTCGTCAAATGTCGAGGGCGGCCGATTGCAGGCTGATATGAGTACCGCTTAACATAGTTGCACGAGCTGCCACAAATGATGCTCTCCGGGCGTAAGAGGTGAAGACCAAGTACGAGTGATCTGCAACTCTGCCGCAATCTAGCTCTGCTACTTCTCTCGGTCGTTGCTTGCCGTCACAGTGATCAGGCTCGTGACAATGGCTGTGGGGATGGGGGAAAGTAGGCCATGCGGCAATGCAACATGTACATATCCATGGCTAGAGGCATTTGCCAGATCATCTGGCGTCGGAGACGAGATGTCCTCGTAACATCACGCCAAAAGTCATGAGCGCGCGACGTTGAGGGAGGCATCAGCCCGACCGTCGTGCAACCACCAGCCGTCGTTTTGACGTGGGAGATGATGACAGAAAATGTTTGCGTTTCACGAGTGTCGGAGAAGTACGCAGCTGTACTGCCTTGTTGCTCACCAGTGTCACCACCTCCCGATAGTCATCGATCCACATAGCACCCTGGCTAGAAGTAGGACAGACTGGATACGGAGCAGTGAAGGCGACTGGGCTTGGCCATGGATGTTTCGATGAAGCTTCATCGTGAAAGGCGGGCGGGTCGGATCGGGCGTCAGACGAGGATGTAGCGATTAGTCATCTATCGATAAGTCACCCATGAGCCAAGCTCACTGCCTCCGACCCGACGCAATGCACAGAAACACTTCATCTCTTCTCGAAGCAGACAGCAGACGGCGTGCAGTGCCGCGAATATCCCCGCTATGGACCAGACTCGCGCTATCAACGCCCTCGCGCCCTTCATCGCACTCGCCAAATCCGCCAACTCGCCACGAGCAGCCGCCGACCTGATCACCCAAGCGACTTCCGCCGCTAACACGTACGTCTTCGCTGAGCTGCTGCAACAGCCCAACATCCAGGCTCTTGCCGGTCACGAGCAGTATGGTGCCTTCCTCACACTCCTGCAATGCTTCGCCTGGGGCACTTGGGAGAGCTACAAATGTACCTTCGCCTCTTCCACTCCCACATGAGAGTATCATTCATTAACCGCGTACAGCTACTCCCAATCTGCCATCATTATCAGATGCACAGACATTGAAGCTCAGACTACTATCGCTCCTCACGTTTGCTGCAGAGAAAACATCGTCACCCTCAACAGCTACCAATCTCAGCTATCAATCGCTCTGCAACCGCCTCGACCTGTCCAATCCGGTGGACCTCGAGCACATCGTCACCGAGGCCAACTACAGTGGACTCATCACCGCCACTCTGAATCCAGCTACCCAGACAGTCGTCATCAACTCCGTCGCCCCACTTCGTGACCTTGCACCAGGCAGCGTGCAATCCATGGTCGCGGAGCTCGCTGCTTGGAGCAATCGCTGCGACGAAGCGCGTGCATACCTCGAGAACGAAATCAAGCTGGTCAAAGCCGACGCTGAGAAGCGGGCAAAGCGAGAGGCAAAGGCAGAGAAACAGATCACTGCGGTTCAAGAGGCGGCAGACAAGCCAAATTCCAGTGGCTCGGGACTCTTGGCCAGCCGCTCGGGCCACAACACGAGAGGTGCCCAGAAGCGCGATCAAGCGGACGACGACGATTACGAAGATCCAATGGACGTGGATGAAGGAGGCCGTGCTGGCCGTAAGAAGAGTGGAGGAGCAGCCGGTCTTCTTGGCAAGATGATGGGCAAGGGCGGCTCGAAATAGTGGAAGAGCTTGTTCCCACGCTATGTTGCGGCACAGAATCGTACTGAAGTTGCAAATGAAACAATGAGCAGATCAGAGCAGGACGGTTCGCGTATACAGGAAAGTGGAAGTGAAGTGTTGTCGGAGGAACCTGGACGTAACCGGACAGTGTCGCTGGGGAGGCGTAGATGGATGGCCCCGAGAAGACGCAATGGGAAACTGTATAAAGAGCCTCGAAACGCAGAGGTCATGTCCAAAATCTCCGACAGAAGTGAGCCTAGCCAGGACGACAAAATGAACACTTCGTCTGCACAAGGTGAAGGGTCCCAACGGAGGGCCGACAGTTCTGGTTCCCACAATCGTATCCGACGTACGTCACCATCTACATCCAGGCGAGCCAGTCACGCGGACCTTCGCACCAGAGAATCAGATGAGCCTTTAGAAGCTGTGACGGACGAAGGACCGAGGCAGTACTTGGGGTCGACTTTCGACCCGCGTCGCATGAACATGGGCGAAGCCAGCTCAAGTGTCCGCAATCCGGTAGCCATGCCCAATCGTGCCGAGCCGGAGGAAAGCGAGACGCACTCCGATTACGGTCGATACCTGAATAGTCGGGACTCGATGGTCTTGCCAGAAGCCTCCAATTCAGGTCAGCCTTCGTTTGACGAACGAGTGTTCTCTTCGTCTGTGACCAGCCAAGAGCCGCTAGGTGTACAGGACGAATCTTTTCCTTCTTCCGAAGAATGGATCTCGGCAAACGAAGAGTGACCAGAGCACGGTTAGTTCGCGCGCCGGTAACGTGTTAGGAATGAGATAGACAACAACAGTTTAGAAAACTAGTGACTCAATCTCATGCATAGGCAGCATCCAAGCTCCCAAGCGGTATACAAGCGCTATTCAATTGCGCCCAATATGTGCTGCTTGTCCCATCAGCGAGCAAAGATGTCCCGAACGCGCGTTCTGTTTAGTCACAAGAGGAATCCCAAGTCATAGGACGTTTCCAGATTTCATTAGATCTAAACTCCAATGGTCGTCGCCGCAGAGCAGTTCCCAGGCCCCGAGAATCTCTCTCAGCTTGATGGCTGGGCCTGTAACTTGGCAATCGCAGAGTGCTGGCGCATGGCTTGACCGTTTCATGGGACTAATGAGGGCAATTGGTGTACGAACTGTCACAAGGCTGCATAGTGCATTTCAGCTTCGATAAGCCGATGGTGCCGTCAACACTTCAACGTTGCCGAAAAAAGCTAACACAAGCTCGGAGCAGCCTCTGCATTTTATTGATGATCCCAAATCCATCCTACCTCAGCGGTAACAGCGATAGCGTCTGTCATACATTCCGATTTCTAGCCGCAAAGTGACGGAAGGGGAAAACGTGACGCTCTTATAGGTGGAAGTCGCGATCTGCCAATCGCTATTAGAGGCTCGCAGCCACGAGTTATTTAAGTCTGCAATTCTAGCAGACAGGCCTGGTTGTCTGTATATCGAATGTTAGCTCTGTGTGCTTTGAACAGTATGTCTGAAAGCTCGCCGAATGCTACGCCTGTCGTGCTCTGAAAGCCCGCGGCGCAGACTTTCCATTCTCGAGAAATTCCGGTTCCGTTACCCAAGTGCCCAAGATACATCCGACCACACGCTATGCAGAGACCTCCCAAAAGACAACGCAGGCACACAGAAAGGAGAATGAATACTCAGTTCCAGACTTCCAGTGGCCGTAATTTCACGCCCAACTTCGGATTCAAGTCTGCCATCCACATCAGCACACAGCTCGACTTAATCATAGATTTCGATTGGGGCCAACTGGTCTATGTTGTAGAGCCAGTTACTACCTCGTTCTTCTTTCTCGAGCCTAGACGAAGGAACATTAGCATTGAGTCACATGTAATTGTCGAAGACGATCATACCAGTCATAGGGCCAGAGAACTAGGTGACCTTGGATAAGGTTCAACAAGTCCTCGGCATCCTCTCGCGAGAGGAGGTCGTCGGGCAACGGCCTGGCACTACTTTTTGTCGTTCCACGGCGGCGTCCCTTCTTTTGCGATGCAGTGTGACCCAATAAGACACCATTGCTCTTCTCGGACTGAGTCGCAGTTGTTTCCGGCGCATGGTTTGTGCTATCGCTGATCGTGACCTGACGCTTGACATCGTTTTCTCCATTCTGCAGCGCCGGCTTTTCCTCAAGATACTCATCAGAGGGTGCAACCTTTTCATCAGACGCTGCAATTCCAGAGCTCGTGTTGTGCTCAAGTGGCGGCACTTCATCCTGTTTTAATGGCTCCGGCTGCTTAGGCGTAGCCTTCTCATCGAGTGGCGTATGATATGGGGATGGTACAGCTGTCGGGGCGCTAGACGTTATGGATTTCGGTGACCCAGGTGGGTCACGATGTGCTCCCGTATCGTTCGACTCGTTCGTATGTGTCTTTTCCAAGCCCCTACTGCCAGATCGAAGCTTCTCCTTGAAGCTGCTAATGATACTCTTAGAACCGATTGGATTTGGAGGTCCTACGCCCACTTCACCAGTTCCTGGAGGTCCAGATTGACTAGGTGCTCCCGCCGCCCGCGGTGGCTTACTGGTTCCTAAGCCTTGCGACTGCATGAACAGCTCGTTGTATTCGTTGAACCTCTGGTATCCTGCCCAGTCCAAGACCTCGGAGTCTGGCATGCATCGGAACACTTGTCGATAGATTCTGGTATTGTTCTCTGCGACCTGATTCCATATTTCCTTATAGAAGTTGTCCGCCAAAGGATCTGTCATACAATCTTCGCTGACTTGTGGACGGCGAAGTGACGCCTTGAACGATTGCGCAACCTTCGAGGAGGAGTTGGGGTCTACAGGCTTCGCCACCTCTGCCGATGGACCCCCTATGTCGGTATCATCGGAATTGGGAAGCTCTGGAAGCTGTGACCGTGTCACCAGTCCAAGAGCAGACGTGTCCGTCCGTTCGTTAGGCCATGGTGGACGAATAGGCAGGTTTTCTTGGAGCTCTCGGCTGTGGCTTCGCTGTAGCTCTAATTCATGCACGTTCTGTATATTCTTGATACGGTCAAAGTCGGGAGTATCCTTCTTGAGAAGCTTTTCGTGCCCTTGAGAACCGATGAAAGTGTCTCGTTGTCCGTTATCGCCTGCGTCAGTGAGCCTCTTCATGTTGTCAAACCCGTAGCCATCTACATCGAGGTCGCGCTTCGGCCCTTTCATTTTGTCATCAGCGCCGTCTAGGTGCACCTGGCTCACGGTGTCTGACGAAGCTTGGGTAGTCCCTGCCCAGCCATTGATGTTTTCAGTCTTGCGACCAGCAAAGCCTGAAGCCGTTCCTTCTAGGCTGAGCGAGTTCAGCGCATGTGGCGGCGGTGTATGTGGTGGCGTCTCGTAGTCTCCATGCGCCGGATCTGGCTCGCCATAACGATAGATTCTGTCCATTTCCATATTTTGTTCCTCACGCTCTGCAGCTGCCTGCTCACGCCTGTAAATAGCGTCCACATCAAGGCCGAGATGCTCCCTCATCAAGCGTTTGCGCAGCGTATGCGGGAACTCCCCAACCTCATAGGGACGTCCGCCCATTCGGCTTGGCAACATGCATGTGTCAGTCACAACGGCGGCCACTTCTGAGTCTCTTGAGCCTAGCATGGACCGCTCATTGATGTTAGCTGAACCAATGATGACCGATCTGTCATCAACGACCATGCACTTTGCGTGGATGTACAGCTGCTCCGTGGTCAAGCATTTGCGATGGCCGATTTTGCCCCATTGACGCAGAGAATAGAAGCGTATGTAGTCTTCAGGATCGATGCCAGCTGCTCGCAGACGCCCAAAAATGGACTTCTCTCCGCGGCAGATGCTGCGATACTGGCACATCATGATGAGCCGAACACTGGTTCCGTCCTGTGCATCAACACTATTCTGAAAGCCAGGCATCAAAGGGATGACCAAACAGGCTTGCCATTGGTCGCCAGCATTGTGAGCTCGGATAGCTCTTTCCACAATCGCATCTCCTATCGAGTTGTGAATTGTTGTTCCTTCAACGGTGGTACTGGAAATGTAGAATTGATTCTCGATGTACACAAAGTGGTCAGAGCTTTCGATGAGAGACACATATGCGTTCATGATGCTGTGCTCCACCTTCTTTTGGTAGCCGATTGACCATGGGCAAGATGATCGTAGAATTTGGATCTGACATGTCCCAGTCATGCCCAAGTCCTCGAGTTCGGATTGGTCGTATTCAGGCGGCGGCATAAGGACTGGCGTGGGTCTTGTTGGAACTCGTGATCGCAGAATGTAGTTCCAACGTTGCACGAAGTGACGACCGACGTCTCGAGCTGGCTGTCCAACTATCTGCATTGCAATGTCATGCCACGGCATTCTCGGCACCTTCGTACGATCATACATCTCCTCGTAAGGCCGATCTAACGCGTAGAAGTCTTGCACTCTAGGGTTAGAATAGTCCTTTCCAGGCCAGACTTGGCAGTTATCAATGTCTCTGGGCACGTCGTGATCGAGCTCAAATCCTGTAGGCTTGTCGTCGGTGAGAGTGTGGCATGGATCGTCCCAGCGTCCAAAACACAAGTCTACCCCTCCCACGAATGCCATCATATTATCAACCACAACAAGCTTCTCGTGGTGTGCCCAGAAGAACTGGTTCTGTCGGAACTGGTTCGGGGATCGCTGTACAATGATATTTTCGTGCAAATCTAGAAGACTCCACTTTGTATACTCCGAGTCAATAGGGATCGCAGATTCAATGTTGCGGTATACGATGACGAAGATCTTGACTCCTTGCTCCGCTTTCCTCTTGAGCAGACGATCTAGTCGCCACTTTTGGCTGATTGCTGGGGGCCTTCGCATATAAAGCTCGGGGCTGAGCCACCAGTCATGTATGTAGACAAAGTCCTTGGCATTGTCGATGGCACGAGATACTTGCCACATGTGATCTCTGCCATCAACCAGCCAGCGCGCCCAAACATTTTCGCGGACAGGTGCGAAGCTTCCGAAACGCTGCTTTTGCGACCACACCGTGTGGTCTTTCATATGCGTAATTGATTCCCGGAATTGATGGTACTGCTTCTCATTCCTTGCCACCAGCCTCAATTTACGCTCGGAGTTGAAAATTCGGATCGCGTGTGTTGTGTTGCCAGCAACTTTTGTTGCATTGTCTTTGGCAACTTTCGCCACGTCTTGAGCAGTCTTTTGGTCCAGCAGTTTCTCTTTTGGCTTGTCAAGTGCGAACTCGGAGTCCACCAGGAAGACGTCAAACGGGATCAAAGACTCCGGCCCGTCCACGCATACGATGTAGCTGTGCCGTACAAGGAACCAGCGCCGCTTATGACGCTCCTTAGAGGAGTGAAGGTTAAATGTCTGCAGGTTGGCGCGTCGAAAGTTCAACTCTCGTTTCCGCATGTTCGCGATCTGGAGAAGCCCTTGCTTGCCTTGGTACCCGCTTTCCGCCGCAAGTCGAATTGACATAGCAGATACCTCCAGAAATTTGCAGAGACGTGTACTGTCGGGCCGGAAGATGAGCCATCTGATCATTTGCTGCAGGTAAATTTCAAGCTTCTTCCGGGTGCGCTCTGCATAGATAGCCTTTTGTCGAGCGTCTAGGTCCTCAGGATCCATTGGACTATTACCAATCTCGCTTGTGCTAGTCCTCCTAGGTGGTGCAAAAGAGGACTGTCGGCGCTTGTGTCCCTTCGGTCTCGGCTTTGAAGCAGGTGTGGCGACGGCATCTTCATGTACGCTGGTAAGACCACCGGTATCAGTACCCTCCCCACCGTCTGCTTCCTCCGCTTCGTCTTGAATCTTGTCGAGAAGACCACGAAGGCCACGAGCGTAGGGAATCACGGTCCTGGGGAAATGTGGCATTTTGGCCATCTTCTTGTCTTCGCCGCGCAAATGAACGGCTTTATCTCTAGCACTCTGGCCTTTGAATTTGATATGAAGGTTCATGAAGTCATTCACGGAGCGAAAGACTGTCCAATTCATGCGCGCGGGTCCATTGCCGTACTCAAGATCAATCTTGTAGACATAATCGCGGTCGCCTCTTTTGTCTGTACGGGGCTGTACATCAGGAATGGTAATTTTGAGCTGCTCAAGAAGTACCGGTATTTTCTTGTGATGATGCTCGTCACGTTGGAACATGCTTGCGAAGATGAGTGCCGCAGGAGCTCCGGCTATAAGCTCAGCCATCAGTTGCGCCGACTTCTGGTGATCTATTCTGGCCCGCTCATCCTTCTTTCGTTGACCAAAAGTGCGGACCATGGACTTGACTTGTCGCCACTTCTGGGCGCTTGTGCTATTGTGCCTGTCTGCACGTTGTCGGAATGGAGAGTTGCTATCAGCAAATCCGGTCAAACGACGCAAATTTCCAGGTCTTCTGTGCTCAGAGGCTTCGCCTTCAGGATTATGCTCCTTGCGCGCTGCGTAGCTTAAGCCACGAGCGCCCTCGATACCTCTTCGCCAAGCACGCCGCACGCGATCGCGGCCCTCGTCCTCAGATACACCTACTCTATCGGCAGCTTCATTGTCGGTGTCGTAAACATCTGTCAAGGTGCCTCCCCGAGCCTGTGATTGGATGGCTCGATCGTTATTTCCAGGCATAGAATTGTCGCGTATGTGTTCTCTGACGAAGGAAGCGAACCTGGAGGCTCGAGGCGTAGTAGGCAAAGACTCAGAACCACCTACAACGGGCCGCTTGCGCTTGCGCCGTTGCTTGTTTCGGGAAGGGCCTGGAGTCTCGGTATCTGCGGAATCTTCTTCGTCGGCATCCAGCGCATCTTCAACAGCCTCATCTGGAACAGGATACATCGGCTCACTGCGCTCCGACTGGGGAGACAGTGCCGCATTCGGGGTGGTGAATCCTGTGCCGTTACTGGGATTGCGATTGTGGAAGGAGGCGGGGGAAGCCAAAGACTTCAGTTTCACGAAGAACGAGCCGGAGCCTTGTCGATCTCGAGGTTCATTCTGTTCAGTATCCGCGTCCTCCCATGTTGTGCTCTTGGCGAGAGGGGTTGGCTGTGTAGGCGTTGTTTGCTCCTCGGGATTCCAGCGCGCGAATTGCACACTTCTCCGACCCTCTGGCGGCGTGCCTGCCCCTGCGGACGCGCCAATGCTCGGACTCTTGCTGCTGTTCACCGTGGAAGGGCGTTCGCTGTTGCCCTTCTGGAGCTCCTTAGTGGTAGGCGACAGGCCTATCGAGCCCGGAGCGGCATTGAAAGGGAAGGCACCGGGCGAGGGGGGCTTGAACTGCAGTGACGGGGAATGTGGAAGCGGGTTGACTTGCAGAGGTCCTGTGGGAGCGCTCGGAAGTGTCCGCCCATTCACCACCACGGCCTCACCACCGTTGGCGCCGTCGTGTTGCTGTGTGGGTAGCGACGCGGTGGTGGGGGAGACGCCGGTGGGACTGTAGTTTTTGGTATCGTCCCCCTTCTGGACCACCACTGCTGAAGCCATGTCTGCCGATGCTGCCGCTCCTTTCACGTCTTCCGCGCGTCGACCGCCGTGTCGCCGTCGCACAGGCTCTTCCAACACCAGGTTTCAGATACTGCCAGCCTATGCGCGCACCCATGATGAAGAAATTCGTCCAGACATCGTAAGTGAAGCTGTCTGCCGGGTCTAAGAAGTCGAACGACCAGGATTACTTTTAGATGCTACCTACTTAGTCTTACGGGGTACGGACGCTAGCAACCTTAATCGATCCCCACCAAAGACCGGGGATGAACCAATCAAGTACCGCTCGAAATTTGTCTAGGACTACCTCCGACATCCGCCTCCCATTACAACACTACTGTATAAACACCCCTCTGTCGTTTGGTCTTGCGACGCTTCTCTCCTTCTGTCTATGAGTTCACATCCGGCTCTGTCGACTCGTTACCCCTGCCTGGGCTACTGGTACATGAGAAATAGGACGGCATCGTGGTAGAGAATCCATGACTCTGTTGCCGTGTGAAACAATTACGAGAAACCGGCAGGTCTTCTGCGGTTTAGTGCCTGTTCAAGGCATCACCAGCCCGCGATAGGCGGTCCAGCGTGTGCTGGATGTGAAGATACAGGCTTGAGAGAGTAAAGAGGTAGCCTCTCGTGCGAAAGGGCTTGCTGCTGGCGACTGATAGTCAATAAGCTGCTGCCATCTGCAGTGTCTTTGGAGACGTGTGCCACCAGCATAGGCTGATCGGGTCTTTGTGGAAGCGCAGTGGTGTCATCCTTAGTCGGTTGGTGCACTCTAGGAGGCTCCGGAAGCACATCGCTGTATCTGATGGGCTTTCCGTCGAGGTCTATTCCCACTTCCAGATCACGAGCCAGGGATCCTTCTGGCGATATCGGTGACTGCGAGTTCGACCAGCGGTTCATCTTCTCCAATTCGGCAGATATGGTGTTCTGACTTTTGCAATTAGTCCGACTCGAAGGTATGCTCGAGAGCGGCGACGTGTACACCGTCGAACTGAATCGCTTGGGTGTACGCTTTTCATGCTCTCGCAGTGATGGCGCCACAGTTTTCGTGAAAACAGGTTTGATGACTAGAGTCAAACGAGTCAGTGTATTTGCTTTCCCGGTCAGACAGGTCAATGCTTACCGGCAATGGACGCGCAAAGAATGCCTAGGTTGATCTCGATGAATGACCAGGTACTGATGGGAGCCGCATCTCGCATCGGTTGTCGCGAATTGGTGTAGATTTTGATTGAGTACAGTCGGATGCAGCTCGCCAGCGTTCCCAGGCCAGCGACCAAGAAAGCCGCCATAATTCCGACCTTCTGACCTTTCGGCCTCGGAATTTTCCAGATGATTGGCATTGGTAGAGCAATCATGACTAGATCGGTGATGATGGTGAAGATATTTGCCGCTGTCGAAGCGTGAGTGTCATCAACCAACGTCCGCGAGCAAGATTTGACTCACAATAGAAGAATGCCGTAATGTCGATACATTTGCCCGGCGTGACTGGTTTCCAATATTTCTTCATCGGAATGCACTGCACCGAGAAGACGACCACGGTGGTCGCAAAGTGTAATACAATGATGGCAAGCAGAGTCAGGCTTGCGTACCAGAACCATCCTCGTAGCTCGTTACCTGAGGATGTTGATCAGTAACGCGACTAAGACCGACGACTCAATAGCCTGACCTACCAAGTCGTAAATATAAGCACATAAGTGAAAGCTTTACGCAAAACACGGTGAGGTAGTAGAATACCTCTTCAGTGTAAACGGCCTGTTCGAGATCAGCGACCTGGGCTCCTCGCATCCATTGGCGACACATACTTGAATGGCTTTCTCGGCCCAGAACAGCGGAACATCTTGCAACTCCAGCCCAACGCCCCATCGTATAGAGATGAAGGTCGCTATAGTAAATCCTACCGAACAAGTATATGCAACGAACATAGCATGATCATCGTATCCTAATTTCCGTCGTCTCTGAAAAAGCGTGAGCATGCGACATATTATCGCGAATGATCCGAGTAGTGTTGCAAGGACGCCTGTGAGGAGACGGTCAGCTTCTGCCAGTATGCGAAATCGATATAGAGAATCACTCACCAACAACGACCAGTCCCACCCTCGCCGATGTGAACTTCTCAGGATGTCTCGCAACCGGGATAGGTGTGATGACAATCTTCTCGGACAACCAACTTCCCCAACCGCCATCCGGCCTCGACAGACGCGCCAACGCCATCCCCCAATCCAATAGGTGTTGTGATGCAGTAGCGACCGTGGCTGATGGCGTCGTGATGTGGCAAGCTACGATGTCTCTTGCTCCTGCTCACTTCCTGTGCAGAACAACCCGATTCCGGTTCAATGCATGGAAGGCAGCAGGTTAATTGGTAGACACCCAGTTCGGTCCAGCTAGGGGATGGTGCGCAGGTTCATGCAACCAACAACCAGATGATGCACGCAGCGCACGATATTGAGATCCAAAGCCGGAGGGGCGGAGACTGGACGGTATCGCAGCTGGACAACAAGCACGACTGATCGAATGATAGCAGCAGAGGGCAACAACAAGCAGGACCGAAGTGAACAATCAGGTTCCGCGCGTGCAAGGGTCTGGTCGGGTATCTTATTGCTCTACTCATCATCCGACTCAGGTCCACCTCCATACGAATGGGGTGTGGACCATCAGTCTGGACACCACCCTTGCTCGTAAGCGAAGCAAAAGTAGATTTCCAGGAACTTATGCGCAGCATTCAATCGACAAGCACAGGTACACACAACTACCAGGAACATCATGGGGGCAGCCATACCCAATGCCCAAGCGTTCTATAGTCGACGTAACATCGTAATGCGCGGCAGTTGCGACCAATGTGCGCAAGACATAATAAGAAGCTGGAAGTTGGCACAAAGGGTCTCGTTTTCTGTAACCAACCTTGCGGGTTGCCTTGCAGGCGGTGCCCTGACAGAAGGACGGCCGTTGGATCGATGTCCGGATCTGAAGCACGAGGATGTCGACATCGGCTCCTTTCGTGACAGATCTGTACGGCAGACGGCACAAAGTCACGCAGGGTCTTGTGGGCCATGACTTCTACTTCTCTTCTATAGATCTGGAGACGACAAAATCGCCTTGTCGATGCTATCCTCTCAGCAACAGTATCAGACTGATGAGAAAGCTGCCCAATCCATGCACCGGCCAACAGCCAACGCCATGATTTCGGCTATGCAGATAATATTATTCTCATACCAATGTCTTTGGGACATGGATATCGCAAGTGAGAACACACGATGTCGTTCTGTATATCCTTCTTTCCGTCCTTACAGCCCAAACACACATGGGTATCCTATATCATTTCATCAGCTCTGTACCGCGTGATTGAGTTCCAAGGTGACGACATACCAGCAAAACGCTCTGAATCAAGGCCCTTGAAACACTGCACGTCCTCTAGACAGGCGCCAAACGGTGGATCTGTGAGATGGAGAAAGCAACGAGATCCCGGGAAGGTTCTAATGTCATTTGACGACCATGAGTCGTGGCTGACTTGCTTAAGCGAAAATTTCCCGCTGCCCAACGACGAGTGGCGAAAAATTGGCAAGCCAGAGTGTGAGTCCTACACACCTTTCCGATGTTTAAATTTGCTGTTCGGTAAAGTACTCTGGAAAGTGAGATGAGGTCGTGAGTCTTGGTTGCGAGAGTGCCTCGTCAGATTCTGAGCTGATCATGTGCTTTCGGTCCTGGCGGCTGATATTGCACAGACCCTGCGACCATTTCAGGCAGCATTCGTATGGTACCGACTTTTCTGTCTGATAGAAGGTCCGTATTTGTAGAATACGAACGGGATGGGGAGCATGGCGATGCAAATAAAGCCTAACAGAGACGAGGCCCACTCAATTCCAAGTCGCTCGTACATTTGGACCGTAAACTGGACCATTAGCTGTCTCCCTGGAAGCCGCGAGACATCCCACTTACAAGAGGGAAGCATCCCCCAATTACGTAGCGCATCAGGCCACTGGCTGCCATAGCCGAAGCACCGTTCATCGGGCCGTAGACGTCCACCATGTACAGTGCGGCACTGAGAAACAACCCCATATTTCCCCAGGCAAACGGTATCCCTGCCAGCAAGGGCGTTATCCAATGTATATCGCTCCGTGCTGTAAAGGCAAACCAAAACAGACTGGCGCTTTTTAGCTCAATGTCTCTCACAGGAATGCATCCGTTCGTCTCGTACGTACCCTGCTGGTAACCCGATCGCTGCGAGCATCCCCACGTATAGCCGTTCTTCAGGCGGAGCAACGCCATTGCCGTGTGCTCTAGCTTTGTCGTGCTTCTTGCGGTAGACTAATATGTCGACGGCAACGGCTGTGGCTGCCCCGAGGAGTACACCCAGTCCGATCGGGAGGAATGCGAGGCCGCTTTGCCAGGTGTTGAAGCTGTATTGCTTCGCGTATGTGTAGGGGAATGCGGCAAAGAATGCAAAAAGTACTGCAAAGGTGAAGGCGGTATAGATTCCGAGTAGCAGGACCTAAAGTCAAATGTCAGAATGGTCAGTGGATTGTTTGGCCACCAAATGAATTGGAGAGTAGTGTGCGTGATGGGGTTGCCGTGCTCGTCCTAGTCGCGACGGACTCATCCAACGGCAGAGTGACTGGGCTGAGGTGTACTCTTGCCATACTCACAATTGGCTCAGTGAAGATCATTGAGACTGGTCGAAGAAGCGTCACCATGAAAATTAGTTTTAGAGAACTCGTCATCGACAGTGAAGCAGGTTGTGGGAGGCCCAGCTTCTTTGCACGCCTTTGCAGGATGGCCTTTTTGTACGTCTCTTCCATTGGCAGACAAGTCAAGTAAGAGGCGAGGGTGATGAAAATCGTACACCACTGCGTCCATTGCCAACCTCTGAACTGTGCTGCAAATCCACCCTAAGTACCATGTCAGCATAGTGGCCATAGGCAGGGACGAAGGACTCACAACGACAGGTCCGATGGCGGGACCCAGAAATGGCATCATGATGAACATTGAGCTCTACGGCATAGGCGGTTAGGAGGGTATAGAATTTGTGCCTTGAAGGTCCTCTCACCGAAAAAGCTCTATCTCGAGTAGAGAAGAGGTCGGCGACAGTGCCAGCACCGATTGCTAGGACAGGTGATCCAGACAGACCCGCCAGCAAACGGCAGATGCACAGACTGCCAAATGACTTCGAAAGCCCAGCTCCGAGGAGGAACAGCATAAATATTGGTCCCGTTGCTTTGTACACAACGGACCGGCCGAACCTTTAGGAGAATTTGTTAGCTGTCCAGATGCTCCGAGACTTGCTCGTGCTCTTACTGCTCAGATAACGGTGCTGCAATACATGGACCGGCTCCAAGGCCGACGACGTATAGAGTCAGGGGAACGATCGCTGCCGTTCTCGATATACCGAAGTAGGCTTGGAGATTCTGGTTCGCGGGAGATATCATTGAAGATCCTGCAGTGACTGCCATGGATAAGAAAGCAACGGGCCAAAAATGACGAGCTTTCTTCCAAGACGACCTGACTCCCGTCAGTGATCATAGAGCGAACCCGAACGCACTGAGAGACACTGTACCAATTCAGCGGGCTATCAGGATCATGAGGCCCAGTCCAATCATCCGCAGTGTGCACTCTCGCCACTGATTCGTGCTTGGAATTATTCTGTTCAATTCCAGTCACACCAACATCAACGTTGCGCTCAAATCCGCCGTTGCTTTTGCTCCTTGTTGTGGTTTCGGTTTCGCCAGGTCCACATGCGAGTCGACCCTCTCCCTCCATCTTTTCGAGATCCATGTTACACGACGATGCTGAATTCGAGTGCCACATGGGAACAACTGGGGATGGGGCGGGAATGATTCTCATGGTGAAGCAAATGAAAATATGTCAAATACTTGCCCTTAGTACTTATCCCGATCTCAGGATCCCCTTAACATGTTTCCTCCTATGGAGATGCGGCTGCGTTGTCAATGGCCGACTAATCATCAATGCCGGCAAAACTCGACGGCTTCACCACGTTCCTATGCCGTGATATTGATAAGCGATTCAAGGCCGCACAGCAAGCATTGCTCGGCTTCGCACGAATGTCGCATATCTCTAGCGTGCGTAGTGCTCCTGCACTGGATTAGATCGTTGGTTGATGATGCTGCGTGGCTGGCCCACCTCGGCCTTGGCGTTGCTGAGAGTGAGAGTTTGGTTGCCAGAGATTACTGATCACTCATGTCTCTAACTTCCCACACGCCGCTTGCCTCCACAAAAGACCGCTGGAAGAGAGTCCTTCGCTTTTACATGGGGCGTGAGCGTTGTATGAGCTGACGGCAAAGGAAGTAATGGCGCTGCTGCTGTCCCTGTTCGTGTTCCTGATATGTGATCAATGGCTGATCAGTCTGAGGAGCAGTACTGTTAACACTACGAGGAACACCGGTCCTATATATATAACGTTTCATTCCACACCATCCGCACCTGAAAAACGAATCGCTTTCAGTCTGAGGAGTTGTGTCGGCCAAGTGGGCGGGTTGTCCGGGCGTGGGTTCGCAAGTTTCAAGGCTCAGGCGGCCATACTATAATGATTTCCGTCTCTGGTTCTTGATCCGACGGCTGACCCGTCCATATGGCCAGACTGCGGCAGTCTATCATTCCGCCTGGCGAGAGATGCTATGGGCAGCGTTGAATGTGCTGTCTGGTGTCTGCGCTGGAGGAGGGAGAAAACACGTGCGTGAGGCAGTCGAGTTGCGAGCTAAGAACCGAGGTTTCGGCAGGCGCGACCCTTCGGATCTCGGCAGCGACCGCGCTAAAAGCGGGTCTGACCCTCAAAGTCTTAGTATAACCTTCAATTATCTCGCGCGACTCTTTAACCTTCTTTCCTTCTATAACATCCTTATAATACGTTCCTTTTAGGTATCCTAGCTACAACTTCGCTTTAATATATTATTAATAGGTTAGCTTTAATATTATTATATTAAAGAGCAAAGAAGCAACCTTAGCGCTCGATAGCTTACGCGTTTACTAGGAATACCTTACGCTACTTAGTATTAGAGACTAGAGTAGTCTCTTACTATTTATAATAGTATATTAACTCTCTCTTAATATATCGTAAAGGCGCTAATAACTATATAGCTCGACCTATATATCGACGATACTAGTAATACTTTTACTATATATCGTATTTACTTTAGCGAGCTAGTTTACTATATCTCTATTACTAAAGGCGATATAATAGAGATCTATACTATACGTTAATATATCGTTAATATATCGAGAAGAGGACGATTCTAACTAATAAAAAACTAGTACGAATTTAAGATAAAAGCGACCTTAGTAAAGTATATTAAAGGCGATTATAAGGGAAGCGAGGTAAGTTTTAATATAATAATAACGTAATAGTAATACCTTTTAGCAAAGCTAACTTTTTTAAAGTATACTAGTAGTAAGGGTATAAAGTCTAAAAGTAGAAACCTAATAGCTATAGAAATTATAAAGGAGAAGAGTAAGTTATAATATATCTATAATCTAATTATAATATACTTACGTCCTATAGGATTCTATATAGCTCTATATAATAATCTATTTATCGAAAAGATTATAGAGGCTAAAAAAAAGATAATCGAACTTTAAAAAGAGATTTAGGACTTAGAGTATATTATTACTAAGTTATTAATATAATATAATTATATTACTAATATATTAATTTATAGTAATAAGAATAAGGGATTTAAGGATCCTAATAAAGAAAAAATAAAAAAAATAGAGAAGGAATTAAGAAAAATAAGGTATAAAGGCTATATTATAAAAGCGAAAGAGATATCGAAGCTATAAAGAAAAAAGGAAAAGATTTTTAAAAAGAATATAGCTAGCTTATAAGTAAAGGTTATTATTAGATTATAATTAGAATACTAATAGGTTCGTAAATAGTTAATTAGTAACGATAGTAAGTTACCGAAATAATATTAGGTAAGAAATAAGCTTATTAGCTACTTTTACGACGATCTAAGTATATAGCCTATAGAGTTTACTTAAAAAGAGGATAAGAAGGCTCCTATTATATTATAGTTCTAAGTAGATTAGTATTAGGTTAGGAATAGATTATAGAGCTTTCTTTTACTTTAGCGTAAAAGCTACCCTACTAATAACGAAAAATTAGATAGAACTAAAATAGTTACTACTAAAAGTAAGTAAATATAATTTCTCTTTTTAGTCGCTAGCCTAGCTTAGTCTAGTTAACGTAGCGTTATTAATAGGTTAAGAATAGGCGCTAATAAGTAGTCCTATTATACTTTCTAGTAACGAGTTAAACGTAGATAACTAGATAGTTATAAGATTAGAAGAGCAAAGCTATAATAACGACTACGATATGTTATTAACGCCTTCGTAAAAGAGCTTAGCCTATTAGTAAGTTATAAACGTATACTATAATTATAATAAGTCTAAGAGAAATCGTAGAGAAATAGCGAAGATATCTAACGAACTATATAATAGTAGTATCTTAATATAATAATAATATATTAACTTTCTACTAGTTCCTAAATTTAGAGTAAGGGGCGTCTAATTCTAAAGTACTAGATATTCGATTTCTAAGCTATTAATATATTATTAACGTATTAGTAAGCTCTCTACTAACTCTATAGCCCTAAAAAATTAAAGTATCTCGAAATCTAAAGATAAGGAAGATTAACTTCCTAGTAGCTATTAAGCTACTAAGAGATCGTAGATATATTAAGAAATATACGAGCTATATAGATTAAAAAAAGAAGGATAATCTTTTTAAAGGTTATATATATAGGCGAGTATTTAATAGATTAGAAGAATATAAGCTATATAATAAGTAGTTATAAATATATTATAAGCTAGTCGGCGCTTTTACTATTTTAATATTTTAGATATAGGATATTATTCTAAGATTATTACTACGAATATCCTAAAGGTAACTACGCTTTAGTATATTCGTAATAGGTTTATATTAAGATAATTATATAGCGTAGCAAAAGCGTAGCTATATTAATCTAAAGCTAGAGAATATATACTAGGAAGTTTTTAAAGCTTAAAGTTTATAGTAGAAGTATATTCGCTATATTTATAATAGTATTACGATGCCTTTAGAATATATCGTTAATACGCTTAGAGCCGTACTTTTAACTATAGTAGATACGATACCTAGTTTACTATAGTATTACTTTAGTAAGTAAAATTCTATAAACTCTACTACTCTTTCTAATATAAAAGTATTAATAAGTATACGACGATATATTATTAATATATTAAGAAGGGAAGACTCTTAAAAGAAAAAAATTTAACTATAAAAAAAAAAGGTAATAGAAGCTAAATCGTTTATAATATCTTTATAACGCCTCTATAATACCTTTTAGTAGATCTAGCTTCGATTAAAGATACGCTATATAAATTTAGCTATATTAGCTTAGGATTTTTAGAAAAAGATTATATTAGAATATATTAATAATATAATATCGAAATAATAAACTCCTAAAATTATACTATTTAAATTACTAAATTCGTAGTAAAAAAAAAGATATATAAGCGAAAGAAAAAAGATCTAAGAGTATATTAAAAGGAAGAATAGCTAACGATATATTAATATTAGGGCGCTATTATATTAGTATTATATTAAGGCTAGAAATAATTCTATTCGAAATATTATACTATTTTTAGGCGAAAAAATACGAAGAAATAGTTAGGATAAGAGAGGAGTACTAATAATATTATAATAGAGTTAATAATATATTTAGTAAAAGCCTAGCGAAAAAATTATTAGAAGAGAAAAATCTTATATTTAATATAGGAGGAGATTTTATAGTTACTACTAGGTCTATAATAGGATACCGATAGGATAGTAAGCTAACGATTAGTAGCTTATATATATTCTATCTAAAGTTTAAGAAACGTAACTACGCTACTTAGAGTAAGAATACTAACCTATTAAAAGAAAAGCTAGAACCGTTATAGTTAGTAATAGATTAATATAGGGTTATTAGTAGAATACTAAGCTCTAATATGCTTTTCCTATAAAGCGCCTTTACTCTAAATAAGAAAAAGCTAAAGCTCGATAAATATATAGTAAAGTATAAGACTATTATAGATATATTAATATTATATTAGTTATATACTATTAAACCTATTACTCTCTAGTAAATTAATCTACTACGAATATATTAATATTATATTTAGATAGTATTCTAAAGTATCTTAATCTCTCTTTTAATACTACCTTCTACTCTACTAGCGCTATATATTTCTCCTAGTTTATAAGTTTCTTTCGCTTAAGCTTCGCCTCTTCTAACCTCTCTTATAATCGTTAGTTCTAGAGCTATTATAATCGCGTTATAGACGTAGTAGACTTAGATAGTATAGTACTTAGTAGTAAGGGGATAGACTATAGTATAACTAGTATTAGAGCTTATCCTAGAATAACGGAGAGTAGATCTATATCGCTAATAGGTTACGAACCTATTTATATCTTATCGAAGGTTCTCTTTAGCGACTAAACTAGTCCGATTAGTATTAATAACATATTAGTATTATAGCGACTTATAGTTTTTATTCGCCTACTCTTTCGCTATCTTTATAGATCTATTACTATTATACTATTCCTATTAGATTCTAGTATTCCTTTTAGTTAGATATAATTCTATAATTCGCTTATTTAAAATTATAGTTCTAAAGATATTAGTAACCTATTAATATCGTATTATAGATAAGTATATACGCTTATATAGCTAGAAGAATATCTATACGAGTTCTAATATTATTAGACTACCTTCTAGTAGACTCTACTATATTAGTATAATTCCGAACTAATCTAAATAGGTTACGATCTATTTTAGACTATACTACTAAGACTCTAGAACGAACGTTAGGCTATATTTTATATAGCGCCTAATTAGCTACTTTTTTACTATAATTTATAAAAAGGGTCGTTAATATTATAATAATACGTTATCGATATATTACTAATCTTAAAGACTAAAAACAATCTCTATATATTGTTCTTTTAAAATATACTCTAGTAATACCGATATCTACGAATAAACCTCTATCTAGCTCTAACTAGTAGCCTTTATAATATTTTAATAGAAATATATTCGATAGTATATAATTACCTTCTAAATATATTAATTAGCTATCCTTTATAACCTAGTATCGATAGAAGCGAGATATTAGCTAAGGCCTAAATAGTTAGTATATTATTAACCTATTAAAAAGGTTATATAGATCTATAGCTTACTTTATACTTATATCTATAGTTACGCTATAAATCCCTTTTCTATAGATATATTACTATAGTAGTTACTAACCTATTATAGAGTAAATATATATATTAAGTCTTTCGAATACTTAGCGATATACTTTAGTTATTTTATCTAAGTATTACGACTCGTTCTTCTACTAGGCTTAAGAGAGTATAGTAGACTACGTAATCGAGGATTATTCTTTAGAGAGTATTTAGTAGATAGGAGCGGAGTAATATAATTAAGAATAAGGTATCAATTCTAATTAGTAAGTTTGTAATATAAGTTGAACGCCTTAAAGCTATAAAGGCGTCTTAACGTTCCTAAATATATAGGAGACTCTACTAGCCTAGCTTATCCTAAGCCTAGGTTATAATCCTACTACCTTCTTATACTAATACGACTATAGTTCGTCCTCTTTCTCTACTATACCTAATATATTAAAATCTATAAGCACTCGTTACTACCTAAAACTTATAGAATTTATCGATAACTTTAAGGAAATTATAGTCTAGTTATATTTAAACTATTATATATATAAGCGGATATATAAAGTATATATTTAGTTAGGTTATTATAATAAGTATAATCGTCGTAATGTCTAGTATAATATTAAGGTTACTCGCTTAGAATTCAATCGGTTAATTAGAGAGAAGAAGAAACTTTAGTACTAAATTAAAGAGGTAAGAGAAGCTTAGGAGTAAGCTCGTAATACTCTTAATACTATATATATAAGGAAGAAGCGTCTATAGAGGTAGATAGAGCTTATTAATTAGCGCGCTAATAAGGCTATCGCTATAGAGAAAACAAATCTCGTAGAGCTAGAATAATAGGATATTACTATGCCTAAGCCTAAGGCTCTAGAGTTCTACTTTTCTCTTTCTACTTAGAGTCTTATAGTAGATTAAGGGTACGATCTCTTCTCGGATTTCTAGCTTTTAGATCCTCTAAGCTTATATAGTTTCTCTAGCTCTAGTAATACTTTACTAGAAGCTAGCGATAATTCTTAAGATTCTATCGAGGTTCCTAGGTATTCTCCGAGTTATCGTATCCCTTCTATTTAACTAAATATTTCTAACTCTTATAGTCTAGGATTTTTTCGATTTCAAATTCGTTCTCCTCTTTAGGCTAAAAGTAAAACGTTTCCTAGTATAGTATTTCTACGTCGGTAGGTTCTAGTAAGAATACGTAGAACACTAGGTAAATTTTCGTATCTACTAGTAGTTTAAGTTAGTAGTTATATAGTCCTCTAGGCTCTTTAATTAAAAATAGCCCAACCTTTATATAGTCTAGTTTCTTAGTCGATCTCTAGGTTTTTAGGTTTTTTATAAGAAGGTAGACTTTATCCCCTTTCTTAAGCTAAGGTACTATTTTTCTTCTAGTATTATATAGTCCTATAATCTACTTTTAAGACTTAAGAATTGCTTATCGTAAGTTCTCGTATACCTTCTTTAAGTCCTCTAAAGCGATTATTACCGATTCTATATATAGGTAGTATAGTATCTATTCTTCGAATAGTTATAGGTTCTTTCTAAAATTAGTAAAGAATAGTATCTCTTTTATAGTCTTAGATTATTAATTGTTTAGTATAAGTTATACTATAGGTAATAGCGAAGCCTAATTATCTTATACGTAATTAACGTAGTGTCTTAAGTATTGTTCTAGAGTTTAGTTTATCCTCTTAGTTTGTCTATCTATCTAAGGGTAATATACTATTAATAGCTTATACTTAATCCTAAGGGTTACTATAAGCGTCTTCTAATAATTTAATATAAAGAGCTTATCTCTATTAGTAATATATACCTTTAGAATGCTATAATATCGTACTAGCCTATCTAGTATAAGGTATCCGAGTTGCTCTACTATATACGTTTTATATATAGGAATAAAGTATATATATTTAGTAAGCCTATCGACTATAATAAGTATTATATTATATTATTATCCTATAGCTTTATCTTTAGACCTTAGGAGTTTTATAATAAAGTCTATTATAACCTCGTCCTATAGTTGCTCTAGTAGAGTTCTAAATTAAATATGTCTATATTTTAGATATCTTAATGCCTTATTGCGTTAGTATTATAAATACTTAGCGATAAATTGAACTATTTGCTATCGTATTTATAGAAATACAAAACTTCGCTATATTAGTTCTATTATCTTAGTAACTCTAGGGTATCTAGTTTCTAGTCTATCGTAGTATTGCTATATATACTCTTCTACTCGTTCCTTTAGTACTTAGTATTTTCTATTCTCGATTAGGAATTGTTCTTCTATATCTCGAAGGATTTATATAATATTATTAAATTCCTTTATATTAGTACTAAGGCTTCTGTCTTAGTTTGCCTTAAGTAGTTATTACTATACTATCTTATAACCTTCTATATAGTCGCTATAGCGGCTTAGTACGTTAGCTCAACTATTCTTACGTTCTAAGGTATAGTAGATTTCGAACTTGTACTATCCTAATAGCTCTAACTAGCGAGCCTATCTTTAGGTTAGTACTTTAGTCGTAAGGAAATACGTTAGGTTCTTATAATTAGAAAGAATTATTATCCTAGGTACTTTTTCTACGTATATCCTCTAGTATTATAGAGATATAACTATCGTAAGTAGCTCCTTATTATAGACGTCGTAGTTCTATTCTACTAATAATATCTTCTTTAAATAATAGGCTACTAGATGTTATTTTCTATTATACTCTTAGGTTAGGTATACTCTTATAGCTCTATTAGACGCGTTTGTTTTAATCTAAACGTCCTTATTTCTATCGAATAATTATAATATAGGTTCCTTAATATATTATTACTTAATCTCTTCGAATACTATCTATTATTTAGGTCTCTAGTTCTACTTAATATCTTTCTTTGTTAGATCTATTAATAGTGTTAATAATGCTAAATAGTTTGCGATAAATTTCCTATTATAGTTCGCTAGTCCTAGGAATAATTATACGTCCTTAACGCATTTTAGTATTAGCTATTCCTATATAGATTTGATTTTTTCTAGATCGATCTTAACTTCTCTAGTATTAATAACGAAACCTAGGAATTTGATTTCCTTTTTATAGAACTCGTATTTTTCTAGTACTATCTTAAATTCTACTTAGGTAAGTCTTTTAAAGATGTCTTATACTTATTATATATACTTCTTAAGAATTCCTTTAGTATAAATTAAAATGTTGTCTATATATACTACGATATAGATATCTAGGAGTTCTTAGAGAACTTCGTTAACTAGGTCTTAGTATAACGCTAGAGCGTTAGTAAGTCCTATTAGTATAACTAAGAACTTATATAATCTATATCTTATTTAGAATATGGTTTTATATTTGTGTTCTATAGCTATTTGTATTACGTAGAATGCGTCGTATAAGTCGATCTTTATATACTAGTCTAATCTAGTTAATTAGTTCTATATTTCTTCGATATTCGATAGTAGATATCGATTCTTTATTATAATATCGTTTAGTCGTCTAAAATCGATTACTAACCTTAAACTTCTATTAGGTTTTAGAACGAATATAACTAGTAAGGCTACTAAGGATATCGATTTCTATATCTAGCCTTTCTTTAGTTTCTCCTTTAGCTATTCGTCTAGGGTTTTAAGCTCTTTCTTAGATATTATATATAGGGATCTCTATAGAGGCTCTTTCCTAGGCTATAGATATATCTTATAATCCTATAGTTAATATTTAGGTAAAGCGTCCTTATTTTTTTTCTCTTTAAAGAGTCGCTTCTATTTATTATACTTCTTAGGAATATCTAGATCTAAGATTCTAGTATTCTTCGATAGTATATAGTTTCTATTATTCTTATAATCCTTACGATTTATTAGATCTCCTTAAATAGTATCGATCTAAGTTAAGCTCCTATCTAGGCTCCTTATTAGCGTAAGCTAGGCGATCTCTAGCTATTTCTTTACTTTATCTACTAGAATTCTCTATTTCTATATAGGTCGAACTATAATCCTATAATCGTATTTCTAAAATATAAGCGCTCCTCTCTTCTAGTCTATTACTAGATTATACTTTCTTAACTAAGGTATACCTAGTACGATATAATAATTAGCTATATCGGTTATATCTAAGACAATTTCCTTATAGTACTATTAGATTATTAGTAGTATTAGTATCGTCTTACGATCTACTCTAGGTAGAGATAATCCGTTAACTATAATTAGCTTATATCCTTATTCTTTCTATTAAGTTACGATCCCGTATTGTTTAATAAAAGATTTAGAGGCAAAATTCCTATTCGCTCTAGAATCTATTAAGGCACTCGTTATATATCTATTAACGCTTATTCTTATACGAAATACTACTATTAATACTTAAGTAGTTTCTATATTAAGGAACTCTCTTAGAATACTCTAATCTAGAGAGTTAATCCGTTTCCTAACTAGTTACCTATTTAACGCGGTACTAACTAGTCTCGGATTTATAGCCTTATAGTATAGGCTTCTTTTATATATATTCTTTCTTTAAGGGTATCGTTGTATATATATCGTCCTTAAGCTATAATTGTCTTACGGTAGTACTAGTTTAGCTTCTAGACCGTTTGTCGTATTTCCTAAGTAACTACTATTTAATTATTAGATAAGAGATATCTATATAGCGTTATCGTACTCCTTATAGGTACTCGTTCTTCTACAAAATTATAGTATACGTAATCTATTAGGACTTAAAGGTAGTTCTAGAACTTGGTTCGTAGTTATGCCTAAGTATAGTCGAATTAAATTAGATCTAACTACTATCGTCGATCGTTATTATATAGGAATATCTCCTTATATCTTCTTATAATATAGAGTAGTATAGCGTATATTAGTGCTAGCGTATCTATCGTAAACGTAAGGACTTTATCGTTACTATCCTATTAGATTTCGCTATCTAACTCTTTAGATTCGCTTTCCTCTAGTAGGCTTTCTTCCTCTAACTCGTCTTACTAATCCTCTTCCTATAGAAGGGATTCTAGAACTTCTAGAATAACTCTAAGCGCCTCTCTTTAAGGGAATAAAGTTCCTAGATCTTAGTTTTCTTTATTATTATATAAGTAAGATTTATTATTATCCTTTTCTTCTATCTAGGATTTTGTATCTTTTTATATAATACTATCTTATAGTTATTAAGGGAAAAATCCTATATTGTCTTTTATAGAATAGTAGATTTAGTATAAATCTTAGTAATAGAATCGCTAGTAAAGGCTTCTATAACTATATCGAGATTCCTTTATAGTATCGTTATCTACTCTATATACTATTATATTAATCTATATAGGTAGTAGCTTAGGCTTTAGTATACCTATCGTATCGTATACGCCCCTATATAGTTGTATTATATTAAACTATCGTTGTACTATGTTCTTCTAGCGATAGTCCTTTACTATATAGCCTTCTTTTCTATAGGTATAGTAAGTTAGTTTTCCTATACTTCTTTTCTTAGGCGAACTCTTACTCTTTCTACTTTTATTAAACCTTCGACTTCTCTAGGTAGTATCTAGTTCTATAGGTTATAGACTATAATAGAGTTTATTATAACTTCTATTATCGTTAGTCGTTGCCTTTAGAATATATCTATTATTTTGTCGTCGTTAGTCTAGAATATATTCTACTATTCCTCTAACCTTAAAGTTATATTTCTTTTCTTAGTATCGTTTCTAGAGCTAGTCGTCGATAGAGATTATAGCCTATATAAGCTCCTTAAAGTTCGTAACTACTCCTCTATATCTTATTAACTTATCCTTAATAGAATCTTTAAGTCTACGTTAGAATATAGTTATTTATACCGTCTAGTTCTATCTAGTAACTTGTCTATATTTCTAGAACTTAGCTACGTACTCTAAAGTAGATATCTTCTACTTTAGGTATTAAATAACTTATATAGCTTATTATACCTCGTTAGACAATCTAAAGACTTCTTTTATCTTATCTTTAAAGAATATATAATACTTAAACATCTTTATTAGATTATTTCGTCCTTAACTATTAAGATAGACCTTAAGATAGAGTTTAATCTAGTTTTATACGCTCTTACGAAGGAACGTAATTATAAAGATAATCTATTTATTAGATTCGATTAGATTAAACATAAGGTATAGATTAACCTAGTTAACCTAGTCCTTATATTTAGCTCGGTCGCTATAATAAAGGTCTAGCTAGGCTAGTTTAATATTCTTATTAAGTAGGACTTCTTCTTCTTCTTCTTCTTTAAAGTTATTATCCTTCTTAGGTTTAATATTATTAGCTAGCGTATATCGGCTACTTCCTACTTTACTAGAGGTAGGAGTTCCCCTTCTAATCTACTATAAAGTACTTATCCTAAGGGCGTTTAAAGTATTACGACTCGTTCTTCTACTAGGCTTAAGAGAGTATAGTAGACTACGTAATTAAGGATTATTCTTTAGAGAGTACTTAGTAGATAGGAGCGGAGCGATATAATTAAGAATAAGATATTAATTCTAATTAGTAAGTTTGTAATATAAGTTGAATGCCTTAAAGCTATAAGGGCGTCTCGACGTTCTTAAATATATAGGAGACTCTACTCTACTCTATACCGCTCTACGCTCTACTTAATAGAGCGCTATAGAGTAGTAGAGCGTTCTACTATAGCTATATCCGCTAGCTATAGAGGTTCGATTAGTTGGCCGCTAGCCTCCTATATCGATCTATAATACTAAGATAAAGATCCGAACGAATATAATATCTTATTTTAGTTAGATCTATAATACGTTATTAATATATTATATTTATTTTAGCCTTATGTCTTATTATATTTTACGAAAATAATCTTATTTAAACTCTTCTAACGAATCTATTTCTAAGATATATCGATTTTAAAATAACTTATCTATAATATAATCTTAATCTATTCTTTATAGAAATAGATAATCTAAAGATTATTCCTATTATAGTATATATTCTAGATATATTACTATTATATTATTAATATATTATTTCTCTAGTAATAATTAATAACTTATAGTACTTAGATAAATATTTTATTTCTTTTTCTCGAAAATAATACTAGTAATTTAAATACTCTCTAGATACCTTAGTAATCTCTACCGAACTAGTTTATAAGTAATCTAGTCCTTATTTGCTAGTAACTCGTATAGCTTACTTAGAGATCGAACTCCCTAATCTTAAAGATATTTCTATAGTATTTCGCTTTACTCGAACTTAACTATAATATATTAGTAATATATCGGGATCCTCTAGTTATAGTTATACTAAATATTAGGTTCGCTACTCTATAGGCTAATATAAGCTTATATAACTTATTAAGAATAGATTAAGGAAGCCTTAATAATAGAAAAGATAGATATCTATAAACGCTATAGGAAATCTAAATAATAACTAGATAGGTCGTAATATCCTTAGGTATAATTTTATATATTATAATATCGTATAGCGTAGTATATATACGACTAGGACCCTATAGATAATTATAACCTATATAGTATTAATATATTAGCGATAGGTTATTATAATATAAAACTTACTATAATACTCTACTTAAGTAGTTATCTATTCGAGCTACTAGTAGCTCCTTTAACTAATAGGACGATATCTTAAGAATAGGTTATAAAAGTAGTCGAAGTTAATTTAATCTTAATAGATAAACGCTTTAAAGAAATAAAGCCTTTTATCTAAACGATTTAGAAACTAATTATAGTACTAGACGAACTTATTATAGTTTCTAGCCGGCTTATATTATTAGCTAGTTATTAATATATCGTAGATATATCGACCTTACGTTCGGATTACTAAACTACCTAAATATAGGTTTATATTATCTATTTTGTACTATATACGCTAAGTAGCTCTAAAACTTCCGTAAGATTCCTAAATAGCGTCTATTATACTTTAGAACGCGTTTTAGAGATATTATTAATATATTTACTTACTCGACTACTCTTCGCTTTAATAGATCTAAGTTAGTTAGATCTCTATATTTAGATTACTTTACTCTAAGCTACTATAAAAATTCTAGCGATACTTCTTAATAGTAATAGAATCGTAACTCGTCGATAATATATTAATAATATCGTATACTACTATAGTAGTATATTCTTTTATAATATTCTACCCTTCTAGGAAGCTAAGAGTCTAATTAAGTCGCTTAGTAGTTACTCTTTCCTTTAATTATTCGATAACTATATTATAGCTAAGATAGGTTATTAATATATTTTAAATCTAATAATAACTATTATATAGTATACTATAATGTCCTCGACCTTAGTACCTAATTTTAAGTCGATATAGTATCTAAACCTATTATTACTAGTTTATAGATAGATTAGTAATATAGAATAATATTCTATATAATTTACTAAGATCGCTCTTAAATTAGCTTAAATAATTATAATAGTTAGATCTAATATTTCTTTAATATCTTAATAATCTACTACTAATCTACTTTTAAGATAATCTTAATCGTAAAGCTTAAATAGGATCTTCTATAATATTATATTAAGCTCTTAAAGTTAATAAAGATAGTCTCGAATTATAAAGATCTCTCTAATATATTATAGAAATATTACGTTTAGGTTAAGAAACCTATTATTACTAATAAGGTTAACTATCTCGATATTAGTTAATATCGCATTATCGATAGGATAAAATCCTTCTATTATTACTTTAGTAATTTAGTTATCGAAGATAATCTTAACTTATATAAAATATTATAGAGGAGTTATAAATAGATTATAAACACTATTAAAGTAGCGGAATCCTAGATAGTTTTCTATAGGTTTAAGTTTAAGTTAAAGATCTAAGTGCTTAATATTGCTTTAACCCTTGAATTCTTAGCTTAACCTCTTTGAAAGTTAATGCGACCCTTGCCAATATTTAGCGCGGTCGCTGCCGACTTCCGGAGGGTCGCACCACCTGTTGTCTCCTAAGAACCCGGTTAAGCTCAAGCCGGTAGCTTCGGCAATGCACGCAAACGTCATGCCTGCCACCAGCCGCCGATTCGCATCGGTGATGGCAGCTGCGGCAGCGTGAAGTCCGCTGGCACATGCAAACATCATGTTATTACCGCTTTCACTATTGCGCTTGCTTTCGACACACCCTTTCCCTCTTACCAGCAGCGATCTCGTCTAGCGAAGGAATCACACCGCACCGTTCCACCCTCGAGTGGTTATAGAACACACCACAGCGATCCACCATCCTCGAGACATCACACGCCATGGACTGCGGCTTCATCCCTCTCCCCCTCTGCATCCAATGCGGCACAGATCAGAATCCTTGCCACGTGAAGTCAGTTGGCTGAGTATCGTAAGATGAGAAGCATGCGCTGACTGTGATCGCGGTAGAATCGTCGGTCCTACTCTAGGCTTCATAATCGGCGTGTTGATGGCGGTATGAGCAAGATGCCCCTGCGGCACAAAGGCTGGCAGCTGAAGCGTCTCAGATTGTGTGTTGGCCTGCAGCCATTCTGTGCTGCTGCTGCGCAACCGAGGCTGGCAAGAAGTACGTTACGGGCGGAAGAGTTGCGAGGCTTCGCTAAAGAGGACACAGAATGCTGGGTGCTCCGGCAGATACCTCACAGGCGATTGGCAATGCCATACCGTTCTAGCGTGAGGGTAATGACCTCCGTCCGCCGAGTGGGACGGCTCGCTTATGATACAACGGAATAAATTGCGGTAAGAGAGCAATGTGTACACACCATGGATGCATGCGAGGCAGGTATGATGGACGGCCTCTGCGCCCCAGCGGCGCTCCGGTGCAAAACGAAGATGCATGAAAGCTCAGACGGGTTGGCAAGGCCGCATGACGAAACAGGCGGGCGATGGCTTCGTGTGGTGGTGAATACAGAGGCACATAGTTAACGAGGTGAAGTGTTTCATTCTTCGGGGTCACCCTTCTCTCGCACCTCCCTTCACAAGCCAATTCTCGCACCAAGAGATTTTCCTAGTTGCAACCAGTAGCCCACCAAACCTCTTCAGCGACGCCCTTCCCTCCGCCGGTGGACATTACAACTCGTCGGGAGCTATCCGAGTCACGATGCGCGCACATGCAATCACCTCGACACGTTGACTGCAGTATCCTAACCCGGCACTTATGGATGCCAACGACACCCGACGGGCGTCACTATCCTATGGAGAGGGTCTGGAAGAGATCGAGGCCTTCTATCGATCTCCACAGTCAAAGCAGGAGCTGCGACTGGCCAAGGTCTCCGAAGAGGGGAATCAACTCCTAGACTACGAGGAGCAAAGCGCTGAGCCCGTACTGGACGATGACAGACTCGCAGCCGCGATGAAAGATTTCGAGCATCTGCCGGATGAATTCCTGTTCGGGCCTACTCTCGATTATTACGAGCCCACAGCAGTCGACTTTGGGCATTCATTGCCGCCAAATCCATATCTACCAGCGATGACGACTGCCAGCGAGCAAGCTCAGCAGCCAGAGATGCGTTGTGTGTCGCAGGCTGCGCACTCAGCGCCGACAATATCAACACCTACTGGCACTTCGAACCTCCAGACACCGCGCTCAAGTGGTGATAGAAGCTTGCTGCATGCAGAAATGCGGATAGAGGAGGCAGAGGGAGAATCGCCGTATCAGACATCGCCAGCAATTGCCAAACTAGCTCTTCCTCGCCGAACGCATCCAACGCAATCCTCATTGCGCTCACATAAGCGCGCTAGGTTAACAAGCTCTCCATCTAACCCGCAGCCAACGCAGAACACACCAGAGGATGCAATTCTATTCCCCACAAGCATTCCCAGAAAATCCTCCATTATAGCACCAGGAACAGTACAGTCTGGCCCATCTACCTTGATGCCAGCCGCTGCTCTTGCGCAGACTAGTAAACAACCGCAAGCTTCACCCAAGGTGGAAAATCCAGTGATGGCGGCGAGAGACTCGGTTGCATCTTCATGCTCGTCGACGCATCGCACCTCGTCACTTTCCGCACGAGCATCGACGGCGGGTAACGATCGTATTGAAACAACATCCTACGTGCACAGTGACGCTAAGCAAGACGCTTCCATCACGAAGAAAGAGAGCAAGCATGATATATCGGAGAATCATGATCAGCGCAAGCATCCCTCAGAGTCCGAAGCCCCGAATATGCACGAGCAGAATCCAATCAATGGAGGACTCATTGTCAATAAACCCTCTCATTCCACCAAAAGACCTCCCAGGAATTTGGTGGGTCAGAAAGAGCTCAAGGATACGGTCGGTGACGTGCTGTTACACAGCATCGGCAACCCTTCGCCTCGAAAGACGAGAAAACAGCGGACTATCGAGCAAGAGTCACAGCCCAATGCCAGCGCTGCGGCAAAGCGTCGGCATGGCACGACTTCGAGAATTTGAAAGGCTCCAAGAGCCATTAAATAAGCCCGGCATAGCCAGGGCTTTGTCCTGTGAAGCTAAACTCCTTGCACCAGCACGGCGCAATTCCCTTTTGTAGGCATTGCATAACCCCAGGGCTTGGATATGAGCATGAACGGGGAAATTGGTCGATATTTACAGCATCAAACGGGTTCGCCTGAGAAAGGAGCATGCTGTTGCGATCCGGCCGAGAACCAGCCATTGGGATCTAGACGATGTTTGTACGGCTGGTAGTCGGCTGTTGGATCATGTTCGGTGCCGTAAACGACGCCAATGCCGAGGTCGTCTCCAGGGCGTCCCCACCTATTGCAAGTCATCCTGCTCGAGTAGCCAAACCACTTCTGTCTGCTACTCGTATTATACTTTCATTGTACTTTCAGCATTTTTGGGGTTTTGTCACGTTCCACGGCTCACCGCTAGAGAGTTCCAGCTACCAAGTTTCTCGAAAACAGAACCGCTTCACTCTATCACCAGACAGATACTCCAGCGAGGCCTGTCGGGAATCGTCCATTTTCCATTGCATAGACATGGCTTTAGGTGAGCGATAGAAAGACGACTTGGCCAAGTCTCAAATGGAAGGGACTAATGTATATCTCCAGCAGCCACAGCCGGTGTTCTCGCGGCCGGCGCATACCTTGATGGCAAATACCAACTTATCCGTGATGCTAAAGCGATAATCAAACAAAAGCGTGCGGAACGTGACTATGCGAAAGTCGTCCAGCAAGACCGTGTGTCGCCCTGGTAAGTCAGCCCAATGGGAGGCATTATCCACCTCCACGGATCCTTGTCAAAAATCAGGACGTGACTGGTCGCCGCTGAAGGGCCATCTTTGACTCTGCTAACCGATACTCGGTGCGAGCAGGTATATGCTCGCAGAAACCGCTGCCCGACAACCCCATGACCGAGCTATCTGGACTCGCGAACGAGAATGGACGTTCCAGGAAGTGCACGATCAGACTGCCCGCTACGCGCAATGGATGCTAGATCAAGGCATCAAACCGGGAGATCTGGTGGCCTTGTACCTGCACAATTCCGCAGAATTCATGATTCTGATGTTCGCCACGTTGTGTATCGGCGCAGGAGCCGCCATGATCAATTACAACTTGGAAGGAAACGCGCTACTGCATTGTCTGGGTGTAGCGGAGAGCAAGCTTCTGATCACAGACGTTGACGAAGGTTGTCAGAAACGAGTGGGTGAAAGCCGTGGAGACATCGAGGCTGCTGGTACTAAGATCGTGACCCTGAGTGCCGACTTGAAGAGTGAAGTGAGCGCACGAAAAGCCGTGGTGCCGCCGGATAGTTTGAGAAGTGGTATGAAAGGAACCTGGCCATTCGCACTGATCTATACGAGTGGAACGACAGGATTGCCGAAAGGCTGTCCCTTCAACATCGACAGAATGCGATTACTCGGAAGTCATTTGGAGCCTGCTTTCGGATGTCAGAGAGGGAAGGACTGCTGGTATTGCCCAATGCCTTTGTACCATGGCACAGGTCTCATCACGACGACACTCAATCTCCTGGGCGGCGTCGGATGCGCGATCGTTCCTCGATTCTCGGTCAAGAATTTCTGGCCGGACATATACGACAGCAAATCCACAGCCTTCATCTACGTGGGGGAGACGGCTCGATATCTCCTCGCAGCTCCCACACACCCTCTCGAACGATCTCACAACCTTCGCGTCTGCTACGGCAACGGTCTACGGCGTAAGTCGAACGCGTATAACCCACTCTTAGTGTCTGAGACGTCTGCTGACCTTGTACCATGCGAGAATAGCTGATGTTTGGCATAAGTTCCAAGAACGCTTCGGCATACCAGAAGTGGCCGAATTCTTCAATTCCAGTGAGGGTGTGTTCAATTTAATAGTGTGGTCGAGAAATCGGTACACCAGCTGTTGTGTGGGCCATCACGGTCTTATACTTCGAAAATTACTACAGAATGTCTACGTTCCTGTCAAAGTCGACGCAGAGACTGGCGATATTTGGCGAGATCCAAAGACAGGTTTCGCCGAACGAACTCCTTACTCCGTTGGCGGCGAGATGTTGGTCGCGGTTCCAGGCAAGGAGGCCTTTGGAGGATATTGGAGGAACCAGCAGGCAACCGATAAGCGGTTTGCATACGATGTGTTCCGGAAAGGTGACCTCTACTACCGATCTGGAGACGCTCTGAGGAGGAGTGACGATGGACATTGGTGAGTCGCGCGAAAATCGGTCTTGCGCTGGCCTCAAATGCAGCGCTAATCGAGGTTTAGGTATTTCCTCGATCGTCTCGGTGACACGTTCCGGTGGAAGTCAGAGAACGTAAGCACAGCAGAAGTCGCCGAAGTCCTCGGCCGTTTCCCTGGCGTTAGCGAAGCCAACGTCTACGGTGTCACCGTTCCAGGTCACGAAGGTCGTGCTGGATGCGCAGCTCTCCACCTCCAGGACACCAACCCTCCGCCATCGTATTTCTCGGATCTTCTGGCTCACAGTCGACAGAATTTGCCGAGATATGCTATCCCGCTCTTCCTCAGGATTGTAAAGAGCAGCAGTCACATTCACAATCACAAACAGAACAAAGTTGGCCTCAGACAAGAAGGGGTTGATCCCGAGCTTATTGGTACATTGGAGAAGATGGGTGCGGATGATGTTTTCATGTGGTTAAACCCGAAGACGAATGCATATGAGCCGTTTGAACGCCAGAGCTGGACCTCTTTGAGTAGAGGAGAAGTCAGGTTATGATGAGAATATGTTTCACATGGACATGATGCATTGCTGGCTAGGAGCATCAGTTATGAGTATACTTAGACATAGGAAACAAGTGCAGCAGAAGCCGCAGGCTGATCTCTGTGCTGCTTTATGAGCGCCACATGCAGGAGTCTAATACCTAGATGTTCATGTCCATTCCCCAAAACATCCCTGCCATGCAACTCACCTGCAGGCATCAACTTGACGAGTTTCGTGCCTCATGTCACAGCCACGCGGCCGCCAGCTTCTGAGCAGCATCCACTGCACAACAAGATGGAGTCTGACGGCATTTGGGTGCATTGCGCCGAGAACTGGCGGGGTCGAACTGAAGCGATCACGGAGCTACTGCTTCCAGCCTTTGACGAGAGAAAAACCACGAGCTACTATTTTTCGCACTATGGCAGCAGCAAGAAGAAAATGGGCATTGATCACAGGTGCCAGTCCGGGGGGCACGGGCGAAGCAGAGGCAGAAGCCTTGCTCAAGCGAGGCATCAATGTAGTAGCGACATCGATCGAGACAAAGAGCGTAGAGCATGTCAGTCCAGGGATAGGCAGTCTCGACGGCTTCATGATCAAATTACATATCGATGTCACCTCGCCCAAAACCATCGCCGCAGCCGTCAAAGTCGTCAGCCACCTCACTGACGGCAAGCTCGACTTTCTCTGGAACAACGTGAGTAGCACCAACCCGTCCAGATCTGCGAGATACCCTCAGGCTCCAACATCCATTCACAGGCAGGTTTCGGGTACTACATGCCCCTCCTCGACGTCTCGATCCCGCTGGCGAGGAAACAGTACGACGTGAATGTCTGGGGTCTGCTCGCGGTCACACAAGCCTTCTTCCCCATGCTGCGAGCAGCGAAAGGTACGATCGTGAATCAAGCCAGCATAGCGGGTCTACAAGGCTTCAATCGACCGTTCATGGGGATTTATTCGAGCTCGAAAGCGGCGGTCATGAGTCTCAGCGACACCATGCGCGTGGAGTTCGCCCCTTTTGACGTCAAAGTCGTGACACTCATTACTGGTCCCGTCCAGACGGAGTTCTTCCACAATATGCCGGTGACAGAGATCCCCGAGACCTCGGTGTTTGGACCTATCAGAGATGCGGTCAATGCTAGGTTGGGCAAATCGATGGGCAACCAGAGCGGACATGATCGGCATGCCGTGGCGAATGCTACGGTGGATGAGCTGCTGCAGGAGAAAACGCCAGTTCACATCAAGAAAGGATATATGGCTGGCTTGATATGTTGGTTACACTGGCTTCTACCCACGTCTTGGCTAGACACATACAACAGCAGGGGAAGTAGTTTGGACCAACTGAAGGAAAAGCTGTTCGATCTAGCCGGGAACGACAAATCCAGATGAGCCTGGGGTTGCGTCGCGGCCAACGGGTTATTTGCAAAAGCGTTAACCTTGTCCTGTATGTTTACTGTCCTGAAGCTGACCATTCCGATCACGAGTGGGCCATATCGCCCAAACCTCGTATTCCTTGAACTCTTACTAAGCCAAAATGCATCAAACGTAGTAGCTGGTGCTTCGCTCGTTGATATGCATGCGGCAAATCAGACTCTCTCATGCGATCTTTCTTGAGATAGCTCGTCTGACATAGCCTTTCCCTGGATCGATGACGCAGCAGCAGCGACTGCCTTCGAGCCCTTGCTTCGACGCCAGAGGAAGAATGCTCCCGCCAAGATCAACGCAGCGCCAGCGATGGATCCTACGACAACGCCAGCAATGGCCCCTCCGGACAGGCCGTCGTCGTCGTCATCGTCGTGCATCTCGGGGTGAGGGTCGCTGCCGTCCGGAGCAGTGGTCGTCACGCTAACGGCGCTATCTGTCGACACATCCGGATCTTCCCTCGTGGCATTGAAGCATGGAATGTTTTCGTCAAATGCGGCGGTATCGACATATTCAATATCTGTGCAAGCCCAAAAGGTGCCGTTCTCTGGGGCGTCTTCTTCAAGGTAGAAGAACATGAAGGTTGCATTGCTTCCAGCTGTGACGTTGGATGGTGGGCTCGGTGCGAGAACGCAGGTGTGGCCGAGACCAAGATCGAGCTGCTGTGGACCATAGAAGATTTGGAAGTCGTCCACCGAAGTCGGATCTTCACGAGACAAAGATGATTAGTACTTGATTCACTGCCAGCATGCATGATGAAATCTCACTGTTGGAATACGAAACCCCGATGTGTGCCGCACGGGTATCATTCTGTGTGACAAGAGCCAGTCTGCCATTTGCTTCACATACGTCAGTAACTGCTGGCGGTTGATCGTTGCACCGCGATCACTCACTTAAGGGAAACTCAGTCCGGTTACCAACACCGCTGGTTGAACCACAGGGTGGAGTGTTGTCTGCGTCTGCTGACCAAGGGCGAGCCGGTGGCCACATGAACGCCGCGGGACCCATCTCGTGCGAGTGCATGGACTCGTGCGCCTCATCTTGGGCGGTGACCACGCCGCTCAGCAGAGCGAGTGCAACAGCCGTGAAGCAGAGCATTGTGGTGATGTTGTTCGCCGAAAGGTCGGTGTGAGCCCACAATTGTTTGCCTCTGATGTCGAAGTCGAGAATGCGATGGTTGTGGCACCATGGCATCCAACGCCAACGCCTGCTTGAAAGTGCACATGGGTAGCTGGCGACCTGCGCTTTCATCGTGGAGGTTCAAACTCACATGAAGGATGTATAAACTTACTTGATACTCTTCCATGCTACCTTGGAGAGATTTTTCTTACGGAACTTAGGCAAGCCATAATGCTCACGCATTTTCTTCTCGCATTGTAAGACTTCGAAAAACATGCACTAGTGGTTAGCTTGTGGATATAGTCCTTGATCTCGCCGTCATCATCGTTTGTTTGCAAAATTCAAGCAATCTAGAGTTCACAAGAAGCTGAACCAGGGTAACCTGGAGACCTTGATGTAAGTTAAAATACGCATCCTTTTTAAGCCACCTGTAGGAAGCCTATTCCGGGTCACCTCCACACATTCTGTGCAGTAGCCTTCCACGGCCTGGTGAGTGATAGACATCCTTCCAGGTAGTACAGAATCCGGAAGTGCACCCCTATGGATCGCTGGCCCGAGCCAAAGCAAGAACACCTTTCACTCCCTCCCTCCTTTCAGAGCCATGCTGTGAGATGACAGGGCACTGTTAGTCGTAGCATGATACAAGGCTCATCAGATGTATTCTTCGCCAGTCTTGCAAAATCTCTGTCGAGCTCTTCATGCAAGTGCCCTCGGGACATGTCGTTCTACCAGAGCCGCCAAGCATAAGCTCCCCCTGTGATGCCCAGAAGCTACGTGATCTGATGATAATATTGGTGCGCCCCGTTGAACGACTGCTGAACGACTCTTGCTGAAGGCTCCCAAGATATGGCGCTGGATGCTCGTCTCCGAGGAAGCGGATATCGGCCACTCACGGCAGGCTTGATGCGCTCCCGCACTTGAACGATGTGACGAAGCGAAAGACAATCAATAGCCTGTGAACGAGTCTGTCACTCGACTTTTGGCACGTCGGGATGCTGTGGTGACTTCATGTTGCAACTCTCAATAATCGGACGTGGCGACATTGGGTCGGTATGGTGAATTTTGGTTGCCGCGTAGTCTTGAGCCCTCTATGCCGTGTCGTTCGAGGGAGAGTTGTGATACCAGGAGCTGCTGACTGGGTGGTGGAAGAAAGGGTGCAGCAATTCGGAAAAGGATTTTGGCCAGGACTCGATCAATTGCCGACCCCACCTGCCTTCCCATCGTGGCGAGTCAGCCCGAACAGGATAAGACACAATCAGACGCTACTGATGTTCGATGCTTACTTCGACTATTCGGAAGTCAGCGAAACGATTCCAACAGCAGCAATATGATCAGTGGACTCGCGCACGTTAACTTGACGGTGCCGGAAGGCACGCTGGACCAGGCCATAACCTTCTACGGAGACACCCTGGGCCTTTCCGCCCGGGAGGTACCGCACTTGCAAAAAGGCTCACTAGCATGGTAAGCATGATCAAGCAGTTGAGAGTGTGCGACGTGAGGCCGACAGTGGCAGGTTCGACATCGGCTCCTCTGGGCAACAGGTAACAAGGCTGGCAATAAGCATGCCCGGAGCATTAGACTCATGCCCCACAGATCCACATTGCCTTCGGATCGAATGAGCAGGATTCCCCCCGACACCCATGCTTCAAGATCGAATCGCCGGAGGCTCTTCTCACACTGCGTCAGCGAATTTGGGATCACCACGAGCGCGGCGACGACGCCGCTCCGCGTGAAGCAGACAAGCCAGGCGAGGAGAACAGCGGAGCACAAGGAATGGAGTACCCTTCTCGGTTCTTCGCGCGAGATTATGCTGGAAACAGGCTTGAGTTCAGTCTATAGCTGAATATGCGGAGGACTCTAGGTCTAAGGATATCCAGTCGCTAAATTGAATGTTCACGGGCTGGCACCATGAGAAGTATTCAACCTTTGATACTGCTCCAGATATGTACACTGTTCGCAAGCAACAGAGCCATGCTACTCGTGGGCAAGTCTGAGCGATGGAAGGGTCGCGGCCTCAGCACATCCCAGACTTGGAACGTATCGCAGAATGCCATAGCAGCCACTATTGCAATGACACGAAGAGTCCAGTCGCAAATGGCCAGCAAAACGGGTATGCCGAAAGTGAGTCGTTCCGCAATGCATAGCTTGAGAGCTGTCCTCCAGTAGAGATTGGAGTCCTTATGAGTTGCTTGTACGTAGCGATCGAGGTCGGAGAACTTGAACGATCTGATATCTTTTACGGCATAATCCGGATCCACTCTGCTTTCATCCGATGGATAGCTGGCGGCCGGCGGGGGGCATCGTATTCGTCGCAACAAACTCCATCGAATGCGGTCGAGCGTGCCTCGCCTGCGCACGTTCTTCTCTGAATTTGGATGCGTGGGTTTCATGCAGTCCAGAAGAATAGGTAATCCATGGGCCCCATCAATGGCTAGCGTGCGATTCTTGTCATCAGTGGCGAGACATTCACGATCGAAGGCCTCTGCGGTGTGTGCATAGTGTACGAAGCGACTATAGAAAGCCGGCGTAAGCACTTTCAGAGTCAATGTCGTAGAATGATCTTCCTCATAAGTGAAACCGGGTGAGTAGAGAACAATCTCTTCTCCGTCATTGTGTGGAGGCTCGTAGATCACACGCAGCGGTTTGGCACCATTCTCCACTGCACTGGTCAAAAATGCACGAAAGAAATATTCAAGAACCCTCTCTTCCTTTGTGTATTCTCGACTGATGCTCGCGTCCGTGACCTCAGGCCGGTACCAGACATGGAGCTTGCGTCGAAAGAAAAGCTTCTGGGCTTCCCAGATGATGCGCGGAAGGGTGGCCAGTCCGACCCACCACCATGCAGCAATGAACCTCGCGATCTCCAGCGTAGTTACGTTGCCCGGCTCTTTTGGCATACCTTCCGACCGCACGCGGGCTACAATTTTTGCGTGCTGGCTGGAGGAGCGAAGGACAATAGTGTTGTCGATTGTGACATGATTATCTCGCTCGAAAGCCGAGAGGGGATCTGTAGCCCGCAAGGCATATGATCCTTTGCGGCTGTTGAATGGTGAGACATGAAAGTCCTTCTTCCACTGATCGGTAAAGGTAATTGTCTGGGAGGAGTGATCTTCCGTCGTTCCTGTTGTCGCATTCTCGGCCTTCAAGAGATACATGCGTCGTTCACCGAAGGTATTGTTAACTTCCAGGATCATGTACTTGAGCTGCGTATCCGAGTCGTAGAGGTACCAGAACGAGACAGGATTAAAACTATAGCCTAGAAAGCGCGGCGCAGTCACAAGATAGGCAAAGGCATAGTCTCTGTCCGTGACACTTTGGGTATGCAGGTAGCGCTTGAGCTTCTCCCCGAGTCCGAGTGTAGTGCGCCCTCGATCAAGATAGTCAGTCGGTCGCACATCGAACCACGCAGGCCGCTCGCTATCCACCGAGAGAATGTTGGCGATATGGCCTTGAAGACCCACCGGCACTCCGACGAAGAGGTAGCTGTACGAGAAAGAATGTTTTTCGGGGAACAGTCTTGTATGAGTGGTACGGCTTGGAATGAGTAAAGGTGGCAGTAAAGACTCCTCGATGCGCTGCTCTCTGATGGGCTCCTCCCGCGCTTCAGATACCAACTGATGGCCACGCAGGACGATGGATCCTGCAAAGCCACCGCATACTCCCAGGAGTGCGAACACTTGGAGGTACATCAACAAGGACTCATCCTTTAGGTTGAGGATTTCTGTGGATGGTAGAGTCCAGGATCCAGCCCACAGCAGCCCGTATATGCTGTGCAGAGAAAGGAACAGAGCGAGATCCTGGACCCAAGTTGCCTCATCGCGTATTATTCGGACCACCCATAGAGGTTGGAAGAGTATGACTCGAGCTGCGAACGTCTTCGGCGGCTCGGTGAAAATGCTCCATAACAAGGTACAGAATGCCCAGACCAGCACAAGAAGTGGTCCTGTAGCAATCTCGAATCCCACCGCCGGACGGCCTGGGCTGTCTGCAAGCATGTAGACCGTTTATCCGCAGGCTTGGAGGAGACTACAACTTAGAAATCTGGGGCAGAGTGATATTTCTTCCAGCCGCTAGGGAGATGACCAGATGACGTCGTCGACGTTGGAAGCTCTTCGGATACTGTTTATGCCAAGGCCGATCCAGTCTCTCCCCCAGCGCAGGATATCATGGCACAGTACCAAAGGGTTAGGTCGGGATGCTCGCATATTTGGGCTGAGCAAATGTATACAGTGCGTATGTTGACCAAGTAGCCTCAGCCTGCTGCGCTCTTAAACATGTGTCCCCCAACAATCTTCGCCATACACACCACGCTCTCTTACTCCCAAAGATTATCACGCCCAGATTTTTCTACAAGCCCATCGCCCCGGGCTGTCTCAACTTTCGTTTCGTGAGCAAGCTACAGAGAAGGGTGCTGTCGTCCATCTTATTCAGACCGCGCCCAACCTTTCCGGTAGTAAAAGTTTGCGCAAAGACCATGACTCTCGACGAGCACAAGCGGTAGCGAAGCAAAACGAGTGCGAAGAATGACAGTAGAATCACGCGCTCACTTGCATCACGGTTTGCATTTGATCGAACCTCACCGAGAGCAGCGTTGGGCATATCCAGGGACTACGGTGCTGCCAAGAGCTCCATGTTACAGACAGAGCCTTCGGTTTCAAGGCTGAGTATCTTGGCAACGGGGACAATACGATGCCCGCTATAAACCAGCATTCGTGGTAATATAGATCAGTTGTATGCAGAGTGCGATTAATGTTTGGAAATCACGACGTTTTAACGTCTTGAACGAATAGATGCCAATAGCCGTGGAGGCTAGTAACGCAGCGAGCGTTCCGACTGGCTGACTCCCTGCGCTTCGGTATACGGTGGTAGGACTCTCAAGTATACGAGGTCGGACTTCTTCGAGCTCACTCCAACCACAATCACCACTATCACGCGTCGCAATGATGGACTCACCATCGCCCAGGCAAAGATTTTCGCACGACGCTCCCCACAAGGTGATCCTACGTTCGGAGACTTCTTCAGTGTCTCCAAAGAAGCCTTCTAGATTACTGTCATGACACATGAGTCCCCTAATATGCTTTACTGGTAGAACAGTGGAACACGTCTGTTTCAGCGTCTCGCATCAAGATCGGCAGCACGGCAGCGTTGATCATCTGGAACCACCCAGCCCGCACGCAGACTGCACTTCTGTACCGCCAGCTCTTTGGCAGCCCGTCGTTACCACTCTGATAGCAGGTCATTGCTGCTGCTCGTCCTTTCCTTGCCGAGAAGTCCATCACATCCGGAATGCTCCAATAGAAGCAAAACGCCCGTCCAATGTTTTGATCACTGTTGCCCCCAATCCTCCATTCTTTCAATCCCCGTCGGGACCGCAGCATTCGCTCACATACAAATGCGTGTTGGCAGCTTCTTCGCCCTTTGGGGTGCAGTAGGTGCACAGATCTTCGAATCACTAACAGAGACACCCCAAGGATGGAGCCAGGTAGGGCGTCCTGACTCACAAAGCCGATTGCATTTGCGAATAGCAATGACTGCGCAGAACCCTAGGTTGCTCGAACAGAAATTGTACCAGATCTCGAATCCTCAATCATCGACATATGCTCAGTACCTCAAACGAGATGAGCTCAAGCAGATGCTCAGGCCTACATCTGAAGCGACAAGTGATATAGTCAACTGGCTGCTTCAATCTGGCGTTGAGCAAGCCGACATTGTTGAGGAAGGCGAATGGATCAATTTCATTTCTACGATAGAAGTCGCCAATGAATTACTCAATACGACATTCGGGATCTACAAAAGCTCGCGTGGGCAAGAGCGAATACGCACGCTCCAATACTCAGTCCCACGGGAGCTTCAGCGTCACATCGACATGATACAGCCCACGACCCGGTTCGGAGAGATCAGAGAACACCGAAGCCTGGTGCTGGAGAGCGAAAAGTTGGGAAAGCCGCCGGGACCACAGGCTCACCGATTGTTAGCGACAGACGATACACAAGCAGTGTGTGACAACAGAACCATCACTCCGGATTGCCTCCGCAGCTTGTACAACATTCCAGGAAATCCCGATTTGGACAATGCAACTTCAGGCTTCATGGCCACTTCGAACTTTCTCGAGCAATACCCAAGATACAGCGATCTTGCAGAGTTCCTTCAAGACTACTTTCCAGAGGCTGAGGGGTCTTCTTTCACATGGGAAAGTGTCAACGGAGGGCTGCTTCTCCAGAACGCCACCCTTGACAGTGTCGAAGCGAATCTTGATGTCCAATATATTCTCTCCACCGGGTGGCCAATCAACCTGCATACGTACTCGACTGCCGGTCTGGGTGAGCTCCAACCGGACCTTGATCAGCCCAATCCAGACACGAACCAGAACGAGCCATATCTGGACTGGTTAATGTACATGCTCGCTCAGGACGACCACCAACTGCCTCACACGATCAGCACATCGTACGGCGAGAACGAACAATCCGTGCCCCTGGCTTATCGCGTGAAGATTTGTGAGATGTTCGGGCAGCTTGGAGCTCGAGGAGTCTCTATCATCTTCAGTTCAGGCGACTATGGACCGGGAGACAGCTGTGTCTCGAACGACGGCATGAACACCACCAAATTCCAGCCTGTATTCCCAGCATCATGCCCGTATGTCACCTCCGTCGGTGGCACTCATCGAACAGCGCCGGAACAAGCGGTCTATCTCTCAGGGGGAGGATTCTCCGACACCTGGCTCCGTCCCGCATACCAGGACGATGCCGTGAAAGGCTATCTCTCAGAGATCGGCGATACGTTCAGCGGCCTCTTTAACCATTCGGGTCGTGCTTTTCCTGACGTATCGGCACAAGGAGCGCAATTCCACGTCATCGACAAGAGCAACGACATGCTTGTCAGCGGTACATCTGCCTCGTCACCGGTGTTTGCAGGAGTTGTGGCGCTTCTGAACGCCCAAAGATTGAAGGCCGGCAAGCCTGTGCTTGGCTTTCTGAATCCTTGGATCTACAGCGAAGGTTACAAAGGGCTCAATGACATCGTTCACGGAGGCTCGGTGGGATGTAAGGGTATCAGTATTTCTTCGGGCTTGCCGGGAGCTCTTATTGTTGGTGCTAGTTGGTGAGCTGAAGTCCAGACACAGACATGTTGACTTTGATTGCTTACACATACCACAGGAATGCAACTACGGGCTGGGACCCTGCAACAGGATATGGAACGCCAAATTACGAGAAGCTGTTACCACTTGCATTGGCTTTTTAGGAGGGAATATGACCATGAACGGGCATTGGCATGGCGCTTGGCGGCGCTTGCATCATTTCTACAGTGACTGGAAGTAAACAGGGAATCCGAGAAGCAGACTAACAGAGACAGGGGATTAAATGCTTTAGCTTAGCTTGAGGACATAGAGAGCGCACGTTGTGCCCAGTCTACATGACGCTGATGAACCTCGCACATTATATTCCATACCCCTGGGCATCTTTTTGCCCGAGACACTGTAGCGTGTACGTGGAATTGAATACGCGTTTGGCACCTCGTGCCTCTTTCCGGGGCTGCTGAACTGTCAATGCAGAACTGCTCCAGCTCTCCCAGAAAAGTGCGAGGGACCACAGATTCTCCCAGTCGTGATCGTGAGCAGTCCCCGTGTCTCCGAAACTATTTCGTTCTTCACATGGAGAACGAGTGTGGCAAGAGCATAAGCTGACCTTAGATGGTCGTACAAGCCAAGAGAGTTAAGTCAGCACTGTACCATTTGCGCAGGTAACCGTGAACCAGCCTTAGGATTCACACGGTTCATGCTTTCTATCTGTGAAGCTTTATGCCAAACCGTCAAGAAATCTTGCTGTTGAACCCAGGTATCCCTGACTTGCCTTCACCTTGCCGATGTCCGAGATGTCCAACTCATACTTTTGTTCTCCATATTCCATACCTGGCAGTCGTGATGGAGCTCTAAGATCCTCGAGGCTCAGGCCCCTCGAGGCATGAAGACACGACAGAACTCTAAATGCATCAGGACCGTGGGACAAGCAGTTTAACCCTTTGTCAGAGTCACCTTGGGTAATGCTAAGCCATCAGAGTTGCGCCGTAGATGAAATGTAGTCGAGCGCATCCATTTCATCATCACACGCTGAGGCCCATATGAGAGCGTCCGATCTCGTCGCAAGCGAGCGCCGCGCAAGACTGTGTCGACATTCGATTGACCGGGCTTGCTGATGTAGTGCTGGAGCTATGGGAAGTTAGACTGAACTCCTGTTAAGAGCGCACCGTCCTGTTGTGATGAACCATCACTAGCTCAAACGCGGACCTGAAGGTTCATTCTCTCCACGTGCGCTTCTCGCACTGAAAGTGTCGAGCATGTGATGTTGGGCTTTCACACCGGAAATGAAGTGAAAGAGCTAGTTGGCCCAATGTATTGCGCTTTCCTTAAAAGCTGCCAATGCGCACGAAGAAGAACGTTAGATGCCACACTCATATTCCTTTATGTCGTTATGCTATGCCGGCTACCCATGCCTCGTACCGTCCCATGTAGTCTCCCAAAGTCCGTACAATGCTTCCCAAACAATGCCCAACGCCTCGCTAACCATTCCTCTCTGCTGGCATAACCTCATGCTCGAAGTGAATCAGTAAAAGTCTCTCCATGCTCGCTCACACCCCTGACTGAGGTGCTGCCGGGCTGTTACCAGCGCTGTGCGAGCTGCTGGCTGCGTGCGCTCTGACTAGCCTGTCGTCATCTGCATCGCAGACATACGCTTCGGCATACCCTGGCGGCTTGAGCCCAGCTTGGTCTCTGGATAGCGTATGAAGCGGTACCGCTGGAGCATTCTGGGCCTCATCGTCTCTAGGCTTGGGCATGTATGGTGGCGGAGCTTCGCCATTCTCGTTGAGCCCTTCTTCATGACTGACGTCTGTCGAGCGCCAGTGTCCCTGCCAGTATCGCCTTCTCGGCCGTGAAGATTCCCATGCCCCTATATCCCGTTCGATCGCATGGTCCCTGTTATATTGCGCCACCACGACCCTCTTCTTCTTCCTGCGCCAAAACAGGAGTGCGCCAAGTCCGACCACAATAACGATGAGAACGAGGAATCCGAAGTAGTATTGAGCCAATCCGCTGACGTGATCGTCATCGTCATCGTTGGAGTTGCTTCCGTTGGTCGGGGTTGCGGTGATAGTAGAAGTTGCTGTCGGCGGGCCATATATATCCGCTGGACTTTGCCCGCGAGCGAGCGAAATAGAAATGACGCAGAGAGCCAATAGTATACTCGGTATGCTCTCCATCTCGGTGAGTGCTTGATATGAATGATTCCGCCGCGGAGTAGTACGAGAGTCGTTCAGAAGGAGCTTCACCACAAGGAGGTGGCTGCAGGTGGGTGGTACGGCTAAGTTATCGGATGCGACCTGCAATGGCTAAATGTGCCGCGTAACCATGTTCGAAGGGGATTGCGTGTATTGATATCGCCAGGTTGTGATATGTCCCATGTGTTCGGTGCCCACGGTCTGTCGCAAGGGAACGGCGAATGTGAGCATAGGTAACTCAGTCATCGGATCTTCGTCCACACGCAATGCCTACGCGGCCATAGCTTAGCATGTGCAGGGATCTAAGCATCGACCTTCCAACCAGTACCACACGCTTCTTGGCTTTCTTCCCTTGCCCTCGTAACGTTTCACGCGACACTTCGATCCCGACAAAAATCCACAATGCCGCGGGCCCAAGCAGGTAAGCTGTCGACACTCGAGTCCTAGACACTGCTACCCGATTGAGACATGCTAATCGCACCAGGGACCTTGGTCAAGTGTGATCCTTCCATCAAGGCCATCCTCGTGAAGATTGACGAAGACAACGGGCATAGCTTCATTATCGACCAGATTGATGACGAGCACATTTTGGTAAAGACTGCCAAACATGAGGAGTTAAAAGTCTTGCTCAAAGAGGTCGGTTCACCTCGGGTGGTCCTGCTAGCATCGCTAACATAGCATACAGCATTTGAAGGATGCTGTGCGCGAGCCTGAAGAGAGCTCCGAGGAAGACTGAGGCGAATGGCGTTTACCCACGAACTGCGAAAGACATGATTCAAGCTGTGGTCGAAAATGCGCGCAACAGGCTTTGAAAAGCCGCCACTTCTAAAGAGGTCGGTACTCAAAGCCTGGATCCACCAAGTGAGCGTACCACAACACCTTCCGTGGGTCTCTGCAATTGACACATCGGTCTTGTACCAGAGAGCTATCAATACTCTGGGCTTGAGACAAAGCGTACGAGGGATTACCGCGACTGAGTTACATCTTCACTTTTCTTCGACTCAATCCGCAACTCATGTGCCTGCAGATTTCAGCATAGCAACATGAACCTTCTGACCAGCACCTCCCACCCACGAGACCCGACCATGCGATCCTTCGCGCATAGAGCTCCGCTGCCTCGTGTGCTCCTGGGTCGTGCAAGGTAGCAACCTCAATAATCATCTGATTGTCGCCAAAGGGTGGTCTCTCTTGAAGCATCCTCGAACCACAAGCGCCACAGGGATCAGAGATGGTAGGAGTTTCAGAGTCTGTACTCGCAGCTCCTCTGGATTGCCCTTGGTCTAAATCCAGCCATCTCCTAACACGATCCTTCTTCAAGGTGAAGAAGTTCGCACATGGCTCTCACCTTGGATTGGAACTCTCCGGTTCTTTTGTACCGGAAGCAGCCGCCTATCGACGTGACGGTTTAGTCGAGATTGAAGGCTGAACAGGGCAAGGGATGAAGATGGACAGGAAAAGGAATGCTTTGTATGACACATCCAGCCTTGTGGAAGTCCCTTGCTTCTTGCATCACTTTGATTGACTACTGGAACGCCGACCTACGACAAGAATTCTAGACAATCTGCCCAAGTTAGGAGAGAGCTAGCTGAGAAAGTCTAGAGTTTTGATAAGAGCCATAAAAGCCGCACTATGAATTGTTGTTGGGGGTACATGTAATTATGGATTTCCAGCCCTGCTGTTCTTTCCAGTAGTCATATGCCTCTAAAGCGCGGGCACAGCATGTCCATCTCCTCTCATGTCGCTACCCGCGCTCCAAACTCCTTGCTTGTCAACGGGATCTACAGACCACCGAATAAGCTGTCCTCGACCAAACAATGACCGATCCATGCCTTTGATCACCCGCACCTTATGACCCAGCTTCTGCATGCCAACGACAGTCTCCTCCGGGATGCCTTCTTCCAGGTAGACAGTCCTGTCCATAACGTCACCAGCATCCGGCATTCCTGCCCCTATACACATTCGTGGTGCATCGAGAGCAGCTTGTGGATTCAGACCGAAGACGAGCTGATTCAGTAAGACCTGTACGTGGCCTTGCGGCTGCATGAAGCCTCCCATGACACCGTACACGCTGTGTAGACTCTGATCGCTGATATTAGTCACCAGAGCCGGGATGATCGTATGGTAAGGTCTCTTGTTCGGCGCGAGGACGTTCGGGTGGTTTTCTGGCTGTAGCGCGAAGTTCGCAGCGCGGTTCTGCAAGGTGAACCCGCAGCCCTTGGGAATGATGCCTGTACCGAAGCCGCCGTAGTTGCTGTTGATGAACGAAATCCCATTACCTTCGCTGTCTGTGCAGCAGAAGTAGACTGTATCGCAGTGGTTGTGAGCAGGTGAACCATGTTCAAGCCAATCGCTTGCCTTTTCGGGATTGAAGAGCTTCGCTCTTTCGGCGAGGTACTCGGGACTGATCATCTCTTTCGTCGGCACTTTGGAGACTTTGGGATCTGCGATCCACCAATTGCCATCTGCAAATGCTATCCGTAGCGCCTCGACGATCGTGTGAATGTAGAATGCGGAGTTGTGGTCCTCTCTGGCGAATTTTGGGATCTTGCCGGATGTCTCCAGTTGCTCGATGATACCCAGTGCCATGAGCGCGACTATGCCCTGTCCGTTTGGTGGATGTTCCCAAAGCTCAACGCCGTCTTGACTGGCATCATCCATGTATTGTCCGTGACTTTTGGCTACTTCCTGTGCTTTGAATTTCAAGCTAATGGCTTCCGTCTCTTCTGACCCAAGATCTGCATGGTTCTTCAGGTCTTCCAAAGTCAGGTGTCCGCCTAGGTCTTGCACAACTTTGACAAGCTCTTCTGCAACGCTCCCAGTGTAGAAGCCCGCCTTCTTCTGCTTTCCCACCAGTCGGAAAGTGTTCGCTAACGTCGGGTTCTTCATGATCTCCCCTGCCCTTGGCCTCCGACATCCGTTGTCTGCCTTGGGATCCTTTTTAAGCATCTCGGAACCATTGGGTGATGCTCGTCGCAGCAGTTCCTCCGAATTGCTCCAGAAATATGCACTGAACTCGCTTACAGGAAATCCTTCATCGCCGAGTCTCGCGGCAGGCTCAAGAATTTCTTCCATGCTCACCTTCCCACTGCCAAACCATTCCACAGTATCCACCCAGCCAGCTGCAGCTCCAGGTATGGAGACAGCATGTACACTGTCCATCGGAATCTTGCCAACTTCACCGTCTTTCAACCCCAAGCTCTTCCTGACTGTCTCCAATGTCATGTGTCTGCCAGATCGTCCCGATCCATTGAGCGATCGTACCTTTTTCGTCTTCGCGTCGTAGAACAAACAGAACATGTCACCACCAATGCCTGTGCTGCCAGGCTCGGTCATGTTCAATCCAGCTGCTACTGCGACTGCCGCATCTGCGCAGTTCCCACCCTTGTCGAGGATCTCCAGGCCACATTTTGCTGCTAGAGGTTGGGTGCAGGATATGATGCCCTTGGTGCTATGGACGACTGATCGTCGTGATGGGAAGGGGCTGAACTCCCACTCGTTTGCCGGGTGCACAGCTGTTGGATGGAGGGGCATATTGGGAACGGGGGTAGGGAAAATAGTGAAGAGGCACAGAACATAGAGGGGACAGTTAGGTCTGAGAGGCGCTTTGATAAAGTAGCTTGCAAGTCAGGATAGATAGGCCGTTCGACGGGTAGTGCGGGCTGTGAAGGCCACGAGCATCAGATCATGTAGAATTACTCACTACCATATCACGAATTACGTAGCGACAACATCGTTCGGCCCAAGATAGAATATCTCGCCCGGCGACCTTCTGCTTTCGGATGTAGAAGTGAACAACAATGTCCATCTGATGGAGAACGACAGGAGGGGCTCCGCCAAGAACGTGCATCGGCATCGGCATTGTCCTTGAAACTGGCTCCGACAAGTGGCGTTGTGAATGGCGTCACAGTGCGATGTTCACTGTTTAGACAATCCTCTGATGCAACAAGACGGCATACTGTGGCAGCGTGCTGCCAGCACTGCCTCCGGATTTTCCGTGTCCAGAGCCAGTACTTATTAGTCGCCATTTCCGCTCCTTCCTCTCGCAAATATACCAGTTCCAACACAAGCAGTCGAGATGGCGGATTCACAGGGCCAGAGCAAAGAATCCAGGGCTCAAGCTTTCCTCCGTGGCGCGGGCGAGGTACAAGACCCGGACCACAAATTATGGGCTCCGGCGAGATGGGTGGTGCAGATGATGCAGTACTTGATCGCAATCGTAATGATCAGTACGTATCCTACATCTTCACCACGCATGGAACAGATCACTGACGAGTTGGATAGCTATCGCCGAGGGCGTGAAGAGCATAGTTAGCGGCCAGGGCCCAAGCAAACGACGACACCCTCGCAGCGACTAGAGCACACTTTGCTGGTTGGAGCGGAGGTTGAGAGTCACGAAACTTCCGCGAACCGCAGGACCGACCAACACGATTGTCCATGCCCGTTCATGCCCAAGAAGCATGGCAGGGTGCAACCTGATGTTGTAATACCAGTGTGCCGACAAGAAGCAGCAAGCACCGCTTGCCATCCTGGAGTGACCCGAGGATGACCGACAGAGACCCCTTTCCGACCAGGTGTAGCAGCGCCGAGCCGAGCTGCGGCATGGAACCTCACCTGCTCGGCAGACTTCCCAAGGGACCAACACTTCCACAGCAGTGCGCCAGCGCGAGACAAGAGAATGCAATGAAAAGGGTTTGCGGGGTCTAAGAGCACAGTAGCCAGCTACGAGTGGCATCAATATCGATAGTCAGCTCTCAAATTTAGCCGTAGCGAGTCAGTCCTGAACGGCTGAAGCTTCCTGAGCATCATATTTCCTGTTCATGCTGAAATAACATAGCTCACGCCGAGGCCCTGTCAGCGAGTCCTGCGCTCATTTCAAATGCAGTACATCAAATCCGTCACCATAGATCTCGTCATAGTCCATGGCGGATGCCGCATTTTCCTTTCCAAAAGCATCAACCATTTTCTGACTGGCTGCTGGGTCTCCGTTGATGACTGGTCTGGCGTCGGCTTGCGTCTTTGCAGTCGCGCCTCGGCCCCAGATGTGTTCCGATGTCTTGTCCAAGTACGTGCCAATGTTACGGAATGTGAGGGAAATTCGCTGACCGCCAAAAGCCTTCTCGGCATCATTTAGCTCCACGCTCGGTCTTTTATCCGATTTAATCCCATGCAGGTAGCGTGCGTTCGTCGGTAAGGACATAACCAGCATCGAGTTGTGAGCCATGGGTACGCGGTAGGTCGTTCTCGCCGGACTATCGCCGGCTGCCGACGCATTGCGTTTGGTTCGAAGTCGCATGATTCTCTGAGCCCCGAAGCTGACATTGACGATGTTGCTTTCGGGAGTGATGTCCAGGGTCTTGTCAGAGTGCTCGGCAATGTAGTCATTTCCACTTCTGTACAATTGAATAAGAGCATGGTTCAACGGGTGGCCAAGCGCTTTTTCTGCTGCTTTTCTCACTCGATCTACTGCCAAGCTCCAAGAAGTGGTTGGCAGTGTCTGGTCGGACGGGTGCCGGTAGACTGGCATGTTTCCCTGCTCATCAACCGTAGCTTGACAGCACACTAGGCGGGGAACGACGCCGGTCTGATGATGCATAGTCTGCCAGTGGACTTCAGATTTGAGCTCATCAAAGATTGATTCAGCCTGTGCTGCTGGGAGAAGCCCGTTCAAGATCCAAGAACCCTGGCTTTCGCTCTGCTTACCCTCCCCCAAAAGTGGCACGCCCTTCGAAGTCATACCGGGGAGAGTGGGAATTTCCCGCACACTGTGCATCGTGGTCTGACGTCCAAATGCTATAGATGATGATACCCGCAGAGCACATAGCAGCAAAACCCGGACGAGACGGTTTCGAAATGTCAATTTTATGTTGCTAGTATCTGGCGCGGTGGCGGGGATTATGTCAAGCGACGGCTCTGAATGTCTTGGCGGTGAGTCAGAACAGCTTAGCTTGCAATGGCTTGATATTTCGTCGATATTGGACCGGAGAGCAGCTCGTTGTTTATAGTCGTTCTCTCATTGTAACGACTGCCTGTTGCGCTGGCGAGCGACAGGTTCAGAGCTCGAAGGTTTTGCATGCTCAGAGGAAGAGATCTCGTGCTGCCCAGCTGTTGAACGTGAGTATGTATCCGACTCTGGCTCGGTCTTGCGATCGAGCAGCTTCGTGAAGGAACGTACGATAGGTAATGAGACTTCTTCGTCACTATCAGCGTCGCTGTCCACCGCGACTGTACCAGACCCGACACGTGAATGTCCAGGCGACAGATTGGACTTCTTGTTAGTCTGATACTCAGACGATGCACCGTCCTCATCGTCACTGTAATCAGCAGCCTCAGCGCCTCCTGGATTTCGGAGTTCTTCAAGGACTTGTTTGCTTGTCATCGTTTCAGCCGACATGAATTCCTCGAGCTGGTGGATTGCCCTGTCATGCCTCGCTTTCCTCCTGTATCCTAGGCAGTCCTTGATCAGGATAATTCTGATACCGTACCGAGCTGCATCCACAGCTGTGGCATAGACCGACAGATTCGTGATACAACCGCAAACGTAAAGGTCGGTAATGAGTTTTGAGCGCAGGCTCAATAGAAGTGTCGTTGCTCCAAAGGCTGAGTAATGAGTCTTCGTGAACTGCATATCGCGCTCGAGTATCAAAGGTTTGATGCGATCTGCATACTCGGCACCCAACGTACCACGTAAGCAGCACGGTTCTTTAGTAGGAGTGCGGGTAAGGAACAGCTCATCGTCATCTTGGGCTCCCTGAGGATTGGAAAAAGCGCTTGAGGAGTTCGGAAAACCCTGAGACTAATCATTTAGTGAACCGCAACCTGACAGGACGGCGACCGAGAGCTACCTTGTTCTTCTTGTTCTGCTTGTTTTTCCTCGAAGAGCGAGCTCCTCCTGGAGTGTCATCTGCTGCGGGCCAGTCCTCATCCTGCTCAGAGGCCCCTCCGGCAATAACGGTATCTTCCGTAGTATCGAGGCCGTTTACTGGTCGAGTATCTTCAAACTGCGAACGCACCCAGATCACATCACCGTGCTCTCGGAAGGCGGTCACCAGTGATGTGAGACGGTCCAGGAAGCTGGTGTCGCTGACAGGGAGTTTCCCGTTTGGTGCAATGAAGTCATTCTGCATTCCTATCACTATGAGGCCGCTCCTGGTCTGCAGATTGGAGTTCTGCTGTGAGAGCAGAGCGAATAGCGAGGACATGGTGAAGGCGGATGGCCAATGTCAGTCCGGAGCTGAAGGTGGAAGTCAGCAGTGTCATGATTAGTCTCTCATACAAAGGCACGCTCACTCGTGAGCCGCAGGCTGTTTCTCGGCCATTCAAACGTGACGTTGTATCCGCCAGCGAGGGTGACCATGGAAGGTGAAAGGTTTGTGATGAGTTCGAAATTTGTGGTGCCATCAGACCGCAGGCAACACGAACGAACTACATTTCCACGCAGCGTGCGACGTCGGCGTTCCAGCGCTTTGGTAGGTTCGTTGCAAAACGCATACTGTAGGACAAGGATGTATCATTTCGCACATCAGGCAGGCCAGTCACGCTTGGACGGTATTTCCCAAGGATGGAGGGATATGTATGGCGCGTTCTCGACCTGCGAATCCAACAGCTCAGCCCGCCAATGGCAGCCACGAGCGCTGTAGCAGGCTGCAGGACGACGAGTCGTGAGCTTCTCAGTGGCTCCGCCAACCGACGATGGAAGGATTTGGGGGGGGATACACTGTGCTGTACTGAGGAAGCAGGCCGGCGAGCTAAGCCGGCAGTGCCGCTTGCATACGGGGGGCTCTCACTTCCGCCCCAGTCTCAGCCTACCACGGGCAGCAAGTGGTCTGCGCATCGGCCTGACTAGTCGGACTGCAAAAGCGAGCCATGATACGAACGTGCCGTACATCATCACCGCACTCGACTGTAATCACTGCCAAGTGCCTGTGAGGGTTGTGGCAGGGCAGGCAGCATGGTGGCCGGGAGCATCCACATTGCCGAGCCACGATAGATCGCTGCGACTGTGCTGTACATTATCGAGCGGCGGGTGCCATTCTCGAGGCTCGGTGCATAGCAGCGCCCACTGAAGGATCCTACCCGAGCCGAACACGTTCCTTTTCCCGAAAGGCGAGTGTGCATCCTGCTCGCGACCAGGACACTATGCAAGACGTGTGGGGGTGTATCTGATTGTCACATGCCAATCGATCAGACGCTGTTTCATGGCAACCTGCGCTGATGAATGCGCTGCCTTCGAAGCTAAAGGGAGCCCCATAGTTGAGCGGCATCCGCCCTGTCAGGTGTGGAGGCTTGTGAAACAACCACGACCATGCGCCAGCATGTCACAGTAGTTAGCGCACCACCACAGCACACAGGAGGAATAATACATCCTGACCTGGCAGAGCAGTAGTCCAAACCATGACCATACGGCACAGAGGTCATCATACAACAATAAACCAAGCAGCACATTATCAACCAATCCCCGCCAGCTTCGGCACGTTCGGAGCGTGAAGGTCTTGCCCAAAGGGGACTCTCGATGCTATCTGATACCAACCCCAGTCGCGATCGCCACTGACTTTCTTCTCGAAGCCTTCTAGGTTGCTATACTACTCACGCAATAGGACTACGATTCCTATCCCGCTGCAGGACCGACGTCCAGCAAAAATGTCCCGCCGAACACACCGATCATTTCTGTTATCAGATCCCGAATCGACGCCGTGCTTTTCGCTGCCGCGCGACGGCGACAGGAAGCCATAGGGCCGGCGGGCCGGCGATCACTTTCCGTCAAAACCACGGACGTGTTGGATGTCAGCAGGAGCGTGGACGATGATTGATCATTCAGGACGAGCAATGTCGTGGCGCGGATCAGCCGGTTCACTTGACAGGCCTCTGGCAGAGTCGTTCCTTGATGACTTTCGTGTCGACTTGTTATTATGACGGTTGGCTGATGTTCTCCGTGGAAATAAGATTCCCGATTGCATTCACCAGGGAGGGAGTACTGTACTGTAGAAGTGACGAAACACTTGCCTGCAAACTCAATTCGTGTGCGGCTCAGGCTCCGAGACAGGGACATCACTCTACAGTACAATTTTGCCATCCTTGAAGAACATTGAAATCCACAAGCTGTACATATGACTTTCCTCTTGCTTTGTGGGCCCCAACGTGCGAGACGCGACCCCTCAATTGAAGCTCTAATTGTTCTTGCAGCAGGCCGCGATGCGGATCAGCTGCCGGGTCGAAAGTTGGCGTGGGGCAATGACTCCCTCGACTGGCGCAACCCTGCCACGGCCATCCGGGGAAGATGAGTGGCATCTCTGATCGAGCTGACCTCATCAATGGGAGGGTTTCTGTGAATGACATGCTATCTGGCAACATATACACACGAAACATTCAAAGCGGTCTGTTCCAGCTCCAGAAGGGCCAGAGTCTTTGCTTTTAGCGCTTCGCCTCCCATTTGCAGCTGCACGTCTACACAGTGCTCAGGCTCTTGACGAACAGTTCGGCGCTAGCGCATAAGTGTAGCTTGCTCTGTTTGCCGGTGCTGCAGCTATAGCACTCCACTTGCGGCACATACATTCCTTCTCACTCTGCCATTTGCAGCTATTGCTGCATCGCAGATGCAAGCTGCAAGCGCGTGTGACTTCTGCGCCTGGTCGCTCGAGCATCGGCGGCTAATGGTGCTGGTCAGGCGCGTACAAAGCCCAGCTCAGCAGATGGAACGACCTCCAGACTGCTCGTCAGCATCGGCATGTCCGTCATCAACGAGGGAAAATAGGAACCTGGTGTACGGTGCGACGCTCTCGGATTCAGAAGGCCCGTACGTGAAGTGCCTGGACCTTCCATTGCTCTTGCATAAAGTAATGTTGCGGCAATCCTGGTCCGTGCATGACAATCCTTAGAGTAATCCTTGAGCGAGGCCGCGTCGCCTGCAACCGCTGCTGTGCCCTCCGAGTGCATTTCGCCCCCGTGCACGACCTCGATCAGGGCAATGAAGAGACATTTTTCATTCGTTCAGGATACCAGTCCAGGCACATGATCCGAAGTGGGTGTGATGCTGCATGTAATCACAGTCGCCTCTCACGCGTCCCTTGCGAGCGCTCGGAGACGTGCACTACTCTGCTCTACACCCTCGTGGAAACCAACGGCTCTGGCGATACTGATTGCTTCCTGGTACTTCTTTTTCGCCAGCCCGATATCCTTACTCATCTCGGCGAACTCGCCCAGATTGTGAGTTGCCACTGCGCAGCCGATGTCACATTCTTCGCTTCTCGCTGGCGGTTGGATGCTGGCAGCAATTTCGATGGCCTTTTGAGCCCATTGCTTCGCATTGTCGATCATACTCTCCCTCGAGGTCACTGGCCCTGTTGCGCGCTCTGAGATGTTCTGTGAGGCGACATATGCTTGTGCTTCACGGGCAGCGCGAGGAGATTGCTGTGCCAGACTGGAAGCTAAGTTATTCATGAGTACCACCTGATGGCAATCTCTTGCTGGGTAAAGACTTAGAGCCTGCAAGAAGAGGGGCGTAGCGAGGTAGTGTTGGTCCTTGGCCTCGTAGCTGTGTGCTAAAGCTTCGAGAGCACCGCCAATCTCATCATTGCTCATCCATTTGCCCTCGTCCTCGTCTTTGACATTCTGATTAACTCTGCGCTGCTGCTCTTTCAGGACCGTCTCAACAGCCCAGACCAGCCTCTCCTGCGCGGTATCTCGATCCCAGATGGCTGGATGGCCGTACAGGTCCCCGAGCTTCACAGAAATGCCGACTGTCTTGGCCAGCACGTTTGTCCTTCTTGCCTTGTTGCGTTCCAAGACTCCAAATTGATCCAACCACGCCAAGTTGTCCACTCTAGTCCTCTCCAGGACCTCAATGGCCTTCTGCCATTGGCCGATATCTTCCATGAGCTTTGCAATCTGAATCTTGACGCCAATAATCTCATCACTGAAGGGGTCCATCTGCAGCTCCTCTGCAACCTGCAGCGCTTGCTTGTAGTACTTGAGAGCCTCTTTGGGTTGGAGGTCAATATTGGTGTAGTACAGCGCTCTCCTGAGCTTCTTTGCAACGTCTTCAGGATACTTGTGAAAGGAGGCAATGATGTAGGTCTGGTACAGCCAGTTCGCGTACACGACAGCACCAGCACCACCGAGGATCGCGAGCATAGCCAGAGTCACACTCACTGGATTCTGCTTGAATAGTTTGGTGGCATGTTCGGAGAAGGAGGGCGAGCTCGCGAACCGTCGTTGATCGAGGCATCGGATTGGTGGGCGATGGAGTGCTTGTTGTGGTCGGCTTGGACGCGAAGGACTTGTATGTATGTGTCTCGTGGTTCTGGGTGCTTGTCTGAATGCATGCCGCAATGGCAATGCTATCGGCCTTACAGACATGATGCTGTGGTGGACGTTAAGCGCACAGCGGGACTTGCGCGTCAAATTTTGGAGCGTGAGCTGACTTGGTATTGATGACGCAACCACCATGATGTTATAGTCTTCGATTGCGACAAGGTGGCACAGCGTCGACAGTGAAGGCGACGCAGGCGCCATGTGCGGGCGATACGTCTTGCACATGCCGCCTTCGGCCGTGCGACGACATCTAGCAGCGCAGAATATGCGCGTCGACGATGCGCCCGCCGACGACGATGAGCAGCTCCGCCAGAGCTACAACTTCGCGCCCGGCTACCACGGACTGATCTATCGCGCTCAGGGCGCCCACGAAGAAGTCACCTATACGCTCCAAGCAGCCAAATGGGGACTCGTGCCCTTCTGGACCAAGCGGCCTGCAGACTACGCTTCTCAGATGAAGACGATCAACTGTCGCGATGATAGTCTGGTGGAGAACAGAGGCATGTGGAACACCATGAAGCAACGAAAACGCTGCGTCGTTGTTGCCGAAGGGTTCTATGAGTGGCTGAAGAAGAACAACGGCAAAGAGAAGATCCCACACTACACGAAGCGCAAGGATGGGCAGCTGATGGCCTTCGCTGGCCTGTGGGACATGGTGCAATACGAAGGCAGTGAAGAGAAGCTGTACACTTACACCATCATAACCACCGACGCCAACAAGCAACTGACCTTCCTTCACGACCGAATGCCCGTGATTCTGGAAGCTGGTAGTGATGCCATGAAGTTGTGGCTGGATCCGCATTGCGTCGGATGGTCGGGAGAGCTGCAGAGCGTGCTCAGGCCATTCGAAGGAGAGCTAGAGTGCTATCCAGTGGAAAAAGCTGTTGGGAAGGTAGGAAACAATAGCCCGACATTCATTATACCCATCGACAGCAAGGAGAACAAGAAGAACATTGCCAACTTCTTCAGCACACAGCGAGCCACGGCAGATGAAGTCGCCGCCAAGAATGAAGCGGCTTGCAGCGATGGTGTGAACTTCGAGCACTATAAACATAAAGATGAGCATCGCGGTACAACGGTCGAGGTCGAGAGCACCGAAGACAACGCGCCGTTGCCAAAGCCCGAGGATGGGACTGAAGAGGACCTGTCTCAGCGCCTCCACGAACATAGCGCCGAGCTTGCCGACCAGAAGAACAATTTCCAGTCTGCTGACAAGCATGCCGAGAGAGGCATCAAGCGTGAGATGTCTGAGATCGATGATGGGGATCTCATGGGTTCTGCTGCAAGTCCGCCAAGGAAGACCGTTAAGACGGAACATAAAAGTGCGTCGTCTGTAAACAGTCCAACGTTGCGGGTTGCTGGAGGCAAGAAGACCAAGAGTGCTACTTCGAACAACACAGTCGCCAAAAAACCTTCTAAAGATGGCAATGCCAAGATCACAAGCTTTTTCGGCAAGTGAATCCCTTGCAAGGAACTGTCTCCCGCGCTAGATCGGCGACTATAGTGCGCTGGCATGTTACCACGTTCAATAAATGAATGAGATGTAACGCTCAGTCCAAAAAGAGCATAAACACGCATGGCGTTCGTAGTGCACGGGAACATCGCACGCACCCATTCGCAGAGTCTTGTGCAAGCCTGCCTCAACTACCTGCTACACCTCCTATCCAGCTTCATATCATCTTGCCCTAGAGATTTTATATGCACGATGGGCAGTTGAGCGTGACCCTTGGAATATTCAATGGCAGTTTGACTGGAATCCGGAGACTCGGAGATGGCCCTGCTTCGACGTCAGAAACGTCGTGAACGCAATGCCCACTCATAGTGGACAGAAGAACTCCTTAAATCTCCTCTTTGCTCCGAAGCATCGGCTTGCGGCAACGATATCGGACGAGTGCCTGGAAAGATCCCGGTCACCGTTCGGCCCGTCCTGATTTTACGCTACCGCCGCTTCACATCCTCGCTTGTCTGTTTCGAGTATATCGAAACACTTGTGCGCCGCGCGAGAAGTGACAGTGCCAATTCACGAGAAGCGTTCTGGGCACAATGCTTGTGCATGCTTAGCTCAACGCTCGTACTGCGTCCAACCACAGCGTCACCCTTCTGAAAAATCATTCCAGCAGTGGCCCACCTGAGTTGCGTGGCCATGCGGAATGCACCTCCTGCTCATACAGATATATGATTGTACTCTGGACGAGACTGACGCTAGCCATGATGGGGAAGAAGCGACAGTTGGACTGGAACCGATGGTCGAACAAGACTCTCCGGCAGCGCGTAAGGTGAGCGACAAAGCTGAGTATATATCTGTCCAACTTGCTCGAAGCCTTCTGTTTATCCTCTCACAAGACATTCGAGTAACTCTCGCTTCATATTACGACAGCAGCGCTGCTCCATTCGCTCTTTTTCTTCAGTGCCCTTGTGCCAAGTCACACATTCTCTCCGTAACACAATCTTTTGCAAATCACGCATAGCTGAAGCGTCAAGATGGTATATCAAAAGACCTTGACTTCGCTCTTGCTCGGTGCTGGCGCCGGGCTTGTAGCTGGTCGCCCAGCACCATGGTGGGAACTGAAAGAGCATCGCCACGACCACAGCCCCAAGTCATTCTCTTTCGGCAGCTTCTCAACTGGCGGCTCTCCTTCTTTGTCGATCCCGTCAGCTAGTGGAGGGCTTGTGCCAACCGGCGCTTCCAGCGCAAGCATTCCGATCGTCACGGGGTCTGTCTCAGCGGGCACTGGCGTTGTGAAGAAGTCATCCGACAAGTCCACCTCCTCCAAGTCTACAGAAAAAACGTCCAACAGCACCAGCACTGCAGCAGCCAGCGAGTCTTCCTCTACAGCCTCGACCACCGTCGAAGACGGTTGTACCTTCACGGACTCCGACACAGCCTCCGCTTCCAAGGCATCTTGTACCTCCATTGTTCTTAAAGATATCACGGTCCCAGCTGGCGAAACCCTTGACATGACTGACCTGACCGATGGAACCACTGTCACTTTCGAGGGCACCACCACCTTCGAATACGAAGAGTGGGATGGCCCTCTTATCTCCTTTTCCGGAACCGGCCTCACCGTCACCGGAGCCTCAGGGCACGTCATCGACGGCAACGGGGCCAAATGGTGGGACGGCGAGGGTTCTAACGGAGGCGTGACCAAGCCGAAGTTCTTCTACGCCCACAAGATGATCGACTCGACCATCGAGGGTCTTAACATCCAGAACACTCCAGTCCAATGCTTCTCCGTCAACGGCGCTGAGAACCTCTACATCACGGACGTCACGATCGATAACTCTGCTGGAGACGAAACTGATTCTGACGGTGACGCGCTCGGGCACAATACCGACGCTTTCGATGTCGGCTCCTCCACTGGTGTATACATTTCTGGTGCCAACGTTAAGAATCAAGATGACTGTCTTGCCATCAACTCCGGTACCGACATCTCTTTCACCGGCGGTACCTGCTCAGGCGGCCACGGTCTCTCGATCGGTTCAGTTGGTGGACGTGACGATAATGATGTGGCAAACATCTACATTGCGAACTCGACAGTCTCCAACTCTGAAAACGGTGTCCGTATTAAGACTGTCTACGACGCTACGGGATCTGTCAAAAACGTAACCTACTCGGGCATCACCCTGTCAGGCATCACGGACTATGGTATCGTGATTGAGCAGGATTATGAGAACGGCAGCCCGACTGGAACTCCTACGGATGGTGTCCCGATTACAGACTTGACTGTGGAGGATGTTACTGGAACGGTGACTGATGACGCCGACGAGATTTACATCCTTTGTGCATCCTGCTCGGATTGGACTTGGAGCGGCGTGAGCATTACCGGAGGCGAGGCGAGCAGCGACTGTGAGGGAGTGCCAGATGGTGCTTCTTGCTAAGCGCGATGCCTGCTTGCAGGACTCGAAGCATTGTGAGATAGTGGAGCCAGTGCAATTTTCGACCGGCAATTCAATTCAGTGTATCATACTGCCAAAGGAAACGTCTTGGGCATTTGGGAGTCATGCTCATTCATGTTTGTTATCTATACATGATTCAGCACTTTGTCATTGATCTCTCATCAAACAGAAACAGCAAAGACAGTCCGCCTGGAACTTCGACCTGACTTCTGAAGCGACCTTGTCATTCTCCCGCAGCTTAAGTCTACCCTGTCGGCCCCGTGTGCTGCTTTGAAGCCAACAGCCACTATCCGAGCAGACGTTGTAACAGCACTCAGTGAAACGTTCGTACTTAGGTCAAAAATGCGTCAATAGGGCACCTCTACTTTGTCGACAGCACACTTACGCACAATCCATTCCCCTCGACCCAGTGATCGTCTACCCTGTCGGCCCCGTGTACCGCTTTGTAGCTCTTAGCCTTTACGGAGGACAGTCGTCCCAGCTGCACAGGTTGCAATTGCATCCAGTAGCATGTTTGGCTGCCTGTAAGAATGCTTTGATGGAAATCCTTTGCAGTCACGGCAACGCTTGCGCAACAAAGACCACAGAAAATGCGAAGTGGCTGAGGGAATGGGGATCTTGGGTTGATAGTGACGCCGTCATCACTGAAAGGACTGCTGTGGACTAGAGGCAGCCCAAGGAGGAATAGAGAGATGAGTTTGAGCTTCATCCTTCTGACTCAATACATCAAGATAGTCAAAGTCGTGGGTTGTGGGAGATGAAGAACTCAAGTTCTGGAGTGGAATCCCCAAAATTCCTATGGGGACCCGGATCATGGGTCAAGGAGAATAAAGCTAACTCTTTATGTGTATGAACGTCGTGGCAGCTCGACCATACCACCACCCCCAGCCGTACCAGCAGCCCAACCTTCCTGGCAGTTCAATATTGCTGATGGTTTGAGTCAATATACGTAGTCTCTAGGAGTGTGTCTGCGTCTCTGGCTGTGATTACGACAGATTTTGAACAGCCACGTGCTCCGTGGTTTATAAGTTCCAGGGAAGGCTCTTTCGCGCCAACTGTCTATCAGGACCTCCCTGCCAAATAGGTGTGTTGTCGCCTTTGGCTTTTCCACCACCCCTTTGCCTACTACCTCGTATAATCGTTTGTCGCTGGCCGCTCAGCCCCATCCAGATTTTTGCTATCGTATACTGTACCGAATACGCTCATTAGGTTTAGGGATCCGGTTTAGGGATTTGGTCCTGGCTCTTGGTCGAGCTCTTGGTCTAGTCTCTTATTCTAGGATCTTGGTATACAGTAGACTCTTGCTCCTTAGGCCTCAACTTCCAAGCATTAGTTGCCAGGCCTCAACCCTTAGGCTCTTGCTCTCTAGGCGCATAGTAATGCGAATTTCTATGTTGGCTTTACGTATCTCGCGGGTTGAGCGGACACGTAGGCGATGCACGTGACTGCTGTGTTCTAAATAGTGGCTGTGGCTGCTGGATCGTGAGGTCGTAATTCCGCCTCAGGCTGCAAGCTAGCCGTGATGTTCACTATTTGATTACTCCACCAATCAGAATGCTAAAGCTCGGTTACAGCTTGCTGCCTCTTATGCGTCGGCGCAGCTAGATTTTGAGGGTGTCTATAAGGGATTTTGCAGACAATATGATGCATCATGTAAACGGTATGAGATAGCTCTAGTGACACCTGGTCGGTGCTCAAACCACTTATTCTGATTCGGCCTCGCTCGAGTAAGGCAGGTTGAAGCGAAAGCTAAGGTACCTTACAGTCCCTTGGAGGCTGGAAACCACTCACGTGATATATATTCACATGTCAAAGGCCAATCTCGGGAGCGAAAGGTCAAGAGCTTCGCCATTTGACCGCAGGCGCCTGTGGGCGGTATATCGATGTAGAGAAGAACTTTAAGCACACAGAAACCATTGCGTGACAGTACGAGGAGGGGACAATGCCTTCCATTTGCAGTCGGAGGTGGTCAAGCGTGCCGAGGTCCGTGTCCGCGTGGCATGCATACCCCATGATCTCACGCGTCTGGCTTTCACATGCAAGTGAATTCTATATCCCTACTTCTGCTCGATACCCCATCATGCCGTCCTCGAAACGTATAGTACTCAGATGACCAACTCCCCGAATCATGGCGAACCAATCTCGCGTGCGCCAGCAACCCGCCGATCGCTTCTCACAATGCTTCGACTACTTCTATGAACGCCTGTCAAAACGGCTCGACAAGATCCGGAACCGTAGCACACTCGGCACGCGCACGACTCAGCTTATCGCAACGCTTGCGCTGTCTCTGACAATCGTATTCGGCAGCTATGGCGGGTATCGCATGTACCTGCGGAATAAGAAAGAGAAAGAGGAAGGGCGCAAGCTTGCCAGGAGAAACAGTGGGCTCAAGGCAAAAGATGGCACAAGAACGCTGTACGTCCCCTACAAGGACGGAGCCAGCAAGGTAGTCATCCATCCCACGAGGCCAACTACCTTTGACGCGCACCGGCGCTTCTTCTTGAACCCCATCCGGCAGAGGGTGTCGGGGAGAGCCATCGAGTTGGGTGCACCTCCCACCAACGTCAAGCCCGGGCTCAATGTTGCATTTGTGCATCAATTCATGGCCATCATGCAGATAGCAGTGCCGCGGCTGGGATCCAAGGAATCTGGTCTGCTTACCATGCATGCGTTCTTCTTGATGCTACGAACATATCTATCCCTAGTGGTGGCGAGGATGGATGGAGAGATCGTCAGAGATCTTATTGCCGGTCACGGCAAGGCTTTCCTGCTCGGCCTCGCGAAATGGCTCTCGCTCGGCGTGGTTGCAAGCTACACGAACTCGGTCATCAAATTCCTGCAGGCTAAGATCAGCATCGCGTTCCGGACACGACTGACGCGATATGTGCATGACTTGTATTTGAGTGCGAACATGACCTACTACAAAATGCATGACACCGACGGCACTATTGATCAAGGAGCTGACCAGTTCATCTGCCAGGATTTGACTCTTTTCTGCGACAGTGCTGCCAATCTATACTCCAGTCTCGGTAAACCGTTCATTGACCTCGTCACTTTCAACTATCAACTATACAAGTCGCTCGGTCCTTTGGCCCTCAGTGGGCTCCTGGGTAATTACTTCGCGACCGCGATCTTGCTGAAGAAGCTCAGCCCGCCATTTGGCAAGCTCAAGGCTGCTGAGGGACGTAAGGAAGGCGACTTCCGGGGTTTGCATTCGAGGCTCATCGCAAATGCAGAAGAGGTGGCATTCTATGCCGGTGGACCTACGGAGCACGAACTGCTGGATAAGGGCTTCCGTGAGCTGAGGAAGTGGATGGAGGGCATCTATCGTGTGAGGGTGGGCTACAACATGCTGGAGGATTTCGTGCTGAAGTACACCTGGTCTGCACTTGGCTTTGTCATCACCAGCTTGCCGGTCTTTCTTCCTACTCTCAACATTGCACCAGAGCCAGCAGCAAAGTCTTCCAGCATGCCAAGCGTTGAAATGGTCCAGCGCGGCGAGGGCAGCGACCAATCTGGAGCGAGAACTAAGCAGTTCATCACCAACAAACGCCTCATGTTGAATCTTGCAGACGCCGGCAGCCGAATGATGTACTCGATCAAGGATCTTTCAGAGCTGGCTGGGCAGACAAGCAGGGTATTTATGCTTATCAGCACTCTACATCGCGTTCACGCAAATGCATATCACCTTCCGAAAGGCCATCAACCCGAGCCTTATAACCTAACAGACGTGCATGGAACACTGCACAAAGGCTACGATGGTGTACGATTAGAAGATGTGCCTGTCGTTGCACCGTCACCTTTCCCGCTTGGCGGCGAAGAGTTGATCGAGAACCTATCATTCATAGTCGGTCCAGGCGACCATCTCCTCATCACAGGTCCAAATGGAGCTGGCAAGTCGGCCGTCGCCAGGATTGTCGCTGAACTATGGCCATGCTACCGCGGATTGACCTCGCGGCCTCGCAACACTGGCATCGATGGCATCATGTTCCTGCCCCAAAAGGTGTACTTGACTGTGGGCACGCTACGTGATCAAGTTATCTACCCTCACACAGAGATGGACATGAAGGAGGCGGGGCGCCGCGAGAGCGAGCTTCAGGCAATACTTGAGGAGAGCAAGCTCGGGTACATTCCCGAACGTGAGGGCGGATGGGATACACGCAAGACTTGGCAAGACGTCCTGAGTGGTGGAGAGAAGCAGCGCATGGCAATCGCGAGATTGCTCTACCACGAGCCACGCTACGCATTCATTGACGAAGGCACTTCCGCAGTAAGCTCGGACGTAGAGGGCATTCTGTACGAGACGTGCAAGAGGAAGGGCATCAGTGAGTTTTGCTTCCGCTTGACGTACTTGGACCATGCTAACGAGACCTGTAGCGCTCATCACCATTTCCACCCGCGCGTCCCTCAAGCGGTACCACTCTTACACGCTCACACTTGGTCTTGGCGAAGATGCGAACGAATATGAATTCAACAGGATTGGAACAGCGAGTGAGAAAGACAGCGTTGAGAAAGAGATCCAAGAGCTGCGTGCGATGCTCAGTCAAGTAGACGAATGGAAGCAGAGAAGGCAAGAGATCGAGCAAGAGTTGAGCAAGGTCTGGGTCGCGGGCCAGGAGCTCGAGGCGCCGGACTATCACAATGGCCACAATGGTAGCTCGGAGGCGGAGACAGTCAGTTTATGAACCCCATCACGACAATGGATGCATTCTTGGGAGAGAGTCTTATTGTGTCTCGTCGTTCGCCTCACTTCACCTCTGACGCTGCAAGACGCTTCGGCCAAGTCTGTCAGTAGTGTGCGAAACGAACATACTGAGTCGAGGCAGGCAAGCGTGTCATCGCATGCTGCGCAACTGCGACCCACCAACCAAACTACAAATACTCGATCCGGATCTCACCTTTTGAGTCTCATCAGCTTGGACCTTACTCGGAGCCGCATATGGGCAGCGCCAACGATTCGTTGCCCCAAAAGCTAGCTGACGAGATCTGGAAGCACCTCGAGAACGACAACATAAGCAACCTGCGGGCAATGTGTCGACACCTTGGCGGTCAGACCGTCGAGTGTGCTTGAACACCTTCTGTAACCACGCCGACAGCTCGCCCAGTCCATCCATGCCGACCTGCAGAAGACGTGACGCCCAGGCACCCTAACGGACATTCTACTGGATCTGATACACGCTCCAGATTCATAGGGGAAGAAACGCGCAGATTGGCCCCAATGGGAGGACCAACTCGAAGTCAGGAGAACGAACGGTAGCGCTAAGTGAGGCGTACAGATGGAGGCTGTAGGGACACTGCTTAACCGCCAGGTCTTCGAAAATTGGCACGGAGCTCTAAACGCTGCGGAGCTAGCCAGCCTTTGGTGTGAAGCAAAAGGGGCGAGGCAAAGGAAGCACGAGGAGTGAGGACTGCCACCAATGGCTTAGTACGTGTGTCGTCAAATGAGGGTCATTTGGGGTCATTCGGCCCGGAAGATCAGATTGATGTTGACTGACTCCGCTGAAGAAGAATAGCATGCACCAAAAGCATTTATGCACCGCGGCGAGAAACGAGGACTTTGAGCATAATGAAAATAAGCGTATGCAGCACGCTACTCTCATTCCGGGCCTCTGTACAGTTGCTAAATCATTTCATGAATGATCACCGTCCCCTCTGCCCCATTTCTTTCTTCCCCATTTTCCCTTTCGCCAACGGCTGCCTCGCTTGTGCCATGATCGGCTCCTCGACCTCACGCAGTCTCAACTGTCTGTCCCGCTCAATCGCCTGGGCCCCACTCACGACCGCACCTTCCTCCACCCTCTGTCCCTCCTCGAGCAGCCTCGTCCTCCTCATCTCGTTCAGCTTCGCCTGTCGCTCCTCCGTAATCCTCCACGCCTTGGGAAACCTGATTCTCGGTTTGGACTTATGATGTCGTGTATCGAGTGGCACGTCCTCGAAATTATCACTGCCGTCCAAGTCCTTGGCCTCGGCGACGAGTTTGGAAATCGTGTCTGCCAAGTAGCGTTTGTTCTGAGCCTGCGTGTCGAACGACTCACAACTCATCTTCACGCTCTCCTTCGCAGGATTATACCTCGCACCGCACAGTTTCTTCAATTTCTCACACTGCCTCTGATAGGTCTTCCGATCCTTGTGTTTGTCGGCGAAAGCGTGAGTCCCGACATGCTCAATGCGGAACTCGCACACGACTTTTCGCGAAGCGGGATGCTGTTCGGAGAAGTATGTGGTGTAGCGCCATCGTAAGGGCAGTTCCCCATTCTGAGGGGGTGAGTAGGGTTCAGGTCTGGCAAACTGTGAGAGCAAGGGCATTTCCCAGGCCGCGATGCGGACCATTTCGCGCAGTTCGCGATGCTGTTCGAGTTCGGTGTGGGCCATGGAGGGTAGTTCATCTTCTGCGGGGAGAGTCTCATCGAGGGCTGCGAGATAGGTGTCGAAATCGTCTTCGGGAATGGAGTCGAGGTGAGAGGCTGCGCGGGATGCCCTTGATGTCTGGTATAGGCGTTGTTGCGAGATGCGGCATGGGGTGCTGGCAGGATGGGAGGGCGGGATTATTCGTGATGGCTGTGACTGCGGTATTTTTCGCGCCACTTGCCGGCATATTCGTTTCAATGGCGCTGCCATGGTGGAGCTTGTATCGGTGAAGTATGCCTCGTCCAGTCCTGCTCTTGATGTTGCTTCCAAAAGTCCATATGGTCTGTGCTCTCCTCCGGCCGCACCTGCCTCCGCAGCTTGCTTGCTTGCTTGCTCGCGCGTGCCACTATCCCTCGCGGGCAACAGCAGGATGTAGCTGAAAATATCCGCCACGCCACTTTCAATGGCAGCTTCTCAGCGGAAGACATGCTTCGTCACCATTGGCGCAACAGCATCTTTCGGCGGTCTCGTCAAAGGCGTCCTCACCCCAAGCTTCTTGGAGGCACTAGAGAAGCACGAGTACACAGATCTCTTGATTCAGTTTGGACAAGACGGACAGCAATTGTTTAACAAGCACCTCACAACGGCGAAGAATACTGAGAGCGGAAGCGTGATCGCCATCACGGGTTTTGCGTTGGACAAGGCAGGGTTGGCGAGATATATGAAGCAGGCGAAAGGGCAAGGGCAAGGAGCGAGAGAGGGTGTTGTGATCAGCCATGCCGGTTCGTGAACACTACAAGGCGTAGACTTCAGTCGGCTGCTAAGAGGACGTAGGATCTGGCACAATTCTCGATGCTCTCCGAATCGCGCTGCCGCTGGTAGTAGTGCCAAATGAAGAACTTCTTGACAATCACCAAGTCGAGCTCGCAGAAGCTTTGGCAGAGCAGGAGTATGTCGTTTACGGCAAGCTGGATAATCTACCTCAGGCTCTGGAGGGCGCCGAGCAACTGCGGGAGAGACGCAAAGCCTGGCCACCGCCGAATGCCGGCTACATGAGACAGCCCAAAGGCCTGAAAGGTGTAGTAGACGATGAGATGGGCTTTCTGGATTGATTGAATGCGCGATTAACCAGCAACTCCCTTGATGTGGAACCATTCACTGGCGCGTAAGCACCATCAAACGTGGTAGACACTAAGTATTCTTGCAGTTGTCCGCTCTTCGTGCTTCATCTTTAGCATTCTCTTGGTGGCGGAGTAGAGCAGCGTCACAATTGATCGAGGGTGCAAGGTCGACTGGCATCATTGATGCTGGTGATGACGACCGCCGACTCCTTGGGTTTGTGTCGCAGACTGGGAGTATCGGTGGTCTCCACTAACCTCTCGAGGGAGTAGAATGTGACTGGATCGCGGCGTCACATGAAGAGGCCTTTCACAAAGACATCTTCTGTTGTGGCTGCGACTTCTTTGTCAGCTTGACGAAGAGAGGGCACATCGTGCCAATTCCGTTCTGGCGCGATCGCTCGCAGCAGCTCAGTCAGCATTCCGATTAGGGCCGTAGTCCTCTCTGCTTGTGCTGAAGTCAGCGGCGGAGTTCAAGATGTTGTGCTTGGTTAACAGCGCGGAGAAGTAGCTGAACCTAGGAAGTGATGACCTCCCACTCATCTGCCGCCTGTGGGGTTGTCCAAAGGCTCTCTGCAATGGCAAGCAACTTCATCGAATGCTTCAATATCTTTCTTCGCGTTTCGCCATGTCATGAAGCATGGCTATGATACTTGCATTCGGCTTCGTTTCAAATGAGGCCCAGTTTCAATCACTCAGCCTCGGCTCCGTTCTCACGCACAGCCTCTTCAGCTGCTACGCCTGCCTCCCATGCCTCGACCTCTTCGTCAGCACCTAGTCCCAGCCTCCGAACAGCGTTCGTGAGCTTTGCGGTTTCGTCCACCAAAGTCCGTATCTGCAGCTGCTTCTCCAGTCTCGAGTGCTTGATCTTCTCACTGTGCGGAACGTGCCAAATCACATCGCCGTCCCAAGCTTCGGTCCGCTGGCAGAACGCCAGAAATGAAGCCCAGTTCTCGTCCCGGCCCAAGACTTCTGGATTGCCAATCACAATCAGCCCCTCCTTAGCACGCGTCAGAGCGACGTTGAATCGTTTTGGCTCGTGAATCACACCCAGGCCACGAGCAACATCTTGATCGATGAATCGAGTTCTTGTCCTTGTTGTGCAGAGGATCACCATTCTCGACTCCAGGCCCTGAAATGCGTCCAGCGGCCCGATGTTGATGCCCGGTCCAGATAGTTTTCTTGCTTTGCTTCGGAGAAGCTTGACTTGAGCCCTGAAAGGACTCATGATGCATATTTCCCAAGGCCGAAGCAGATTCTGTCCAATCAGAGATTGTGCATAAGCCAGAGCGAGGTCTGCTTCTCCCACATTGTACCACCCACCGCCTTCGAGGCGCTCGATGTCATCTGTGCTGCGATTGTCGTGAAAGACGACTGGCATTTGTCGACCTTTGAAGCCGTGCCAGGGTAACAAAGTGTCCGTCTGGCCGGCGCATGGCTCAAGAGTGTCATTGTAGAAGAGTGAAGACGGTGTTGCTAAAATCGACCCGTGCGAGCGATAGTTTCGTATCAGATCTGTGAATGGCGGCCTGGTGATGGGCAGCATGTCTTTCGTGAGTCGTGGCACGTGGCCCCCTGTTTGCTTTGACCGAGCCAGAATGTGCTCGGCGTACAGTGGCCTCGAGAGCAGGCGTTCGAAGAGAGACCTTTGTATGAGAGGCGTCCTGGATGCTGTCCGTGGCCCCAGTTGATTATGATCGCCCACCATAACCACGACTGGTTCTTGCAGCTTGTCGCGCATCGCATCTGGAGGTGCAACGGTTAAGAGTGGCAACAAAGCCTCTGGTTCAGTGGCTTGCGCAGCTTCATCCACGAGAAGAGCTGTCCAATGCAATTCCGGGACATAGGACGTGTCCTCTGGGTGGAGCGCAGCATACATGTTATTTTCTAGTGTGAACAGGTCGCGATTGGTGAGTCTGGCTTGGTGCAAGATTTCAGCGTCGCGAACTGTAAGAACGACGATGCGTTTTCGCATGAGCTCCGCAAAGGGTGGGAGAGAAAAGAAACGATCCTCGACGTGGCAGAATGGAAGGATGGCATTAGGAACTTCCGGAAAGCTACGCGCTGGCGAGTTCATCCTGAGCACTTCTTTCGGTGTCAGGTGTTTGCTTAGCCGTTGCACGACAATATCAGCCGCCGGGTCTGAGGGTGCGCAAAGTAACAAACGGGACGTGCCCTTCGCGAAAACGAGTTGCAAGGCGGTCTCAACTAGAGTCTTGGTCTTGCCAGTTCCAGGAGGTCCCCAGATTAGATACGGAACACGACCATAGTCTTCCTCCAGGATGGTGTGAATGGCCTTGCGCTGCTCATGGTTAAGCTCATGGTCAAATTGATCGAGGTCAAAGACACCGGTATTTAGCTCTCGCTGCGTAGCGCCATCGGGTGAGGTCGGGAAAAGCATGGCGCGTACCCAGCTATTCTCATTCTGTAGATGCTTGTGAGCTTCATCCACCGCTTGATACATTGACTCCAATCTGCTCGATTGCACTGTGAAGCACGCATTGAAGAGCATACTCATACGACGCAGCCCATCTAGTCTGACAAAGAGGGTTTCACTCAATCGATCGATGGCCCAGACCACGGCGGCATGGCAGATGTCTAGACCGCTAGGCACAGGCGGTCGGATAGGGGAAGTGAATCCGGAGAAGACAATGAGCTTTCCTTGTGCGTCAAAACGAAGCTGCTTCAATCGAATGATATCTCCAACCTCTAGAGGAAGACTCAGCTCGCGTAGTCCAGGCACAAGTAAGCGATACATCGAATGCTCGGCATCGTATGCAGTCTGATGCAGTGCCACTTCGTAGAGCGCATGAGCCTCGCAGTCTTTTTTCAGCGAGGATTCTTCTTGCTGCAAAGCTGACTGAAACGAATTTCCGTAAGAAGATGCCTCAAAGGAATCTATATCTGATGGCGTCGTAGCAATCGTCTGCTTAGCACCGGTCCGCCCATTCTTTCGAGGCGGCAAGAAAGAGCTTCCGGCAAAAGAATTGATATAATCTTGGTAATTCGTCCATGGCGCGGCTTCGGAAGGGATGATATGCGCGGCAGCTTCATTCAACTGTTTCAGCCTGAGGGGTACATATGAAGGAGCGTACACATCCAACTCCTTTTCTGTCATGGTGATCAGGCTGTACGGTGTGATGCGATGCGCTACGGTGGGTATTTCAGGAGGTCTGATGGAGAAACACGGCGGCCATCTACTTGGTGATCATTAGGTCTCGCAGCACCAGTACTAGCTCGTCCTGCATCGACATCTCTGTGACGGCAAAAGCAGAGTAATGGGAGCAAAGCTGTCCACTGGTCTAGGAAGGGGCTGTGCTTTCTGTTGACATGAGAGCGAAGCTTGCGCCAACAAAATTACCTGTTTGCTGGATATGCGTGCGGTGCTCGACAGATGAGCGTGCAGGTCATCGAAGGTGGTGCGGGTTGGGGTGTTATATCCGCTGCGATACCATGTTTAACAAAGGTGGTGGTTGTTTGGGTGTGCCTGGTCTGGTTTGCACCAAAGTCGAGAAGGATTGTGGAGGTCCAACCGAGCCAGCCTCCGAAATTCGGCAGCACTTTTCTAAATCAAAACCACTAAGTTTTTCGAGGCATTCTTGTTACTCACACCCCATACTTCCACTCCACCAACTACTCCATACCACAAAATGGCCTCCAAGAATGCTGGCAGAGCTCTGCGCGCCTCTTTGAGGCAAGTGAGGACACCTCAGGTGCAGCAAAGATCCTTCATCACTGCTGTCAACACCGCCAGCCGAGCAAGCCTCCGCCCAGCTCAGAAGGCCGCTGCAGCAGCCTTCGTGCAGCAGACTCGAGGCAAGAAGACTGTCGACTTCGCTGGAGACAAGGAAGTCGTGTACGGTATGTAATAGATCTGATCTGATGTCTCAATGGCTCAATGCTGACGCGAAGTAGAGCGCGACGACTGGCCGCGTGACAAGCTCCTTGTGCGTACATACTCAAGATGACTCAATTCGAGCTGTCACATCGGCGCAGACATCGCGCATGCTAACTCTATGTAGGACTACTTCAAGAACGACACCCTCGCCCTGATCGGCTACGGTTCGCAAGGTCACGGACAAGGCCTTAACCTCCGCGACAATGGCCTCAATGTCATCATTGGCGTGCGAAAGAACGGCGCAAGCTGGAAAGAGGCAGAGCAAGATGGTTGGGTAGCTGGCAAAAACCTTTTCGAGGTCGACGAGGCTATTCAGAAGGGCACAATCGTGATGAACCTGCTCTCGGACGCTGCGCAGTCCGAGACCTGGCCTCACATCAAGCCAATGCTCACCAAGGGCAAGGTTGGTGATAACTCACACCGCGACGAGCGCTCCCGCTGACTGATTGTAGACCCTCTATTTCTCCCACGGCTTCTCCCCTGTCTTCAAGGACCAGACCAAGGTTGACGTTCCGACGGACATTGATGTGATCCTCGTTGCACCAAAGGGCTCTGGCCGTACCGTCCGAACTCTCTTCCGTGAGGGCCGTGGCATCAACAGCTCCGTCGCTGTTTTCCAGGACGTGACTGGCAAGGCTGAGGAGAAGGCTATCGCTCTTGGCGTTGCCATTGGCTCTGGTTACATGTACAAGACCACTTTCGAGAAGGAGGTCTACTCTGACCTCTACGGTGAGCGTGGCTGCTTGATGGGCGGTATTCACGGTATGTTCCTCGCACAATACGAGGTTCTGCGCGAGCGTGGCCACTCCCCATCTGAGGCCTTCAACGAGACTGTTGAAGAGGCTACCCAGTCGCTCTACCCTCTCATCGGCCAGAACGGTATGGATTACATGTACGCCGCCTGCTCCACGACTGCTCGCCGTGGTGCCATTGATTGGAGCAAGCGTTTCAAGGAGGTTCTCAAGCCTGTTTTCGACGAGCTATATGAGAGCGTCAAGACCGGCAAGGAGACCAAGCGCACCATGGAGTATGCAGGTCGTCCAGACTACCGCCAAGCGTTCGAGAAGGAGATGGAGGAGATCCGCAACCTTGAGATCTGGAGAGCAGGAAAGGCTGTGCGCAGCCTGCGCCCCGAGAACGCCTGATTGGCAGCTATACCTCTTTTGGTGGTCAGAATGGATTGTCTGAGGCATCAGCGCCGCTGTGCATGATCTGGCGCTTTTCTTACCAGGGAGTTACAGGATTGGTAACAGGGGAAAACGGGCACTAGCGATCTCGAAAGTTCTGTAGCATATTGAACCTTGTGAATGTAGTTGTCGCTGCGACCCGAGAGGCGCCGCAGCAAAGCCATAATCTATGGGTTGCTCTCAACTCTCTTTGCGCTCCCGCAGAGCTGCTCAACGCAAGCGCGCGCCTGTTCGGCGGCAATTCTGTCGATCTGAGATTGCAAAAATGCCTTGCCCACTGCAAACCCTTAAAATGAACACAAGCCGGAACCTTTTTGACGCACACCATACTGCGCGCGACTCTTTCCTGCGCGCCTACGATAGTCTTTTCCCCCCCGCCGACGTTCGAAATTATGTAAGAATGGTATGTCTTGGATGATGATGGTGATGATACTGGGGTGATGCGTAACCTTTGTCAGCGGAACTAGCGGGGCGAACTCCGCTCCTAAAACAAGCGGCTTCTTTCCAGGCCATGGTTGTGATGAGGGCAACTGTGGACTTCAGCAGTCCCACGATAGAACCCTCAACGCCACACCCGATGCCTGGGGGTGTTGCCGCCGTTATCGTCGTGTGTTCGCTTTTCTGAGGTGTGCGGAGGAGGCTGCGTCCGGTGGCTCTCCCTTGTCGCGGTGTCAATTCGAATAACTTCCTTATTCGGCCCTTGCAAGCTTTGCAAGCCCCGCTTTCAGCCCTCATGGCGTTTGATACGGCTTGCAGGGATCCATCGAGGTCGGACCCATTGACCCAGTGCTTTCTTCGGAACTTAGCGATGGTACGTGGCCGCCGAGGTGACCTGGATGTCCGTGAGTACGAAGACTCGGTTCGATCGCGTGAAATGGAGGCATCGCGCCCGGGGCCAGTTCCGACATGGAGCTGTCTTCCGAGCTCAGGGAATGACTTTGCTGCAGATGTGCTGGGGGCATGCCTCGCGCCGGGACATCCAATATCGTCTGGATGGGAGGAAGACGATCGACTCCCGTGGTTACGGGAAGTGGAAGAGCACCCATGTGATTGTGCGGCGGCAGGCCTATGACGCCTTCCTTGATCTGGCGTAGCAATTGGAACACGTCGTCGTAGTGACTCGTTCGGATGCGCTGAAAGATCTCCTGGGCTTCGGGTTCCGGCCTGCCTTGCACGAAGGCCAGGAGTTCTCGCATTTGGTCGCGCTCCTGTTCGAGCACTTGATTCCGGCGGCGCAATGCGGACCAGCGACTCTCACCTTCTTCGGCTTCGTATTGGCATTCGGTCCTCAGATTCTGGCATCGGGAGCACGAAGGCCTGTGGGGCGGGGCAGTGAGCAGAACGATCATTGATCCATGGGCACAGGGCCTTGGGGGGGGTTGTCTTACCTCAAACCGTCACACTAGAAGCTCGTTAGCAATGTCTCCGTATGAAAGCCCTCGGACACGTGCTTACTCGTGATTTGCGTCGGCGACACGCCGAGCAAGCACTTTCGATGAGCGTGCGCTTGGGACGGCCTCCAGGCGGGCGGTTGGGGCCAGGAGAGGTATTCCCACCGTCCTTGGAAGCTTCGCCGGACGACGTGCGTGCTGCCAACAACGGCCTGCTGCCGGACATTCAGGATAAGTCGGACCTGGGAGGGCAGGTGTCATAGGGAAGCACGCGGCAGTCTTTTCGAAGACTGATGTGGAGGCGGCGCACTGGAGGGAGGGTTGCCGAGCATAACATTCGGTAACCAGGTCTGAACACTGAAGCAAGAACGACCGGGCAAGACACCGAGAAAGGTGAACTGTGAACGGTGGGTGCTCGGGTGCTGCCCTTAGCTTCACCTTGCCTGGTACACATACCTTTCGGAGCCGCATCAATCGACGATCCCATCGAAAGTGTAGAAAAGCAGCCACAGGCGACTGCATTGAGAGGTCTGCTCTGGAGAAGATCCCAGCTCGCGCGCAGGCCGAGCCATCTCCGGCCAGAGTTTGACGGGGCGGTCGTTTTTTTGCTTGCGAGACGACCGCCGCTCGATGGGCGCCTGCGCATCCGTCGTGGTTTGCGGAATTATTATCATTATATTATTATGATCCTGCTGTACAGTGGGAAATCCCGTATGCTTTTTCGCTTTCCCGAGCCCGAGCCACGCCCCCCATTTCCCCCATGTGGCTGAGACGACACCTACCTGTACTGTACATGTATCCATGTACTACTGAATAGCCGGAGCCGTCGAGCTAATCTGTGCCCGTTCGCCGGCGACAGAAATGAAGAATGTTGCCAGACAGCACCTCTGATGAATCCTTCTGCGTCAGTCTGCATGGACTTTGAGACTTGTAGACTTGCTAGCCGTCCCGGGCCAAGCTTCACCACTGCACCGGGCGCGCTGGTATCCGCATGTGCTGGGGAGCGACGTCTACTGTACTGCACTGCACTGCACGGCGGAGGGCATCCGGTAGTACAGGACTTGCCACGGCCTTTTCCCCCCCAGCCCGTATGCTTTCACGGCCTGCGTGGCTCAGCCGAATGCCGAAAGGGCTTCGTGGGCCTGCTATGGAGGTCGCGTGACGATGACTTGCGACATGAGTTCTACACACCACGCCACCACCACCACCATCACCACCACCACTTTTTTGCCGGGCACAGGCCCCCGATGAGGCTGCACAGCTCCCGCCGACGCTACCATTCGATGCGATCACGGTTCCCGTTGTGCGGTAAACATGCACCATGACGGTTGGTGAAAGCGTGGTGGTTGTCATCACTATCCTCCCCGCGCGACGGCATGAGCAACGGCGGCCGGTCGAGAAATGCGGACAGCGCATCGTGTGTCGCTACGGCAGCGTCCGTCCTGCTGATTGGCATCATGGATGGTCGCCCAAGTTGTTTCACTAGCTCGGTACGCGGTGCGCGATGGTTGTACATCTCTCCGATGCTCGCGCTGCTGCGGCGGGAGTCGCCATCGAAGCAAATGTCAGCCTTGTGGCTAGGGTGGAAGGAGATCATTCCGGGTAGGCCTTTGATGAGCGCGCAGTTAAGCTACTTTTCTTCACGCATGCATCCTCTAAAAACCTTGTCGCTCGGAATTTCTTTGGGTGAAAGGATCATCGTGATTCGTGCTCGTCGGCCTGTGGTTGATTTCCTTACGTGCGACCGATCGTGACTAGCCTGTAGTCGCTGCCGCCATCGAATATGCTCATCACCTCCACCCGAGCGGGCAACCCTACGCGTGGTCGACCGGGGTCCAGGGAGGTCCATGGGGGCCTTATTGATGCTCAGAGCACCGTGGAATGCGCTCGGCGAGTGCATCGTTGCTCCATATCGCACACTGCGGCAACGAGGATGATCCTGCACTCAAACTTGCAATCCTATACTCCGGACGCGCTGATCGCGAAGTGACAACCGAATTTCCATGCCCTGTCGTCACAACTGGGCCGAGTGCAGTAATCGAGCAGGGTCGGTCGGAGCTTCTTCGCGCATACTCCATTGGGCCGTTCGGTGGTGCGTCCGAATATTGGCTCCAGAGTATAAGGTGATGAGCTAGTGCACGCTCATATGGAGTCAATAATTGATCGCGGCGCGGAGCGAATCGATGCCTGGGGGGCTGCTCAAACATCCGACCTGTAGACCTAGCCTGGGTTCGGCAGAGTCATGGTTGGGCCCTCGCGCTCTGGTGCGCTCGGCCAGAATCCCAAGCTGGCATGCGCATCAACACAGTCGCCAGCTCTACAAGCACGGAGACGATCAGGCGTTGAGTGACTTTCCAGACAAAGAAAGCAACACGCGGCTCCCATAGACCTCGAGTGTGTACACCCGTCAAAGTGCGTCCGCATCTCATGCCAAGCGCTATTGCAGGGCATGCTCGCACAAGTCGAGACGGGTGCAAATGTGTCAGTAGCCAGCAAATGTGCAGTATCTCGAGGATTGACATGGAGCGACGTTGACGAGAAGTCCATCCGAGTCTGGACCATGAAGATCAAACCGATCTGCCTCGGGCATGCATAAGAGCCCAGTCCCTGCAGCACAAAAGCTCACGGTCGATGGCACGATACCCGTGCAGGAATATGCGATAGACAAAGTCCTCCAAACGTGGTATCGCATGTGGCGGAACTTCCACAGGACCGGAGAGACAAAGGCAAGGCTATCATACCATCACAGCACAGCCTGCCCATGATCTGCATCGCAGGTCTCACTGATATCAGCTTCTGCAATGCCCGGCTGCTGGCACTTTCAGAGCCACAGCACGGCATATCTGAGTCATACTGTGGCAGGCCAGCAAACGGAACAGCTCGGAACGAGTCGGAACGAGACTGGGAAAGCCATCGAAGAAGTATTAGAAGCGCCATCTCGAGGAAATAGTGCAAATCCACAATGGACGCTTACGATCACCGCCTGACGCTACGCACAGTCGAGTGTATGAAGATGAGGAGCGGAACGAGAAGCAGAGAAAGTACAGCTGTACAAGTCGCTGTACATTAATGAGCGGTTATGCTATGCAAAGTACGCGCCGCCGCGCCGTCCAATGAATTGTGTCACAAGATGTACAATGTCCAGACGTCTAATTCTTTGCTGAAGAATCGCTCGCGGTTCGCTTTCGCTTGTGCGCCTTATGCAGATATTCATCTCTCATACAGCCTTCTCTTTCCGGGGAAGGATCAATCCGATGCCGGAAAGAATGCAAGGTAGAACGCCAATCAAACGCCTTCGCTTTCTAGCAAACACAAGGGCATCTCGCGCGGAAAAGCTTCGCCTACAGGGCTAGAAGGTCTCGCTATCGAAGCTGTCTCTCGATCCTGCAACCACACATGAGCTTCAGTAACACCAAAGAGAGGCCGAGTGACCAAATGAAGTCGCAGAATCATGACGACATCCACTAGATCGATGAGCCAGCAAAAGGGGTCGTACCTTGAAATGGCACGGGTTTCCGCCTCACGGTCCCGGACCCGGCGACAGTGTCAACAATCTTGGCCTGCTGTCCGGGCATCGATCTCGGTCCGGCCGGTGTGATCTTTCGGCCCGGGGAGCGCATATCGACGGCTTTTGCAACCTGTGGGCCCGCATGTGGTTCCGGGGAAATCTGTGTCGTGATCAGTATTTCATAGTCAAGCGATGCCAGCATCATGGCTGAAGACGGATACTCACGTGGCCGCTGTCAGTCTCAAGACTGTATCGAACCTCGGCAATGGGTTCCAAGAGATGGCCTGAGCCATAAGGGCTGCTGTAGTAACCACCCTTGCTGAAGCCGCTGTTGCTGAATTCGGGCTCATCCCAATCGTCTTCAGTTTCAAAATCGATCTTTGGTGGCACGGCAGGCTTCTGGGGAATGAGTGGAGCATCATCGGTGCCTCTCTTGGCACCGTGCCTATCATGGCTGTTCATGCTCACAGGACTGATTGGCTCAACTTGTGTGAGTCGGTAGCGCGCCAGCCCAGCAGTGCCAGAGGAGCCCCAGATTGCTGGGTCGAAATCGCTGACAGTGCGCTGAGACAAGTCGGAATTCGTGCCAGTCGTATCATCAAATGTGTGCGCTTGCGACTCAAGCGTGTTCTGATGGCGTGAAGTGTGTCCTTGACGCGGCTGGGGATGCTCCAAGAGGAGCGAGTTTCTATGAGCCTGGTACTTCGGGTCATCGAAGTTGGCTTCATCGTCTTCCTGCTCTGGAGATACTGCACGATGATCGTGATACTGATCTTTCTGCTTTGCCGACGCTTCGGAAGGAATCAGAGGCGACGGAGTCCTTGTAAGCCGGCTGGCTTGGCTGCGCATACTGCGGGTTTCGGCTTGTGCAGCGTCCAAATCATGGTCATTGCCACGACTTTGCTCACTGTAGCGTCGATCATCAGAGCGTATGGAGTAATCGTCTTGCTCGAACTGTCCCAATGTTGAGCGCGACCGAGAAGCCTCAGAAGAAGGTCGGAGAGTGCGATCCTGCTTTGGACTGTCAATGGTAGCTGGATCTGGAGCAGCAGACGAGGTCGTGGTCCTGGACCAACGCGAGATCTTCGGCACATGCACGCCAAACAGCGAAGAACTATTGCTTTTGTGCTTCTTCTGCTTATCCGGAGTGTTGTCGTTGTTGAGATTTAGGGGCGCAGCTTTCTGTGGAGGCGTGTCGTTCTGTGGCGACGACTTGCGGTGCAACTCCTGTGTTGGTGTGAGGAGGCGCTCGTTGTTTTCAAATTGGTGGTTGAGCACATGCGTTTCATGCGGCTCCAACTCCTCGTCATCGTCCTCCTCGAGTACCGTACTTACACGAGTATCAGAGCCACGACGGCCATCATATCCGGAATGGAACTGGTGCTTCTCCCGTGGAGTTACAGGGAAATGCCCGGACTGGCTTGGAGTGCTTGATGTGCCAGCTTGGCCTTCAGGCTCGTAACCGGAATCCTGCGTTGCGCGCATGTGCTCGTATGTGTCCAGGCTGTCCTGGGTGAAGGATCGGTTGAGCTGAGGAGCACCGTTCTGATGCTTGAGATCCTCGACGTTGTCGAGTACCTGCATCAACATGTCTTCTATCCTGGCCAGATCCTTGGCACTCTTGCCTCCAGTAAGCCCTTTCAGCGCACGCCTCAGAACACCTTTCCGCTTCGTCTGTACGTCTTCCTCGGAATCAGCAGCTCGTCGCGGTGTGCGAGGAGAATTAAATGGCTGAGGTCGTGGTCCGCCCAATATCTTCTGCGCTGTGTACTCGGCGTCGCGATCGGTGTTCTGCATGATCATCTTGTCCTGCTCCAAGATGAATTTCTTCATTTCATCGAATGACTGCCGCATCTCAGCCGCGCTTCGAACCAGCGTGACCAAGATCTCTGTGTCGCGCGCATTGCGTTGCGCATCACGAACAGTGAGATGATCCATCAAGGCTACCACATCTTGAGACTGGATGCGATCCAAGCCCTTGCCAGTCGAGGCATCATATAATGGTGAGTTGAGGCCTTGCGAGTTGCCGCTGAACTGCCGAGTATGCTTAGCATCAGCTGCAAAAGGGTCATCCTTGCCATCATCTTGAGCATCCATAGCACGCCGGTACTCTTCAAGATCTTTCTTGGCATAGAGCGGATTTTCGCCCTTCGGAGTCAGTCTGCCCCCGCTTCGAGTACGCCCGTCAGTAACGTAGCCTTCGTCACGAAACGCAGCTGGGCTGCCAGTTGGCGTAGCTTCACGATCGATGCCCACACGACGGCCAGCATCAGGAGTTCGGCGCTCGCCATCATCAACAGAGGCCTGTCTGGCTTTGTGAGCAGCTGCCAGCGCAGCAGCACCTCCACCAGCAGCACCTATCATGGCACCCTTGCCAAAACCGACCTTGGCGGAAGTACTGTCTCGTTGCGCAGCCTCTGGCTCTGGAGTATACGGCCATGTTGATTTCCCAGAGGCATCGCCGCCAAGTGGGCCCTGGATTATGGATGGATTAGTCGTGATATCAGATTTCGAATCATCGAAAAGTCCAATTTCAGGCATGGGATCATCGACGATTGGCAGGCCGCTAGCCGTCATGACCGGCTCCTCCTGTGATGGCTGGTTTCGCAATTCGTGAGCAGGACTTTGGCTCGGGGACGAAAGAGTGCGCGCATGGCCCTTGATTGCAGCCCAGCGATCTTGGCTGGGCATGGTTTGGCTCAAAGTCGAACCTTCATACAAGGGCGGCACGTCCTTGTTCTTCGAACGTGCCTGTTCTTCCATCCGAGCACTGTAAGTAGTGCTTTTCCCAGGGCTGCCAGTAGAGGACACAACATGGCTGCTGACCGTCGACGGCTCCATAAGCGATGCGACTGCTGATTCTACGGCGATTGGGGTATGAACGTAATTGGGGTTGAGACCGCCTCCAGACACGTCGCGGACATCCTGCTCCACGTCGGCGTGACCGTCATCGGTATGGCGATCGAGGTAGCTATCGTCGGTCATCATGGTGAAGCGTTTCTCATCCTGTGGGTAAGGATTGGTCTGATAAGAGTCTCTATTGGTTGCCATTGAGTCGCGGTAGCCCTCGTTGATCAGATGCTGACGTTCAAGCCACTCATCGGCTGTCTCTGCGCCAGGAGTGCCTGTGTCACGAGTGAAGGACGTGACCACCTTTTCGTTTGGAGTTCCGTGGTCGTCCACGCTCACATCGCGTGATTGCTTAGCAGAGCGCGCAAGCTGAGTTGTGGGAGAGTCTGCAGATCGCAAGGAGGACTGCGAGTTTCGATTCTCTCGGAGGCGACCGGCAGAGGAGTATGAAGCCGCGCTCCGCGGTCTCAATCCGTGCGGCACCAGAGGGTCATCTTCGAATTTATTCTTGAGGCTCGAAACGCTTTGCACTGGACTTCCTGCACTGAACTTACGCTGGGGCGCGGGCAGATCACCATAGCCATCAGCGTCCATATGTCGGTCTCCAGCTTTCGCAGCCGCAGCACCGCCCAGACCAGCAGCCGTAAGGGCAGCCAGTCGCTGTCTGTTTGTAATGCCGCCGCTCGGACTCTTCGAAGAGCTGGTTGGCGTGTCTTCGATCGAGTGATTGGACTGGCTCATTCCGAGTCCTCTCGACGACGCCCGGGTAGGTGTTCGCGAAGACGGTGGAGACATGGCATCTCCGACGGAGCCTCGCGTGACCTCGCGAATGGGTGTCCGCACGTCACGGGAGCCTCTGGAGGGGGGTCGATCAGTTCCCTGAGAAAGTATGCTTTCCCTGGTGACTTCGGAGTCGTTGATTCTGCTAGCCAGAGGAAGAGGCGGGATTTCCTGCTTCTCAGTGTACTTATCGTATAGTGTTTCCGTTATGCTGGCAGACCTGCTGCGACTGCTGCGAGACTTGGTGCGTTTTTTGCGCCGAGAATGAACCTCGTCCTGAGAGTCGTGATGGCGCAGAGCAGCCATTGTCAAGCCGCCAGCCGTACCGGCCGCCAGGCCTGCGGCGGCGGCGCCTCTGAGACCGTTGTTGCTCCTGCTTGAATTGGGCTGCCCCTTCTCCTCTGCTTCATAACTTCCCTCGCGTGAGTGTCTGCCAGACGAGCGGCGGCTTGACGGACGATCCGAGTACTCTCTGCTTGACTTGCGTGACTTCACTCGCTCAGAATCGCCGCGGGACAGCACCACCCCAGGATCGTCGCCGTCCCGGTTCAAGACGACCTTGGGCCTGGATGACAGATGTGGCGTGCTGGAAGACTTGCTAACCCGACGCTCGAGACTTGCATCCTCGCCATTCGATACATGTCTGCTGTGCTCGAATTCCCGCAGCTTGCGATCTTTACTGCGATCCTCCTTGAGAGCATTAATTTCAGGTAAAATCATGCGCTTGATGGTGTCCTCAACCATCTCCAGGAGCTTTGGGTTGTTTGTCATGCGAGAAGTCCCCGAGCGGTCGGATCGATAAGACTTCTCGCTGGGCGACAGTTGCGATGACAGAAGGCTAGATTCTGCGCCGCTCACAGTGTCCTCTGCGCGATGTGATTTGGAAGAGCGTCTGCGTCTCTCGCGGCCTTCATGATCGTGCTCGCGACTAGATTTGCGAGTCTTTCCAGAAGATGCCTCCAGCTTCTCCATGACTTTTTGAGTTAGGCGCTCTCGACTCGCATTTCGTCGTTCGCTGGGAGTCCTCTGCGGCGCTTGCAGGTAGCCCTTTTCTTTGACCGGCGTCACGTCATCGTCTTCCATGCTACGTTCACTCTCCACCACCGATTGTTCGCCTTCGAGCATGCTGTCCGGCGGCATGGATGACACGTTGGATTCCACTGGTGCATACATCAATCCACGTGAGGAACGATGGTGGTTGGAGACGTCGCTGCTGTTCAGGACCTCGATCTCGACAGGTGGATGCTCAGAGACGTTGCTTCCCGAGGAGTGGCTGATGTCCGTGCCTGCTGGCGCAGCGCCGACTTCCACGTCCCTACTACTTGGGAGTGATATGCGACGAGTGTAGGATGGTTTCCTGTCGGACCCGATGCCAGTGACCTGTACAGCGTCGATGCCACCACTCCTGCTCTTCTTGGAAGCGCTCGGCGTCACCTTGACGCGGACGCTGGGCCTGCTCCGACTCTTGTCACCCGTCTTGGACGCCTCGAAGTACTCAATCAGCAGACTCGTCTGGCTCTTGGCGCGGCCGTGTTTGCCGATACCGCTCTCCTTGCTGGCATTGAGTTTCTGGGTCGAAATAGTGATGGGTCTGCCGTCCTCGGGCACAGTATAGTGGGTCTTGTCGGTACGAGTGGTGATGTTGGTCGCTACCTCGGTGTCGCCGCCGGAAGTGTCGTTCTCGTCCAGAGACTCCGTGGCTTGGGGCAGAGGCGGACGGCGCGAGTCGACGCCCATCTTAGAACTGGCTCGCAGGTGTCGTTCGTGGTTGACGCATTACTGCAACTCTGCCGGTGGGGTCCGCTTGTGCCTGGTCCGCGAGGCGCAAACGCAAGTGAATGCGGAATGGTGGTTTGCCTGTGGGGAGGCGACTTGTCACGGAATAATGGCAAAGATGCGCGCAGTCGCACAACAGTCGGTGGTTGGAGTGGACAGGGATCAATGTATGCCAATCGCTGCCGTGTAGCGGAGGTCTGCAGCAACACGATACAGTGTCTGCGACAAGAGGGCACGCCGCCGAGGGGGTGTTTCCCGGGTTTGCCTCCGAACGATCGGTGTTGTTGTATGCAGATGCAACCAACGTACAGAACAGCAGGAGTGCGGCGCCGCTGATGCTGAACTGCGCAGCACTGGAGTGATGTGCTGGCGGTCGATGAGCCAGCCCCACACCAATGTCCGATGCTGGTGCTCCGATATGCCTGCTACTGCTTGCGACAATTGCGCCTGCTCCCACCGCGCCAGCGACTGCTGCACCCAAAAAAGACAAGACGGCGACAAACGGAGAACAAGTGGAGGAGTAAGAGCAGGCCGGGATGAAGTGGTGCAGGCGAGATCAGGCTGCACTGGTTGGGAGCTGATGTGTGCGAACGAGGCGGCTTTGCACATCTCTCACACAAGGTTCAGTCCTAGTGCCCCGAGCAACTATCAACCCTACCTTATTGCCTTATCTACTGTAGCATCTGTCACTATAGCAACCCGGTCGACGCCTCCTCTGCGACTTCGTGGAGGCGTCTGCAGGCGTGGAAAGCATCGAGGTCGAGTTGCAGAGTTCGTCACTCTTCAGCTTGCCCGGTCGTTGGACATGGAAGCGCTGGACTTCGTTGCGCGTGGTATCGATAGCATTAGCCGACAGTTGAGCCTCGCGAACGACAAACGACACCACCAGACATCTACTGTACCCGCCACGGCTCCTGTGCACACGAGAGCTGCCAGCGGCGCATTCACCGTTCGTCACTACTATCGTCTCCTCGGCGTACCGCAGGGGAAAACCCGCCAACCGCCAACCGCCAACCGCCAGCCTCCTGCGCGTCGCATGCGCTCCTCGCATGCTGCTCATGCACCAGAAACTTCATGCTCCCAGCGAGATGCACGGCGGCCTGCCCAAGCAACCCTCACCGCATTGCATCAGGCATCATCATGTTCTTCCGTCCGATCTTGTCATCATGCCCCCGTCCCGTCTCCGGTTTGCCATAGGATAGGTGCCACCTCATCATCCCTCAGCCCTCGAAAGCCACTCATTCTTGCATCACGAAAATCCATCGTCCATCCACACTGATTGGCAGTTTCACCGGGCTGCCCTTCACCGGTGGGTCCCCTGCACAGCGCATTTCTTGGGCTCGACCGCGTTTCAGCCTCTTTATTCGTTCAAGGAGAAGCGTGGCGGGGCTGGTGTATGCTACATGGACTGTACCGATGGAACGGAGCAGATGGCCATGGTTCGGTCGCCTCGGCTACACTACTGTATCACCGTCTGCCACAACGATTTTTCCAGGGCCGTGCCGTGGCATCGTGAACCGGGCTCGGCTGATACTGTACTTTGCACCCTGGTTGTGCTATAGTCGATCACGTCACTCGGTACTCCCACAACTGCAGACGCTGACTTCGTTCGGGTTTGAACACACATATTCTATAGCTCAGTGACGACTATACCGCGTCAACACTTCGCCCCAAAGGCTAGCGTGCAAGCTAAAATCAGGTATCGCTAAGGCGCGTGTCATAACATTTCGTCGCGCGAAGGTGTTAGCAACGACATGTATTGTACTCCGAATGCAGTGGGGCGAAGAAGTGAGCTGTCGGTGTGCAGGTACTGAGCTGACGATGCAGGCCATGAGCGACGGCGAGAGTCGGAAAATGGACTACCAAACGCACTCATTGTTTCATGCCATATCCTATGCCTCGTCCATCTATCGACGCTGTAAATTGGGCTTCTACCCATACATTTCTTCATAATCCAGCTTCTCTGGAGCGGACATCGTCATCCCACGCCGCATGTCGTTGATGTCTTCACTAGTCCAAGGGCAATAACCGCAGCCTCGAAGCCTCATATAGGAAACAACAGTAGTGCCAGAGCAGCGCGCGCTATAACAGCTCTACTGTCGCATGGCGTCCAGACCGCCTTGAAGCTCTCTCTCCAGATCGTTTCCATGGCCAGCCATCTCTTGCGGTCGTGGGTTCTCATACGCGCGGGGATCATAGTTGTTCGGGATGGGCACCTGTGGTTGTCCCTGTTGGTGCTGTTGGGAGTATTGCGGTTGACGGACAGAGTGTCGGAACTGCTTCACTTCGGCGAGAATCATTTGTCTCATTTCTTGAACATCATCGACAACTTCGAAGCCGAAGTCGAATGTTGTAGGGCAAGGAGGCTCATCCGAGGCATCGTGCCAAATCGCGAGATACCGGTGCTCGAGGGCTTCCTCGACACTGATCCGCTGGCTCGGATCGAAAGCCAACATGCGGTCAAGGAGGTCCAAAGCGTCAGGATTGGCGCGCGGGAAGAGCTGCTGGAATGGGATCTTGGACATATACGGCAAGTTGCGCACATACTCTTGGGCCCGTGGAGATCCAATACGGGAGAGCGTCGACTCCGAAGGTGTCCCAAGGTAATGGAGAATTTGGTTGAGCTGGTCGACATAATCGCGCCCTTTGAAGAATGGCTTGCTACCTAGAAGCTCGGCCAGGATACAACCCACGGACCAAACATCAACTGCGAAGTGATCAGCTTTGACGCACCACGAGACGGGCCTTTGCAACAACGTACTGGCTTTGGTGTAGCTTTGGAATGAAAGCATAATCTCGGGGGCTCTATACCACCTGGTGGCCACGTACTCGGTCATATAGCCAGCGTTCTCCTCGGGGTCAATACTGAACCCGCGGGCAAGACCAAAATCACAGATCTTGAGTTCACAGTCGGCGTTGACGAGCAGATTTCCCGGTTTCAAGTCACGGTGCAGGACGTTTGCGCTGTGGATGTATTTGAGCCCGCAGAGGATCTGGTATATGAAGGATTGAAAATGGGCGTCAGTCAATGGTTGACCAGAGCGAATAATGGCGGCGAGATCGCACTCCATGAGCTCTGTTGTGGAGATGGTCAGCGTGATGGGCAGTCAAGAAGCGCCCTCCCGAGCAGTGCCTTACCCTCGTACAGATAGGTCTCGTTGAAGTTGTCGGGCCTCGGAATGTCCATGTCATACAAGCAGGTAATGTTCCTATGACCTCTGAAGTGCTGCAACAGCTTGATCTCACGCAGAGCGCGCTTTGCGAGGATCTTCTTGCTGAAGACATTGGTCACTTTCTTGATTGCAACACCTTCGCCAGTCTGATTGTTGGTGGCTGCGCACACAATACCATATGCTCCCTGTCCCAGCTCTTTTGTCACGGTGTAGCGCTCGTCGACAATGAAGTCCTGGTTGAAGACCTTGAAGACCTTACGGCCAGCGAGCGAAGGGTCGCCCATCGTGTGCGTGAACGACTGAGATTCGTGGGCGGACTTGGACCGGCGTCTGGTGGCTTCGCGGTGTCAGATGTTTCTGCCAACAGAACGGGCGGCTCGCGAGTTCTGGTGCACCTGGGGATGTTTCCCTGCTGCAGCGCCGGATGCCTGTCGCGGCGGCAAGAGTGCGCTTCAACAAAGAAATGAGCGACGGAACAGTGACTGTGGCAGTGGCAGTGGCAGTGGCAAGGCCAGCGAACGGCAACGTATATCAGTCAGGCACGCGATAGTCAATGCATTCATTCAGCTTGCTGGTGCCCTTCGACTCAGCCTCAGCTCATCACAGCACAGCCGGAACAATTGTGTGTGTCGTAAGCACTGCTGCACTCTGAACCCCTCAATCACTCCGCCAAGCTCACCGCTTTGCTATGTCCCACCGCCCACTCGGGCTACGTCTAGCCTCCAGACGAGGCGGAGCTGCCATGGTCGTGGCGGTAAGCGTGAGCTTGCGGCACGGGGCAGTAGGATGTGTCGCTGCCCTCGCTGCTCCTCCCGCCGCCACCACCGCCCATTTCCGTCCCGCCCCCCCTCATCAGCGCGTTGAGATGAATTCACATGCATGGACCCCTGGGCCCTGCGAGCTCTCACGACGAACCTCGGCACCGCGCCTGGCTTCAAGACAAGGTGCCGTAGCGTGGTAGAGCTGTCGTCTGGTGCTGTGCGACCGACCGTCATGATTGCTTCACTCGCATTCGTTCATATCGACGACCACATTGTGCCGCGGCGACATTACACGCTCCGTGATTTGTGATTGACCAGTGTGTAGGATATAGTCGGCATACTCACTCCCTCGCGAATCATGACCATCCACCTTGCCATGGACGACATACCTCCCTTCACGCCCACGCCCGTGGATACGATCCAAGGCGTCCATCAACGAGTCGTCGACAAGTTCCTCAGCCATGAAACCCGCCCGCTCGAGTACAGATTGAAGCAGCTGCGACAGCTGTATTGGGGAGTGAAAGATGCAGAACCGACCATACTCGAGGCCACCAAGCTCGACTTGGGCAAGAGCGCATACGAGGCATTCCTGTGCGAAGTGGGATGGGTGCTGAACGACATCTTGTTCGTCTGCAAGAATCTCGCCAAGTGGATGAAGGATGAGAAGGCGCAGGATATGGACATCATCAACAGATTCGTATCGCCACGCATTCGCAAGGATCCGCTGGGGGCGGTCTTGGTGATTGGAGCATACAACTTTCCAATTCAGCTGTCTTTGGGCCCGCTTGTTGGTGCCATTGCGGCGGGATGTAAGTGGGCCAGAGGAACACTCTATCACTGACTCGGGTCATGGATGTGCTCTATTTGACGCATGGCAAGCTAATCATCTCCATTTTGATATGTAGGCACTGCCGTTCTGAAACCCTCCGAAAATGCACCGCACTGCGCTCGGATCATGCAGCACATCATGTCGCAGTCTCTCGATCCAGACGCATACCAGTGTGTTCAGGGAGCAATTCCAGAGACGACTGCGCTGCTAGACTGCAAATGGGACAAGATCTTCTACACAGGTGGCGCAAATGTCGGAACAATCATCGCGAAGAAAGCGGCGGAGACCTTGACCCCAGTGACGCTGGAGCTGGGTGGCCGCAATCCTGCCATTATCACCAAGAACGCAGATCCACGACTCGCAGCACGAAGACTACTCTGGGCCAAGTTGATGAATGTCGGGCAGGTCTGCGTCAGTCAAAACTACGTTCTAGTCGACAAGGATGTTGTGCCAGAGTTCGTCCGCCAGCTTGAGCTCGCCCTCAAAGAGTTTCAACCTAAGGGCGCGGAGCTTGCTGAGGACTATGGCAAGATCATCAACGAGCGGCAATGGAATCGTCTGAAAGACATTCTAGATAGCACGCAGGGTGAGATTGTCATTGGCGGCAAGACCGACAAGTCCAGGCTGTTCTTTGAGACTACCGTCGTCAAGGTCAACAGTCCTGAGGATCCGATGCTGAAGGACGAATCTTTTGGACCACTCATCCCCATCCTACCTGTCGAGAATCTGGATGAAGCCATTCGCATTGCAAATCGAGTCCACGCCACGCCACTCGGTATCTATCCTTTCGGCACCAAGGCAGAGGCTGAGAAGGTGCTCGGTCAGACACGTTCCGGCGGTGCTTCTATCAACGATGGCTTTTTCCACGCCTCCATTCCCACGTTGGCATTTGGAGGTGTTGGCGACAGTGGATCAGGCTCTTATCGTGGCAAAGCGAGCTTTGACTGCTTCACTCACCGACGTTCCATCACCACAACACCTGCCTGGATGGAGAGCCTGCTCGCAATTCGCTACCCTCCATACACTGATGACAAGCTGAAAAGGTTTAAGAGCATGAGTGAAGGCAAGCCAGATTTCGATCGTAATGGCAACCCAACCGGAAGCGGTCTGCTTTGGTGGGTGCTCGGTAAGTCGCAGTACCCTCCGTTGAAGGCGAAGTTATAGCGAGAAGAGCTGGCTGATCTTGGATGTCTCCAGGTCTTGGTGGCAAAAGCGCAGCTGGTGCTTCGAGCAGATGGATCACGATTGCAGTGCTTGCGGTAGCTTTGCGATATTACAGAACGCACTACAACTAGTGAAAAACATGACCAGAAAGATGTCCTTTTCAATACGTGTTCTCTTCTATGTACCAACAAAGTTAGTGTCCTTGGAAAAAAAATAAAAGTCGGATGGCTTGTGTCCCATCAGGTCTACTATCAATCCATGGCACATTGCCCGAGCATTTCTGCATCCTTATTCAAGGAGTCTCTTGCTACGCCCTTCCTGTAATGCCGGCTCGAGCAAAAAAAATGAGGCCCAGTCGTGAGTGAAGCTTCCTGGATACATCATTTCATTGTAAAACGACAGGCTCGAAAGGTGTCCACCCGAGCAGGTAGACAAACGCAGCCGCCAGACCCTGCACGCGAGCAAGTGCGTCTTCACACATAGTACAAATCTGGAACCCCCCCCGAAAGCATACCCCATGAGCAGTACAAGATCGAACAGCAAGTGCCCAAAACATCAGAACAGACACCCAAGGTCGCCGCACCACAATACATAGGGGACCCGGGAAGGTGCAGACTGCCAGACTGGTCTCTCACGCCTCTGATGCATTTCCAGGTCTTATGTGAAGGAGTCAGCCACCACCCGAATCGTCCAGATAAAACCTCGTCATCTCGGACTCGAACCTGTGCATGGCGAGCGCACGTCCTTTTCTGGCCTGGAATGGAATCCCAAATGTCATGGGAAGGGAGAAGGCACTGCTTGGGTGGATTGGGTGGATTGGGATTTATGAGGAAAGTGCGGCCCTGTAAAGCCCTAATGAGATGCCTTGGGGTAAAGGCGAATCAAGGGGACGTGGTAGATGGGCGGATGCTGTTCTCGACAGGTGCTTCGACTTTGTAATAGCTCTTGCGAAAGATAGATCGCCTTTTGGAGCGCTACCACCTTCTCGATGCCGCTGTTTAGGAACACAAACACAAGCTCGCTGCGGACCTTCTGGCCAGTCAGCAGGAGTGTTTTAACAAGAACACGACCGTGGATCAGCAATTTGGGAATTGGGAGGCTTTCGATAACATCACGTGATAGGATAGCACATTCTCCTTTCAAAATGCTACCTAGAGATCATCAATGAAACTGGGTAACAACGTGTAGCGTACTACACAACAAAAATTTGCCGCCTTCCAGAGCACCAGTTAAATCTTCAAAAGTTGGTGCGTGTAAACTCCAGTACAGTTGATCCAAAGTACAAACTCCGCGGTCATCGCCGAGTATCCCGTTGAAAAGATCGATGGCATGCGCATGATGGCAGGAAGAGAGACGCCAGGTACCAATGCCGCAGCAGAGGCCCAGATTATGAACACAGGGTTTTTGCGAAAATTCCCGAAAGAGATGGGAGGGATAAGTGCGCCGTCGGTACTGTTTGCTCTGGCAGTGCAGCAAGGGTCTGGGAATCTGCAGAGGTAGCACTGAGGCTTTTCTGAGAGCGAAAGATGACTGCTTGTTGGGCGTCGATGTCGAACGTATTGCGAGGGCGATGTCATTTGTAGTGTTGAGAGATGGGAAGCCGTTTGGCCTCCATGCTCATTGGCTGATTGCAAGTCCGTCACGATGAGGGCGAAGCTCAATCCCGCCACCGAAGCGAGGCCGGGAGAGCATGGCATGGGTGACATTCGCATTGATGCAAGCATGCGACTCACACGAGATGGGGCAGCAAGGCTTGATATGGCTGACAAGGACTGCAGCCTCAGTTACCGCCAATATCAGTCTCGATGCCCCCATCGCCAAATGCAAAGTTGGCATCGAAGCCAAGCCCCCCATCATCACCGCCGGTGTTGTTCAAAAACGAATCGAAGTCGAAATTATCAAGCACGTCACCCGAATCAATGTTGGCGAAATCCATAGAGCCGAACTGGTCGCCATCGATTGCGCCGAAAGGCATGTCCATTCCGCCGGCGGGCTGGCCAGGATTCGCCTGCTGTTGGTTCTGCTGTTGTCCTGGGTTCGGCTGTCCATTAGGCATTCCTGGAACGTTTTTGTTCTGATTGAAGGAAGCTGCATTGTTAGGCGTGACCGGAGGCGGTGGCGTTGGCGTCGGGGGTGCGTTGTCATCTTTCTTGGCGGTGGCCGGGCCCTGTTATCAATCAGCAAATCTGAACGATGCACATGTGGTGGCATTCTTGTGCTTCTGAGGGCGCGTCCCCGGCCCTGGAGCAGTATGAGGGAACTCACCTTCTTGTTGTCGGCGGCCTTCTTAGTTCCGGGTTTGGCTTTATTTGCTTGGCTAGGCGTTGGTGGTGCCGGGGGCTGAGCAGGACTACTAGGCTGAGTGCCCCCCTGGGCAGCGTTCGTAGGTGCTGGAGGTGGAGGCATATTGCGTTGCTGCGGTGTCATGTTTGGCGGCTGCCCAGGCGGTCCGGCCTGACCTGGTTGTTGGCCTGGCATCATTTGTCCTGGCGGTGGTTGTGGGCCTCCTTGTTGCCAATTCGCGCCATTCGGCATCATCTGTCCTTGTTGTTGTTGTTGTTGTTGTTGCTGCTGTTGCTGCTGCTGCTGCTGTTGCTGCTGTTGCTGTCGCAGCATTTCCATTTGCTGTGGGGTCATCTGTTGACCAGCCATTGGGTGGGAAGAGGGTGGTCGCATCATGGCTTGGCCAGCAGGGCCTATCACCATCTGCTGTCGCATTGCAGGATTGGAGGGGTCCATCATGCCAGGTTGTGGCGAACCGCGCCCTGTCATGTCATCATTAGGAGACATTCCTGCTATGTGGATGCGGGTTGTATCACGCTGCATGCCGTAGGGAGTAGAAGAGGTAACCATTCTGTTCCCTTGGGGCGACAGCTCAGATGCAGACTTACCGCCGTTAGGACCTGGCACGCCTGTTGGGTGGGCCATACTATCCTGCTCTTGCCTTGCCATGAGCAATCGTTTCTTGTTCTGCTGCTCGAGCAGCATCAACTGCATTTGGTAATCCTGCAATGCATGGTTGCCGTTGTTCGCGCCTTGCTGAGCGCCTGTCGCGGCACCGCCATTCTGTGGCATACCCAATCGCGCGTTGCCAGAGTATAGTTCTCCGTTGGCATCAAAGTTCTGTTGGTTCATGGGACTCGATTGTGCTCCGGCGGGTCCCATCGCGGGATTCTGAGGCATGCCCTTGTTCGCGTTAGAACTTGCTCTTTGGATAGCGCTCTGCATTTGCTGCTGCATCGCCTGCGAGTATACCTCCACAGACTTTGCTTGGACGTTAGTAGGTTGCGCGGACAGTCTCTGGAGTTGCTCTTGCGACATGTTGTTGGGATCGAGATGATGCCGAGCAAGTAACTCGCGAGTTTCTGCAGAGAGGGAGATCGACTGGGGCGGGAGGTTTGACGATGGACCCACCTGGTTGCTGCCTTGCATCTGTGGTTGTTGACCACCACGTGCCTGGTTCATCTGCTGCATGTTGCCGGCACCATCGAGACGCTGTCGCTTAGGAGAAGGCGCGTCTCCACCAGTGTTGGGAGAGCCGGATCGGGGATCGCTCATGTTCATCTGCGAACCCTGACGCTCCATCTGGTTCCCGCCTTGCATCTGCCCTCCTTGGCGTTGTTGTTGGATCTTCAGTTGCTGCGCTGCCATGGCTTGTTGAGTCCTATAAATTGATTCAGTAAAGCGTTGCGCTTGCGAATGTTCGCAGGACGAGTCGGGTGCACTCACATTCCATTCTTCATGGCTGCCTGCCTCAAGTCGCCTCCCATGCCGTTGTTCATCATATTGTATCCAGGACGTATGCTGTTGGGATCGACACCGTTCACCAGACCGGCTCGCTGCTTCATCTGTTGTCGTTGTTGTCCGACGTAGCTCAATGTGGTAGGTTTGCCCTTTTGGCGGTTACCCTGATAGAGCTCCCAGAATTGACACCACCAGTCCAGTAAGAACGGACTTTCTTCGCTTGACAGTGATTGGGGCGCGGGAAGGTCGCTCGGTCGTTGTCGAATTCCGTGATGTTCTTTGGCGTCGACATCCATGCCGCCGTCGACACCATTGACTTGGTTTTGGCGCTGATTGGGTGACTGCTTGATGCCAGCCTCGGCGTACTCGATCGTCATCTCTTTGTGGAAGGCGCGCGCGACGTCGTACTTCTCATTGCATAGCAAGTAGTCGTATATGGCGGTGTTGAGCTTTTTGTTTATGGCGTCCGAGGTCATAACGGTGCTGCTCGGGGTGCCAGCGTTGGCGACGGGAGGCCCGCCGACCGGCCCTCCCATTCCACCCATCTGCATCGGATGCTGCTGGCTCATGCTGCAGCGGTGCGTGGGACGCGCTGTTTATAGGCGGAGATGATGGTTCGAGATGGAGGTGGATGGATGTGCTGCGCGAACGCGGGGCGGCGTGGTGGTTCCAGTCGCGGAGGTGCGACGGTCACGCCTACCACTGCTGAGCCAACCGCAGCCGCAATGATCTCTCGCGCGCCGGCAGACTGCTGAATTGCTCGAGTCGACTGCGCGCCGGCGGGTTGCCGTGGTGGCTATGTGGGTGTAGGTACCAGGTACGAGATGTTTCTGCGAGGTTGGAGGTTGGAGGTGGTGAAGGGCGCGGTGCGCTGCGCTCCGACCGGTAACGTTGGGCGGTCGCGGTCTTCGTGAGGCGCCAGTCCAGTGTCCGGGGCTTAGTGTCCACGCGCACGAACTGCGTCGCTGTAAGATCGTAGAAATAACGTAGGTTGCCGGGCGTGTCGATGCCCTTGCAGCGGCGCGCCGACGAAGATCAGTACTAGGTGGTCGACCGAAGGAGCCAGACAGCTGGTGTGCCGCCCTTCAGGGTGCCAGTCCCGTGACTTGGGGGTGATCCGCGCGCGCGCTTGGAGGGCGTCTGTCAAGGTGCAAATAGACGCGATACACAGCGGAAGTTAGTCTGTGAACTGATCCAACACATCGACAGGAAGACGATAGTGTAGAAACGTGAGGACGATGAATCGGTGGTGGGTGGTTCCTCGTCGTCGCATTTCAAATGAGCATAGCGTGAAGCTGCTGCCCAATGAAAGGCCGCTCGCATCTGCCATACCTCTCCCCCTTGAGAGCCTCGAGAATTGTTTGCTTCAGCAACTACGTCGCTCTTCATGGCCATGCAATGCGACCTCCTCCCCCAAATCCCGTCGCATTGTTCGCACCCTTTCCTCACGCATTATCTCCTTCGTTCTGTATGCAGAAGTCGCCGGTGCGTTGTCTACTCCTTGGCGACAGACATCAGCACATCGCCCGATGGTGGTCCACAGGGAGCTCTTGATAGGCTCGTCCTGCCCGAGTGCCGACCATCTCCTACCGAGAGACAGGGCTATCCCGATCGAACATTTCGGTTCACTATTGTCGCGCTGGTAAACGACTATGGACGACACGCAGATCTTCAACGTTTCGAAACATGCGCGGCGTTCAGAAGAACAATCTGACATTCGACTAAGTGCGCACCAATTTGGTGCTAGGCGTCATCACAGCTCGCCAACTTTCTCTACATACGTGGGGAGGGGAAGTGGGAGGGCAGCGAAGTGAGAAGAGACACAAAGTGTGAGAGCGGTGAGCATGACAGCGCACAGATCTGAGGTAGGTAATTGCGGCTGGGCAATTGGGATCCGGCTGTCTTGATCCTCTGTTGTGTGGTGAGTGTGCATCACGAGGCAATGCTGGCCAAGCGCCAGTTGCTGCTCCGCGGGCAGACAATGACCTTATACCTTTAAAGCAGTGCCGAAGTCGTTGGGGTCTCTCACTGCCTCACTTCTCCGACGAAGATGTCTGGTATCATCGGTGTTCGGCCTAATGGAGGTGACGTCCTGTTTAATCTCTCATGCACCTTCCGTACCCCGTTGCCAGGAGCCAGGCGCGACTTGCTCCAATCTAGGACCACATGCGGCGTTGAATACCAGGCGAACGAGAGCGAAAGTATGGAGGAGATCCATTTTCGCGGGCGCAGCTCTGGCAAAGTTTTTTTTGGTACTAAAGAATTCATTTCCATGTCAAAAATTTAGGATGATGTGAACCGCGTGGCAACTCTGCTGGGAGTTCACAACAAGCCTCCGAGAGCCAAGTAATATTTGTTTCCAGCAGCGTCAGAACCGTGTCAGATGGCGGCCATTTGGCACTCTCTTGCAATCTCTCATTCATCGTCCGGAGGCATTTCGTCTTCGATATAGCGTATCAGCGAGACACGCATTTCCGTCGTATCATTGCCGCGCAAGACGTCACTGACGAAGTGAGCTTCCACTTGCATTTGAACCTGGATTCTATCAGTATCGAAGATAGTTCAGAGGACAAAGTAACAAGAAACATTTACGCACCATTTCAAGTGCTCCTCGGATGACACCACACAGAATGTTGCTGTACCATAGCTCGTCCTGTGCTCTGCCGTCATCAGGAAGCTCCACGAAGTCCGCCAAAGGGTTTTCATCAAAAACCAGATTGAACGCCTTGTTGTCCTGACTCCAGTTGGTGATAGCAGGCGTTATATTCATGAAGACCTTGAATCCTACTTTCGATATGATCTCTGCAGTTTCTCGGAAGTTCGAGCATGATCCAGTATTCGACTTCGCCAGAAAGTCTTCTACTAAGCGTAATCCCATGTTGTAGCCCATACGATCAAGCTCATGATTGACAGCAGTGTAGTCTGTCTTCTGTGCAGTGTTCGCGACTGTGAGATCTCGGCATAGCTGGGCAACGATAGTACCGTAGGTCAATGTGACGACTTCGGCGTTGATCTTCTCGACACGGGATCTGTGTCGATGTCAAAGAGTGCGAGAGGCAGTCACATGGGACATGGGATCTTACTTCCACACTCTACACAACGTGTTAGCTGATGTCCAAATACGTGCGAACTGAAACGCTCACTCCTCGCCCAAACGAGCTGCCTTTGATGTCATACTTGCTGCTCCGCGAGCGCGTCTCGGTGGCAGACGCGAGTCTAACTCGTTTCACCGCATCGCTCAGTGATGGCGTGTGTATATCGTTCGGGGCGACTTGGTGCGGATGTTGAACAGAGAGCTGATGAAGCAGTGTTGAGCGTAAATCACAAGTACTCGTAAGGCGGGGCGTGGAGATTCAAGCGGACCCAACTCCGCTGGCACTAAAAATTGCGGTGCATGGGGAGGTGAAGCTTGACCAAATCAACCGCTTTCACTCACAACCACTACGAACATTTCTTCGATTTAGAGACAATGTCGGGCGAGAAAAGAGCGGCAGATCAGTCGTTTGGAAGTACGCAGCTGGTGAAAAGGCAAAGATCCAATGGCAATATCAATGGAGGAGCTCTTATACAGACCAATGGCGCAGGCGCAGTGGTGAGTGCATACCGATCCTACATCTGTGAAAATACGGGCGAAGGGCTGAAGCGAGACATTGAAGGGCGAATGCTGATCTTGTTTACCTCAATCTCTAGGGCTTCGGTGCGCAAGGCCTCCAGGCGCCAGTCATGGAGCTCAGTGGTCACTCTGGTGAGGTATTCTGTGCGCGCTTCGACCCGTCCGGACAGCACATCGCCTCTGGTAGCATGGATCGCAATGTCCTTCTATGGCGTACCTCGGGCGGATGCGACAACTATGGTCTTCTCACGGGCTCGAAGTCTGCGATACTGGACTTGCATTGGTCAAGAGACAGTCAGGTCATCTACACTGCTTCAGCAGACAAGAATGTTACCTCTTTCAACGTCGAGACCGGTGAGCGTATACGAAGGCACACTGGTCACGATGAAGTGATCAACTGCTTGGATGTTTCCAAGCGAGGTGAAGAGTTCTTGGTGTCCGGAAGTGACGATGGGAGTATTTCAGTCTGGGACCCCAGACGAAAAGAGGCGCTGGATTACATACAAACCGACTTTCCAGTGACCGCTATTTCCCTTGCAGAGGCAGGGAACGAGCTTTTTAGTGGTGGAATCGACAACGAGATCAAGGTCTGGGACCTGCGGATGAAGAAGGTGCAATATACTCTCAAGGGACACACAGATACGATCACAAGTCTGGAAATCTCGCCAGATACTCAAACGCTGCTGTCGAACTCGCACGACTCGACCGTTCGTACTTGGGACGTCAGACCATTTGCGCCGACCAATCGCGCGATCAAGACTTTCGATGGAGCACAGGTGGGTCTAGAGAAGAATCTGATCCGAGCGTGCTGGGATGGTGAAGGCAAGCGTGTTGCAGCTGGTGGAGGAGACGGGACGGTCACCATTTGGAACAGTAAAGATGGTCGGTTGCTGCACAAACTACCAGGCCACAAGGGCACGGTCAACGATGTGCGCATTTCTCCCGATGGATCGATGTTGCTCTCTGCCAGCACAGACAGGACATTGCTACTGGGGGAACTGCCGCGATAATAGCATATGGTCTTGAGCCCCTATGCGGTTATACATCTCGTGAAGACAAGAGAGTGAATGCTGAGAAATGCTGCTACGAGACGACAGCAACATCCCGAAACTTGTGCATCTCGATCAAGCGCATGGACTTCGTACGGCGATGCAAGGGGAGAGCAAGCTCTCCTAATTGTAGGTTTTCCTGCACCCGGCCAAAGGATTACGCAAAGAGTCCAAGGGAAGGGTAGCAGCGCGGTCTTGTAAACGATCGCCCTTTTTGCCTCAACATCCTCCTACAATACAACCCATGGAGGAACAGGGACACACCTAGCTATAAAGCCGCCTGTCGTTCTCCAGAATTGCCGTACGCGATCCTTCCTGGAATGCCGAAAGCTGCAGCAGTTCCATAGGCGAATGTAACGAGCGGGAGTAAAAGTTCACCTCATCTGAGACAAGTGACTCCGAAACAAGTTGTCTAGCCAGCATCCGATTGGAGGCGCGTTTCAGCCCAAACGACAGCCATCCGAAGTGTACAGGTGCAGACGTGCATGTGTTTTCGTCTCCAAGCAGTTCGTGACAGCTATTGGCTCTCGTTCCTGCTCTACCGCGCGCCGAGACGCCTGTCGCGCATGCCCTGCTTCACACCCTCTTCTTCGTTCCAGAACGCAAAATTCTGAAACATTTTCCACAGAGTCTCTCCGACGCCTGTTTTTCAACTTCAGTTGTCCAAGGCGTGTCGCTATCTGCATTGTTTGACAAGCGTTCTGCTTCGACGGAGGATTGGCGCCTCCCTGGCTGGCAAGCCGCATCCTAGCTCCAAGCCCTTGCAACACCAAGCCCGACCCTCCTCTGCAGGTGTAACGCAGCATAACAGTCCGTCCTTGTCCTTACAGCATGCAGCAGCTTACGCCCAATCACCCGTGGGAATATCTCATATCAGCAGACACCCGACTGTGTACCTGCATGGAGGTAGGCCGCAAATCTGGCCGGATTCCTGTGCTTGGGTGGCGAGTGTGCGTTCTGTTTATGGACAGGAACGTGTGCGATGCACGGGCAGTAGATTGGTTCTGACTACGAGGTACTTGAGCACTGTATACTTAACGCCCTTGAGACGAGGTAGGAGGCTCTTTGCCGTTGAGCAGAATTTTTTTTGTTGCTGTTCTGTATACGCTTCCTGTTTTACGCACCCGTCGAGAGTTGTGCTTCACTTTCGCTGTTGACCTGGAACTCTCGCTCGTTCTGAACGAGAAGATGCAGCATTTTGGGACTACAATGGCAACTTCTCCCTTACCAGATTCGACAGCTCTGGAAGCTGGAATCATAGAGGATGACAGACCATCACGTCTGTCACGCGTTCAGGATAATGTCAGGAATCTTCTCCGAACATCTGTCTTTGGATCTGTTGCCAGCTCTCCAACTTCACCCGTCCGCCCGCGACAGCAACCACATTCACCATGCCATCTTCGGCCCCAGGTTGTGCAAAATCCTCCTCGATCTCACCCACCATCGCCCGTGGTTCGACAGCAGCCCGGAGCCCAGTGCTTCTTAGACCCAACAGGATCTACACCGTCCTCAGAGACCCTCCACTCCGTACGATCGGAACGTAACATTAGTCGACCACGAGGCAGCTACTGTCAATATATTCAGCGTATGGCACACCAGTCAGCCATGTTCAACGCCCGTGCAGCGGCCGCTCTCGACCATCCCGACTTGAATGACCCATCTCTGACAGATTTTTCCCAACAGAAGACCAAGCGACAGCAACATCGTGGGTGGGCGAGGAGTCGAACAGGAACTGGCTCAAGGAGCGGGTATGGAAAGAGCAATGTCATCGCCAAGCGGACAGCAGGCTCTCAGGGCTTGCTATTGACCTTGACATCGCTCCTGTTGGCGGCGCTGGTGGCGACTTGTAAGGCAACAAAAGCTGGAGTACCTTACAGATGCTGACCTCTCCAGATGTCTCGCTTGCCACGACAGTGCAGGGTGTGACAACAACCTTTCACGTCCTCTTCATTCTTGGCATCTTGTTGGCGACGATCGTATTCTCCCACGCGCTGATTCGATTCTTCCTTGCGAGCAGACGCCGTTCGAGACAGAATTTGCCAACATTCGTTAGGTTGGCTCGTCATGGTCACCACCGACATCACCGCAACGTTCACAGACCACGTCGCCAGCATAGTCGACAAATGCCAACCCTCGCAGGCGAGGCAAGTGCTTTCATGCCCTCAGCTCCGATCCAGGTCCATAGTCCAGGAGATGAGGCTCGACCGGCGCCCGCAAATATCCAAATACCAGCAGCCACCCAAATTTTGAGCGATTGGGACAAGCATACAGTAAAGAATCCACCTCCAGCATACGGACGTTGGCGGGACAGTGTGCGAGCCAATCCGGATCTCCTCCACTGGCAGTTGCTTCCTTCTCCCGTGATACCAGGTACTCCCGCACAGCCTTCACCTACGTACGAAGAAGCCATGTCCGAAGCTGTGGCTGCAATACAGGAACATCCAGGCACCTATCCTCCGTCATACATGACGAGAGACAGTCCAGCACGCAGGAGAGAACTGTTTGACGCGCGAGCTGGTCTCGCACGATCTCAAGCAGTCGAGCCAGAGACGGAACCAGAGATGTTCGAGATTCAGCCACTGGACAGTGCTCCCCTGTCGAGCGGTAATGCAGGCCACGGCCCTGACGTTGGACAGGCCGTGTAGAGCAGAGCATGCAAGCCCAATAGTACCGAATAGTGGAACGACGCACATCACTACTTCTCGCCAATGTATCGTCCTTTCGAATCTCTGCCTTCTGTGCTAGGCAAAGCCTTCGCATCCTTGTCCCACCACTGCTTCCAGAACTTCTCGTCTTCCCTCCTTTTCGCTTCTTTCGCTTCTCTCTCTTCCCGTCTCTTGTCGATCGTGGCAAACCACTCCTCTCGTGCAGCATCCTGTTCGGCTTGCGTGGCATACTGCATCATGCAGTTGTTCATGATTTTCTGCTGTTTCCGACACATAAAGGTTGCGGTGAAAGGTTGTGATTGGCAGCACGACGCAAAGTCTGAGCAGCGATGTCAGATGACTTCCACGATGCGACTCTGTGGTTCAATAAGAACGCATACCTCTCACTTCGTCCGCGCACTTGGTCCGGACTCTTTTGTAGTAGAGCTCCCGCACTTGGGCTTCTTGCGAGGCGGAAAGCGGTAAAGGCGATCTTGATGGATTTTGGACATTAAGCTGACCGGTGGTGGATGGCGCCATTACTGCTGCCATACCATGGAAATGCTTGAACGAGCGTGGTGTTGGGCAGGATGAAGATGGACTAGTGAAGCTGGACTTGAGATTCACTTCTGCGGTCTATGCTTCTCTCTCGGCAGACGAGCCGAGGACTTGCTTCCGCCCTGTTACCTCCTGGCCCTCTTCAAAGTAGTGACACGATGCACATAGAGTAACAAATATGTTTCTCAACTTCTGATTACTATGGTCACTTTTCCCATCACTCTAATCTTCCACACCTTCTATCAGAATTTTGATCCCCTTCGCTGCCTTAGTTTCGCCAAATGCACGCTCTGCTTCCATGAATTTAAATTTCCCTGTGATCAACTTCTTTACGTCTACACGGCCGGTACTGATGAATTCGAGAGCGAGAGCATAGTCGCCACCCGAATATCTGAAACTCCCCTTCACGTTCAGCTCCTTCGAGCACATGGCGCCAATCGGGAACTGTATGTCCGCCTTGCCCATACCTCTGGTGTCAAGTCAGCAGTTGTTCAACCATGCATTGGTCTTCGGCGGGATCTCTCACCCTTGCACGTATGTCCCGCCAACTCTCAAAACATGTATGGAAGTGTTGATGGCAGGCTCAGCACCGCTGGCGTCGATCACGATATCCGCACCAGCTCCGAGGCCACAATTGCTGATTATCCTGGCTGCCCCATCTTGTGCCGATTCCCTCTGCGAGACAACGCCATGTGTAGCAGCATAGCTCTTTGCAAACTCGAGACGCTCAGAGTTGATATCAACAGCCACAATCTTCGATGCTCCAAATGTTCTTGCGACTGCCATGCACAACAGACCAACAGGCCCAGCGCCAAAGACCACGACACTGACACCTGGAGTCACTTGAGCTTGTCGACAAATATGTACGCCGACGCTCAAAGGCTCCAACAGCGCACCCTCTTCCAGCGAGATCTGCTCCGGCAGCTTGTAGCAGAAATCTTCTGGGAGGTTGTAGTACTTCGCTAACGTGCCATCATATGGAGGCGTCGCGGCGAATGCCATGTCCGGGCACAGATTGTACTTCCCGTTCTTGCAACTAACACATCGCCGGCAAGGAATACCAGGCTCCATGGCCACACGGTCGCCCACCTTGAGTGTCTTGACTTCATCGCCGACCTGGGTGATTATGCCAGAGGACTCGTGCCCCAACACCATGGGCGACTTGACAATGAAATGTCCAATGGCGCCATGAACCCAGTAATGGACGTCGGATCCGCAAATACCGCTGAACCCATCGTCAGTCCAGCATCGGCGTCAAGCGACTCTTCTCTCCGTACGTGTACTTGACATTGACAGTAACATCATATGGGCTTTTCAATGGTGGGACCGGCCGATCTTCGTACTTGACGCTTCCGGCCTTCTCGAGCACGAAGGATAGATTCTGCAGCACCTATACATTAGCTAATGCGATTTGCGTGAGTTCGACCTTGATGGGCTCGCGGATTTGGCCGTCGGCGTGTAAGTGGCGCAACTCACCTCTTGTCCCATTCTCTCGGTAAGGACAGCTGAAAGGGAAAGTGTGGAAATGTTACACGTCTTGGAGCAACAGTGTGGATTTTAAACTTACAACTTTCGCTGAAACTATCAGCCGTCAGAGTTGTGCCTACATCTCTGATGCGCTTGGGAGACGAACTCGACGGAGCTCTGACTAACGAACCACCGCAAAAATACCAGCGGAAGAATCGCCGGCTAAAATGGGCCAGCCACACTCGAACGGAGGAGGCTGAACCACATCACGTGAGTGGTGTGTTTCACCTTCTCCTTGGCGAAGTGCTGAAGTGGGCAAGCATTTCCGAAGTCACAACAGCTGGTCGGCTTTTTCTGTGACCGACATATCTGCCACCAAGGGGATGAGGAAGGAAGATCGAAAGATAGACAAGTCCTCTCAATTCGAAAAGGATTTGCCCACGCCGCGAGATCGCTTAACAAGCGCTTCCAGGCTTGTCCATATGCAAGCCGAAGTGTGTTCTGAAGCACAGCAGAGATCTCCTGATAACTTATAGGCCGCTTCAATTGGCTCCCTAAGGTTCAGAGATAAGGACGTTGTGGTGGTCCCCATTCCCCAACCTCTAGCTCTATACCCACGCGGCAATCCTGATGACACGAGTCAACCTGGGACCTCTTATCGCAGATACATAGCCATTGCAATAGAGGGAAACAAAAGCAATAATGACGTCCGACGCCGTGTAAAGCCGTGTGAAGCATATTGTGGAGAACAAGGCATAACCCTGATAGGGTTTATTGCCAGCACATGATAATCTCCTTAGTAATTTCGTGCTATAGCACGCGTGACCCACGTGATACCACTTCTTATGGAAGTGCGCAATCACCCACTTATCAACGAATGGTGCAGATGGTCCAATTTTCCATCCCTATCACACCGTTGTCACCCCCGCGCCTGATCATGCTGTTCCACACATACCATTTGGCCTTGGCCACCTTTAGTGCCACTAATCCAGCTGGATCAAAAGAATTGATCGTGGACAGAAGGTGTGGTGCAGAAAGCTAATCTAGGGCGGTGGAATGGTGACGAGCCTCACACCAGAACAAGAACAGAAGCACTAGTCGTGAAATTCTGTCTGTGCGTAGATTACTTTGGAGCGAGTGGTATGTGCATGACACGACCTTCTGTCACCTCGCTAAAGTACCTACGAGAAAGGAAAGCGACAGGCCTCAAGCGAAGTCCATAACTTGGAATAAAGACTCGACCCTTAATCCAGTGCTTAATGCAGTTCTTAATCCGAGCGCTGGCCAAGGCCCTATGCTTGTGCTGGGCGTGGTGCTGCTGGATCCCAGCTTCCAGGCATACAAAGGTCTCATGTCGGACTTTCGTACCCACCTGGCACTCCGCGATCATCCGGTTTCGTTTGGCAAAACCGCCCTTCAGTAACCTCATTCACATGTGAGAGAGTCAACCAAAATTCAGATAGACAAGACATCTGAGCAACCATGGCCACGACGCCTCCTTTAAGCAGTGCCACTGGCTATGGAGTTATCATTGGGCTGGGCTTCCTCTTTGCGTATGCTCGACCCATTGCAAGAGCTGAGGTGTTGATTCAAGTTACTGATGAGTGAACCAGGTTTGGCATGATGTTGACCACTTTCGTCCTCAAAAGGTACAACAATGAATTGCAAACATCCGAAGCCTTCAGCACCGCTGGCCGTACCGTCAAATCTGGTCTGGTGTCCTCGGCCGTCGTCTCGTCTTGGACCTGGGCAGCCACACTTCTCCAATCTTCAGCGATCGCGTACCAATATGGTGTTTCGGGTCCTTTCTGGTATGCTTCCGGAGCCACAGTTCAGATCATCCTGTTCGCCACCCTCGCTATTGAGCTCAAACGCAAAGCTCCTAACGCTCACACGTTCTTGGAAGTCATTCGAGCTAGATACGGACCTGTCACCCATGGTGTATACATTGTCTTCGGACTGATGACGAACATTCTGGTCACGGCTATGCTTCTCACTGGTGGTTCAGCAGTAGCGACATCACTTTGCGGCGTGCCTACTGCGGCTGCTTGTTTCCTCTTGCCAGTTGGTGTCGTGCTGTATACCATGTTCGGAGGTATCAAGGCGACATTCTTGACTGACTACATTCACACTGTGGTCATCTTGGTCATAATTCTAACTTTTGCCTTCACTGCTTACGCGACTGGACAGCAGCTCGGTAGTCCAGGAGCCGTGTATGATGCTCTGATGGAAGCTACTGAGCGTCATCCTGTTGAGGGGAACGCCGGTGGCAGTTATCTGACCATGAGGTCCAAGGAGGGGGTAATCTTCTTTGTGTGAGTTAACCTGAATATCGTGTGCCGGTGTAAGCTAATACCGTTCTTCGTCCAGCATCAACATCGTGGGAAATTTCGGAACCGTCTTCCTCGATAATGGATACTACAACAAGGCCATCGCGGCCTCTCCAGTCCATGCTTTGCCGGGATATATTGCAGGAGGCCTAAGTTGGTTCGCTATTCCATGGCTAGCAGCCACTACTATGGGCCTGGCAGCTCTCGCCCTTGAGAATACGCCCTACTTTCCAACATACCCGAACCGCATGGATCCAGCCGATGTCAGTGCAGGGTTGGTGCTCCCTAATGCCGCTGTCGCGCTCCTGGGATCTGGTGGTGCTGCCGCAACACTGCTCCTGATTTTCATGGCTGTCACATCTGCCATGTCCGCTGAATTGATCGCAGTGTCCTCGATCTGGACTTACGATATATACAAGACCTACATCAACCCAGATGCCAGTGGTAGAAGGCTTATCTACATGTCGCACGCCAGCTGTGTGATATATGCCATTTGTATGGCGGCGTTCAGTACTGGCCTTCACTACGCCGGAATCAGCATGGGATACTTGTATCTCCTGATGGGTGTTATCATCTCCGGGGCTGTACTTCCGTCATCCCTCACGCTCCTGTGGAGTCGGCAATCGTGGGCTGCAGCGACCTTCGCTCCACCACTTGCTTTGATCTGCTCAGTTGTGGGCTGGCTTGTGCAAGCCAAACAGCAATACGGCGAACTAAGTGTGGATACCACTGGCTCCAACTACCCCATGCTCGTCGGCAATGTCGTGTCCCTCCTCGCACCAATGATCTTCATCCCAGTCCTTTCGCTTGTGTTCAAGAGTCCCAAATACGACTGGGTCAGCATGAAATTGATCCGCAAAGGTGACGATAGTGACATTGCAGCCGCGGCACACCTTGATCCCGAGATGATCCCCGGCGAGCGCAGCAACTCCGTCGACGAAGACATGAAAGAACAAGCTCAACTCCAACGTTCGGCCAAGATCGCGCGGTACATGACTGTCTTCATGACTCTGGCATTACTCGTTCTCTGGCCGATGCCTATGTACGGATCCGGGTACATCTTCAGCAAGAAATTCTTCACCGGTTGGGTGGTGGTTGGGATTCTTTGGCTGTTCTGCTCCAGTTTCTGTGTCGGGCTCTACCCGCTATGGGAGGGAAGAAAGACAATGGCAAGGACCACGAAGCTTATCTTCAAGGACATTATGGGTCGGGGCGGGCCTGTTGCCACGCATGGCAGGCCGAGGATCACGGACGAGGATGAGGATTCTGAGAAGCAGCATGACAAGAAGACGGCCACGCCACCGCAGGTGGAGGTCGAACATTAGCGTGGAGTTGTGCGTAGTTATGAATTACGATAGTATGAGCACGTTCGCTTGAAGTGATGAAGTGTATGCTCGGAAGCCAGCTTGGCTGACGAGCCTTGAATATCCAGGTAGAATTAGAGACGTCGGCCGAGATTACGAAGAAGGTTCTGCTGAGAGAGAGCGATGAGCACCTTGATGTCCAAAGTGGAGTATATGACCCAGGAACAGCCGTTCGATGAGCAATGTCAATGTCACTGTCAACGTCAATGTCAATATCAATTTCAATTTCAATGTCAATGTGAAGTTAAGCCACATGCTTTCGACTTCAGTGGCTGATGTGACGGGACGGAGTGAGGTGCAAGTCCCTAAGTATTCCCTTCAATGTTATCGTCACACCCATCACTCCATCACGCGCACGGGGAGGCTTCCATCTCACCAAAGTGTCTACACATGACACAAGAAGAAGATGGAGCACATGACGTGGAAGATCGCTCCAGCTGCACCCGGGAGAGGACCCCAAAGTCCGTCGCTTGCACATGGCAACCTCATTGTGACGTCGCCAACGATCATTCTGTGAAAGACTCGAGAGGGCAAAGTGAGGTAAATACAAAAGGAAATACTCCTCAGATAAGTCGTCACTTTCCCCTCCTTTCATCACGTTCAGTTTCATACCGTCTGCACCAAAATGGCTCTCTCACAAGCAGCATACAAAGCCGAACAGGCTATCGGCCACGGCGACAACGCCACGACCGCTCAGGATGTCACGAACCCAGCGCTCGACAAGGAGCGCTTCGCAGACACGAGCGAAAGCATGAAGGCTCTCGCGTGGATGGGCAAGAACAAAGTCGAAGTCATCGATGTCCCGAAACCCAAATTGATCGAAGCGCGAGACGTGATCATCAAAGTGACAGGCAGCACGGTCTGCGGCTCGGACCTTCATCTGCTCCACGGCAGTGTCATCGAACTTGAAAAAGGCGACATCCTGGGACACGAGTTTTGCGGAATTGTCGACGAGATGGGATCCGCCGTCAAAGGGCTGCAGAAGGGTGATCGCGTGGTAGCCTCTTTCCAAATTGCCTGTGGAGAATGCTTCTACTGTAAAAAGAAGTGGTCAAGTCAATGTGAGAGGACGAACGAGAACACGATTGAGAATGCCATGTATGGGGGTAGGACTGCGGGTATGTTTGGGTATTCCCATTTCACCGGAGGCTTTGCTGGCGGTCAGGCGGAGTACACAAGAGTGCCTTACGGAGATGTCAATCTCCTTAAGCTCCCGGATGACGTTCCGGACGAAAAGGGCTTATACCTGTCGGATGTCATTGCGACGAGCTGGAACTGCGTCGTCGATACTGGGGTCAACGAAGGCGATGTGGTTGCGATCTGGGGCGCGGGGCCTATCGGTCAGATGGCCGCAGATTTCGCGATTTTGAACGGTGCCAGCAGAGTCATTATGATTGATTGCAATTGGCGGCTGGACTTCGTGAAGCAAAAGTATCCGAAGGTAGAGACGGTCGACTTCACGAAGCTCTCCGGAACCAAGGCTGTTGTTACCAAGCTGAAGGAGATGGTCGATGGCCGCGGGCCAGACGTCGCACTTGAGTGCGTCGCTGGCGAGTACCCGAAAGGCTGGTTCCATACCATCCAGATCGCAGCCGGCCTCGAGACAGACACCAGCGAGATCCTGAATGAAATGATCGAGAGTGTCAGGAACTTCGGGCGCGTCGGCATTACTGGAGTCTATGTTGGCTATACGAACAACTTCAACATCGGGGCAGTGATGGAGCGTGGCATTCGCTTCATCGGTAACGGTCAAGCACCTGTCCATTTGTACTGGGAAGACCTGCTCAAGCGAATCCAGAAGGGTGAGATCGACCCGCTCAAGATGGTGACACACCGAGTTCGCATGGAAGATCTTGACAAGGTCTACTATAAGTTCGACAAGAAGGAGGATGGGATGCAAAAGACATATGTGCAGACACGCTTCTCCGCACCGCCTTGCGAAGGGAGTCCGGCGCTCACAACGTACTGAATGGGGACTGAGGCATACACTGAGTAATGGCACATGTACCTGTAGCCAAGACATGACACGGCGTAATGTACAGTAACAATTGCCTTACGACAGCTGCCAGTCCCGTGATGGAAACGCCCTGTTGCCGAGCCGAGACGACCCACTTGGCGTCGATTTGTTGAGCGAGTTTCCACCCTTCCCGCCTTCGAACTTCACATCTAGAACGAATAAAGGTTCGGATGTTGTTCTGTAGGCATTACGAAGGCAAGTGCCATCCGCCGACCTTGTATCATCAGTTCTCCGAGACTTTGCTGTTCGAGTCTATCGCTTCTGCGACTTCAGACTTCCTAGTTAGAACGCGGCCATTTCCCCTCAGCTCCGGGTTCCATTCACGCACCGAACGAATTGTTTAGTATCTACTTGGGAGCGCAATTAGCGGTTTTGTGGAAAGCAGACTTTACACGTGCGAGAATCAGATTCCGCAGCTGTGCATGGTACCCGCATTCCAGGCGGGATCCCCATAGAATCTAGCTGGACCTTCGGGCTAGTAATATGGCGCACCTCTGGCGTCTCCTGAGACGATATGGCGACCTCAGCGAAAGTGATATGAACATGGACATGGCAGGGTCCAACTCATCTTCCACGACACCATTGTCAGCCGACGGAGTGGATTTTTCGAACGAGACGCAAGCCATGGAGTTTCTCGAGGCACTGCTCGACGACACGTATCTGCGAATCGATGGCGCCCAGTACGCCAGATACTTCTGGTACGGAGTCGTGGTGGTCGTCGGAATCGCAACACTCTTCAACTTGGTGTATTGGTTGACGCTTCAGCGAAGACTACGAGCTGCGGCACGAAGGCGAGATGAGCCTGCTAAACCAAAGAGTCTGCCTGCAAAGTGGCTTGCGACTATCATGGCGATGGGTCGAGAAGCGACGTATTTGCAGTTCACGCCTACGACCAGGTACGTTTTCCTCAGAGTGCCACCGTTCGGGACGACCGTATTGGTTTTGACGTACCTGGCTTTTGTGATCGCACTCGAATTCGCCAATAACCACATCGCTGGAGCTCAGTACCTGCAAGGACTAGGTGTGCGTGCAGGATGGCTGGCGGTCGCTCAATTACCTCTTCTCGTGCTCTTGATCAACAAGAATAGCCTCGTGGGCTCTTTGACTGGCACGTCTTGGGAGCGCCTGAATGTGCTTCATCGGTGGGTGGCGAGAGGAATGCTATTGTTGGCAATTTTCCACTTTGGCTTCCAGAGCACAGCCTGGCAGAAGTACAATGTCATGGAGCTCGAATGGAAGACAGACGATTGCCCGACCACAGGAATCGCAGCTTTGGCCATTCTTCTCTGGATGAACTTGAGCACACTGGCTCCACTGAGACACTTATCATACGAGGTTTTCGTGATCCAGCATGTGCTCACATGGTTTGGATTTGTGGTCGCCATCATGTTCCATCTCCCGAGTACTGCTCTCTCCAGCAGAGTGTATGTCTACATCCCAGTCAGTATCTACATCGCAGACCGCGTCGTTAGAACTCTCCTGCTCGCATGGAACAACCTCCGCGTGAGCCGAGCGACGATGATCCAACTCGACGGAGGTGTCACCAAACTCCGAATCTCAAACACATCTATCAGACGCTGGAGACCCGGCTCTCACGTCTTGCTCGCCATCCCTCGTTTCGGCATCATGCAAAGCCACCCCGCCACTATCCTCTCAACCCCAAAATCCCACCAAGGGGACCTGGTCTTCATGCTGCGAGGCCGCCACGGCTTCACCAAGAAAATCTTCCAAGGAGCCAACACATCCACAGAAGCGCTGATCTCGGAATTGAAAGGAACCAGCGATGACGTCGAAAGGAATACCCAAGTCACCAAATCCTCCCATATAGCCATCATCGACGGCCCCTACGGTGGCTCTCAGTCCGACTTTGCAGCGTTCGATTCTATATGCCTCATCTCGGGTTCTACCGGTGTGACTTTCACATGCTCTATCCTCCTCGATCTCGCGGACCGCATCACCTCGCAAGGCAAAAAGTTCCCGCTCCGACGCGTCCACTTTGTCTGGTGCATCAAAGACATCAATTGGGCGCGTTGGATAAGTGAGGAACTTCAGCTTGCGTATGAGAAGCTGAAGAGCGCAGAGATTGATATCACCATCAGTGTGTATGTGACTTGCGCTGATAAATTCACTGAGACTGGAAATGAGACCAAGGAGTGTGGGTGTGAGTGTGACAAGAGTGAAGGACCATGTTGTTGTGTGGTTGTAGATGAGAAGAACGAGAGTGAGGACGGCGATGCGATTAGGCCGGTGGGGAAGGAAGGTGCGGCCGTCAAGCAGGTTTCGGCGACAAGTTCAACAGAGGATGTTGTGGTGGATGCCGGAAGGAAGATACCCTTGTTGCGATGCGCGACGTTTTACTCCGGTCGGCCGGATGTCATAGAGGTGCTCACGAGGCTGCTGGATTGTGCAAACGGAGAGTCAGGCGTGGCAGTGTGCGGGCCCACAGGGCTGATCGTGACCGTTCGCAACATGGTTGTGCGACTCAGTGATGAACGTGCTATCCATAAAGGCACGGGAGCTCAAGGGTGTTATCTGCATGCGGAGACGTTCTCGTAGTGCGAGAAAACCAGCATTAGAGTGCCATTTACAGTACATCCACTTCCCGGGCCTACTGCACAGCCATTATCATCCTGTACTCGATCTCACATGTACCTGTATCTCATGCAGTCAATCCAGAGAAGCCAATGCGCGCCATTCTCTTACCCAGTCAGTCCTCGAGCTGTGCACGGAATGCACAAGAGGTCCAAGCACCCCTTCCGCGTCATTGGAGAAAAAGCAAGAATTGAAGCAATGCGACGCGACCCTAACGGCGCACGGTACTCTGCACCAGAGACGATGCCAGGCGTGACAGCATCTCTACGCCTTTCTGTGTCTTGAGATATGACATCTCAGCCTGCTCGGCCATGGTACGAGCACTTTCGGCACTGATCTGTGCCTGTTTTACGTTCATCATTGCATCATTGAGAACCTGTACATCGTGTCAGTCCTCTACTCAGGTCGGATAGATATGTCTGTGGCCTACCGTGGCAAAGTTTAACAGTCGCTGCTTGCGCTTAGCCGACTTCTCCTGCTTAGACTTAGTAACCAGTTTCTCGACAAGCGTCTTCACCGTCCCATCGCCTTCGTCGTCCAGTGGTAAGCGACTTGCAAATGACTTGTCACTATAACTCGCAGCTGGTGACGAGCTGCGATGCTCCGATGCGGCTAGCATGATGGGCGCTACTTCGGCCAGTGCGGTCAGCGGCGGTGTCGTTGTTCTGGCAGGGTGTCGAAGCTGCGGCAAAACGTTGCCGTGAGGTTCAGGGTCAGCAGTTGCACGGATTGCTAGCTTGTTGAGATCAAGTAGCGGTACCGGAGGTGGCATCGATTCCTCAGGCTTCTTCTCCCGCTTGTGCGTAAAGAAGCCGTTGATCCTGTCTAGCACAGTCCGACTCTTCGAGCGCGATCGTACCTGCTGTCGGGAGTCAGCTTCAACATTCTCGCCTGTGCTTGGTCTATCGAGGACATCACATACTTTGGCAGTTGATATCACAGTGACTGAAGCGGTCCTGGAAGGCCCGACAAAGCTCTCGCGGCCTCTTGCAGTATCTTCTGGCTTTCGCAAGCCTTTGCCTAAAGATCCTGCTGATCTTGGAGTCATCTTCGATGTTGCAGAAGTGGTCATGCGAGCGAAGCCACCACGGTCATGGCAGGCTAGACGACCTCGCTTCACACTGCCTTGAACGGTGAGACCTCTCCGATCGATCTTGACATGACCTAGAGTCGGGGAGGAATTGCGACTGTCGAAGTCAGACTCGCGACGGGATCCGTTGCGGAGGTGCGTAGACGTTGGAATGCTTGGAGTGCGAGTGGCCGAGAGGTAGCCAATCGAGCGATGTGGCTCCTTACGCTGAAATTCGGTTGAGTTACCCTGTGCCGATGGTGTACTATCCGACCACTTGCTCACAGCTGGGGTCTGAAATGTCTCACTCGCAGGAAGCTCTCTGTTGGTGCTGCTGGGTTCATCGGCCTCATCATTAAAGTGCGTGTTGTTGTCCTCAGCCTCAGCCAAACTCTGCTCGGCGCTACTCTCACAAGTCTGACCTTCAAGGAATTTCACGGCGGTAGTGGCGTCGTTGAGCAAAGTGTTCGTCTTCGATATACGGTTAATCCCGGGAACCAATTGACCAAACATTTGTTCCAATTTGCAGTGGTCGAAGTTCTCCTTTGCTGGGCTACCATGGCCTTCAAGTAGCGAGAGGGTCTGCGTAAGGTGGTCCTCAGTCTCACCTCCAATTGCAGTCTTCTGAGCCTGCTGATGAGGGAGGTCTTCACGCTCAGCCTCTTGTAACAATTCATTCAGCGCACTGTGATCTCTTCCACCGTCCATGCTTTGGTTGCGGTTGTTCTTCTTGACTTCGGTCGTATGGACGGTTTGAAGATCGCTGGGCCATTGCGTAGGTCTAGAAATCTCTTCTGGCTTAGAAGGATATCTGCTGAGCAATGGTGAGTCCTCTGGCCAAGGCATGGCCAAAATGGCTTGGGAGGGAATGGTCTCTAGAGGACCAGTGAAAGGACTCTTCGAAGGTGGAGCTCTTCTCAATCGTGGAAAGTTGAGCTCGCTTGGCATCGTTCTGAGCGGATCTTCCGCATCATCGAAATGCTGCTGTTGCTTGAATCCAAGGTCATTGCGCAGTCCGTACGACTGGACTCTAGGCATGGCGATCTCTTCTTCATCCGACGAACTGGGACCGCAGGTATCCCCTGGCGAGCTGTTTTTGCTCCTGCTGTCGTGGTGGTCCTTGTTAAGGTGGTCAATGTTGAGGGTACGAATCGAGGAAGAGGTTGTACTAGCATTGCTGCCGTTGGTATTCGCACGTTGTAGGCGTCGCTTCGTGCCCTGGTCCAGAATAGCGAGCGCGGTTGGGGAGATCAATCGCCGTGCACCGAAAGATGGACTCTTCTCGCCTTCGCCAGATCGGTGCGGCATCCTGAGGTCGACTAAGGTGGCTTTCTTGGAATCGGGGATGGGTATGCGAGAAGCGGTTCGTTGTTGTAAGACTTTCTCGACGGTTGCGAGAGTCGCCTTGTTTGTTGAAGGCAGGCGAGAGACACGTATTTCGCTACTTGGTCGTGGGCGTGAGAAACTCGCTGGAGAAGGACTGTGACTACAGGTTTGTGCAATGGGCGTGGCGACGAAGCCTCCAGAAGCGGTCATCTCCGCTGTTGATGACCTCTCGGGATAAGTGTGGCCTCCACTGTTCGAGCGAAAGTCCAACGATTGTAAGCGAGCCGGGTACACCGGGACGGGGTGCACGTCTGGCGCATGAGTATCCACACCGTCTCGAGCGGCAGTGGTGAGAGAAGGCATGCTCAGGGAAGCATTCTCCGTGACGCGATCTCCATGAATCGGTTCTTCTGCACTGACGAAAGAGGGGTCTGATGAATGTTGAGTAAGTGCCGAAACACTGCTATCCTTGGGAGTGCGCTTGTCCAGCATCTTCACTAGGTCAGCGGATGTTCGCAATGTCGCGTTGGAGCTGCAAATTCTTCGTGGGATGGCGCTTGGCGTTGATTTTGCGTCGTGGCGCGACTTCTGCTGAGGTGCGCTCACAGATCGTGGTGTCAGCGCTGGCCAGTCTCGGTGACTGTCTGTTTGCGAGACCTTGAGAGGCTGCTCGATGGCATCTATCAGCGTGCGACTGTCCTTTGATGGGCTGAGACTGGAGGTCAACGATACGATGGGGCGCGATGGCAGTGGCTTGTCGCTGCACGACAGTGCCGATGGGGTTGGCGGTCCTGCGCTGGCCATGCTGGATGCTGATGTCACTGAGTCTCTGGCGACTTTCTCCCGGGACATCATGCGGCGTACAACCCTTTCAGACCATTTGGGCACAGTCGAGGCGGTCAGTGGTACATCCTCGCTTCGACGTGGACCCTGTGACGGCACTGAGATGAATGTTGGCGATCGCGGCAAAGGCTTGCCAAATCTCGGGCTTGACGAGGTCGCTTTGGCTGCCGATGCTTGAGTCGGAGCCAGGAGGCGCTGCGACGGTGGGGTTTTGGAGGCGGAACGCTTTGGCGTGGAAGAGGCCGCGAATTGTTCGTCTTTTTTGTGGGTGGAGGAAAGGGTGCCGCTCGACAGGTGAAGGGTCTGCGAGTGTGCGTCCAGCTGCTGCAGTGGCATAGCGACTAGAGTGGCGACGGCATGAGATTGCCGCGAGGGTGTCGGCGTTGCTGAAGAGTGTGAGATTCGTGCGCGGCGTACAGTCGAGCGTTGCTGAACGCCAGAGCAGCAGCACGTGTCAGTGGACTGCTAGCGGGATGGCGATGCTGTCAATGGTGGGTGAATGTGCGATCGAGATGTTGCATGTGTGGAGCAGATGTATAGGATCTGGCGTGCGCCAAGGCTGAAGCCGATCAGATCCACGTAAAGGCGCGAGAGAAGGAAAGAGAACAAACTCGGGAAGCGGCAAGGGTCCATCGTGCTTGCAGTTTTGTTGGTGCCTCGAAATGCCCGGCCGTTGTGGTGCGTTTGCCCACAAACGAGGCAAGCACGCTGGGTGCCGTTGGACTCGGTGGCCGGGTGCATGTCTCCCGGTGCGGCATGCCGTTCACGCGGGCATACTCATATGTATACATTATGCAGCGACGATACTACGTTCAGGGCGTGTACAGTACCGCAGGGAGGATCGTCGGTGCTGCCAGAGTACTGTGAGCCTATGCAGGATGGTTCTGTCAAAGCAAGTACCCGCCCACTTCGTCTGTGTGATGCCATGGATAGTGAACAACCCCTTCAAGAAAGCGACATCTGGAACGAAGGGCTTTCACATGTCCTGTGCAAAACCCTACTCGCGCACTCGAGATGAGGACAAACAGTGAACCTGAGGTGGATAAGTGAGGTGAGGTCCGTTCCTTCCAGGAAACGCGCAGCGGCTCGGCGGCAGTCGGATCTCGGGAAGGGGTCCCTGCAGCGGCCTGCCCCGATCGTCTCAAAATCTCCAATAAGCACGGGCAGTAAAAGTAGCCCGTTCGCTTCTTTTTCCTCTCCTTTCCTCCACGCACTCGCGCTGCTCGGGTCACATCAACAAGAAATCGACAGGATGACGCCGGAGTACAAGGCCCAGAAGGAAGCCAACGTCTCTTTTCTGGGAGGCGGTGGCATATGGGAAATCAACCACATCGCCCTGGTGGCTCCAGTACGACGTTCTCCTGCATAGCTGTTGGAGGCTCCTGACATCTTATGCAGGCCGCCGCCCTTTTGTGGGCCATGCTCCAGAGCCGACAGAACTTCTTCAAACCATACACACTCCCGGCAGCTGTCACCGACTTCTTGATACAATGCTGCGCGATTCTTTTCGCCACCACAGTGTACTCGGATGCGCCCCAAATTCTCAATGGCTTACTTCTTTTGCCTGCTGTGGCTGCCCTGCTCCAGCCTGGTCCAGAAACTCCCAAGGCTGCCAAGGTCCCCGGAAAATCCGATGATCATGGCGTGAAAGAGGAAGACAAGGATCCACTTCCAGTGAAGCCATTCATCACCGCATACCGAGGCGCGATGATGATCATCACGTGTTCTAGCATTCTGGCTGTCGATTTCCCTGTGTTTCCGCGCAGATTTGCTAAGACCGAGTCCTTTGGAACATCCCTTATGGATCTGGGCGTAGGCTCGTTCGTTTTCGCTGCTGGTATTGTCGCAGCCCGTCAACAGCTCAAAGAGCAGATCAATTCCACACCATCAATTGTCACACGACTCAAGGAGGCAATGCGTCACTCACTGCCACTACTAGTCCTCGGTACTGTACGCTTGGTCAGCGTCAAGGGTCTGGACTATGCAGAGCATGTCAGCGAATACGGCGTCCACTGGAACTTCTTCTTCACCCTTGCTCTCCTGTCGCCAGCTTTGGCCATCCTCCAGCCACTGTTAAACTGGCTTCCCTACAACATCTTTGCTTTCGTCCTGGCTATCTGCTACGAGTTGATTCTGTTTTGCGTGCCAGATATGAAGGTCTACATTATTCTGTCGGAGCGAAAGCCTGGCGATTGGCTGTCTCAGAACAGAGAAGGTGTATTTTCTTTCATTGGCTACCTTGCCATTTTCATTGCTGGAATGGGTATCGGACAAAACATCCTACCTCGCGACCCTCCGCCAGCGGGAAATCCTCTCGCGCCAAAAGACTCCCTGGACCAGGATGCAGACTGGTTAGCATCAGTTCTCGGAGCAGCAGAGAAGGACGAAGATGAGCCAAAACCAGTCCCTCCGCCGATGGAAATGCCGCAGTTGAAGCCTGAGTGGCCTGAAAGGACCCTTCCACGCCTTGCAATCTGGACTCTGTTGTGGTTTGTTTTTGCTCTCTGGGCAATGTGGAGATATGGCCCCAGGCTGTTTGTGTCTCGACGTATGGCGAACCTCGCCTATGTCTGCTGGGTGTGTTCTTTCAACACCGCCCAGCTCCTCCTGTTCTGCCTGATTGAGAAGCTCCTGTTTCCAAACCTCTACAATGCCAAGACCAAGGAAGCTGAACGGCAGCGCATACAAGAGGCGACTAGCAGAGTCATGAAAGCGTACAATCGTAACGGCTTGGCGATTTTCCTGGTTGCGAACCTGCTGACAGGCCTTGTGAATATGACCATGCCCACCATTTTTATGGCCGAAATCCCTGCCATGACCGTTCTGGTTGGCTACATGGCGGTCTTGACAACCATAGCGCTTGCTTTGGATCATTACGACATATCTGTCAAGCTTTAGCTTTCCTGTATAGCAAACAAAAGCTTGTCGTTGTCACAAAGACGTATTGAACGGCTCCGGCAAACTTCGTCTCTTATTGCATTCTTTATTGCTTTGTGTGACTTTCTTCTAATTCCATCGACATGCATTGAACAACTGGATCACACGACAGAGAGGTAACGTGCGACGAACATTATACGCAGGAACGCAGGGCAACGGAAGTCTCAACACTGCAGACCTATCGACCATGTCCGCTCGAGACTGGTCACACTTTCGTGGACACCACTTGCAGCACTGGACCGGTGTTCGACGCCCGTACAAGAACAAAATCAAGCAAATCTCCTCAGCTTGGAGAAGCCTTGGCGATGCTGCGGGAAAGGGCGCAGAGGTGGCTGCAATCCGGAACAATCAAGGGCGGACCTTGGCGCATCTACTTGGACGCGCGGGATCTGTCACAAATGCACTGGCCACTCTTCCTCCTGCTGCTGCCCAATCTTCGAATACCGAATTAGGTGGAAGGCAGCAGAGGTTTGACAGTGGTGAGCCACAGCGCCAAGCTGCATCACCGTTGGAGGCGTCCAGAGCGAGAGCTGCTGCGGAGACTTCAGATGCAACTAAAGAACATGACGAAGAATGGGGACAAGCCCAGAAGCGTGATGTTGCAAGCTCGGTCTTTGCCCACCTGATGAGTCGGGAAAACGTGGTGGGAGCTTTTCCTCCGCTCGATCCGATGAATCCGGAACTTTCGACATGGTTGGGAGGATGGAAGATAGGTGGCAGAGACTCGAACAAAGCTCGTCTATGGATTCAATTTGCCGACCAAAGCTCTGTCTTGAATCGCATTATCGTAAAAGACGTCATTCCAAAACCACCAAATTTGGTCGACATGACAAGATGGAAAGGCGATCCTTCAGATGTCGAAAATCGCATTTCGATAGAAGTCGACATTCACAGGAGGCTAGCTGAGTCGGACGGGAATAAATACTTTCTCAACCTTCTATCGTGGCGGTCTTTTGCCGAGAGACATATGTATAGGATAGTATTCCCATATTGCGACCAAAAGACTGCTGAAACCGTTGCAGCGGTTTACGATTACAAAAAATCGAGCCACATACCGGAGCCTCTATGCTGGCGCATCTTGGAACATTTGGTTGTTGCGGCAGTTACAATGGAACAAGGTGGCATCTCTGGAGCACAGGAGAACTGGCTGCAGATTGTTAATCGTGATCTGAATGCTGACAATGTCTTCATGACTACCGAAGAAGGATTCGAAATTCACGATCGAGTGATGATCTCAAGCAAGAATCATGGCATTATGAGCCTATAGTGGATCCCTATAAAATTGGCTTTACGCAGAGGGATATCTTGCGCAGTTTGGAGGAGGTGCAATTGTCGCAACGTCAGCAGGAACTTCGGGAAGAGGAACGACTGGGGAAGGACGAAGAGCAGTTGCGAATAACGCAAGAACAAGAGCAGCAAGGGAGAGTACAGAACGAAGATGATATATGGGGAGACGGCGGCGATGCTTATGGACGGGAAGATCAAGGAGCAATGTTGGACGAAGCGGAGACAACAGAGGATTAGAACTTAGGCCACGATTCTGCTCCATTTGACGGAGTGTCAGAACACCCTTTCTCATACGACACCGACCATCCCTCTTGAGACTTCATGTCCCTTGTTCCCTTGCCCGTCGCTGTCGAAGCCGACCTTGATGATTCCCTTCCTTACCCAGACCATCTTGCTTCCTCAGAACTTCTAGCCACGGGCACTAGACCGAGTTGAATCCTCGAAGTCGAGTTGCCACTGACCGCTGGGTCGTAATGACCACTGATCATTCTCCTCGGTGACAAGTTCAGGGAATATCGAGGCGTCAGGTCTCTCTGCATCTTTCCTGTTCTCGTTGCTCGTCCACAGCGCCGTCCTTCACAGTCCACCAGTCACACCTGCTCCAAACGTTGTGCATGCTTCCTAGCTCGATGCATCGTCGGGGCGTGCGCTGGTCGTGAGCTGCTGCCAGGTGTTGTGGTGCACCTTGCATGGCTGGCGCCGGACGGAGGCAGTCGGAAGGACACGAGTCATTCTCCTGTACGCACACGAAGCGTTGTAGGCGTGCGTGCGTGCGTTGTTCTAAGACCAAGAAAGGAAGGTGGATAGGTTGGCCGCCTCCATACCACGACGGCGATCGCATCGCGATGAGATAAGGCAGGGGTGGAAATGGCCCGTCGCCGATGCGATCCTTAAGCACTGTTTGTTGACATGACGCGCTTTGCCTAAGAACACCGCAACACTTTGGCAGCCTCTGGCAGCCTTTTCGCAGAATGCCCTTCTCGATTGCCTTCATCTCGCTACTGGTGTCAGTCCTTCCGTGCGCTTTTGCCCAGACAGAGATCGGCGGTCTATCTGGAAGCCATACCGACATCCCAAGGTGGTGTGGAAAGCCTTACGAGGCTGGGTGAGCCAACAGCATAGCTTGGCATACTATTTTTTGGACTCGGCTGATATGACAAGGTCGCCAAATTTCGATCCTGGAGGGCAGTTGTATCCTCCAAAGCCATCGCCCAGCCCTTTACTACACGTGCGGGTACAACCACGTCACTCCATTTACGACAGCAGCGAGCAGCATGGGGAATTCCTGGTGAACGCAGTCATATCACACTACCATGGAACTCCCTTGCGAGGAAATCCCGATGCCTACGCTGAGCTCGAGGTCAGAATCCGCGCAGAAGATTGCAGTGTCGTTCTCGCGACAGGCCGTATCACTGCTGGATCGAGCCAGCACCGAATGAAATTTGACCTGCGGAAACTTAAGCCGCAATTGTTGCCACAGAAAGTTGCCATAGACGTGACTACGAAGGATGGCTACAAATATAGGGCAATGACGGGAATCTACTATCTCCCATCTAAACAGATTGGAAGTACTGTCAAGATCGACAACTTGAACGGCGGAATGCTGGTAGCAAACAATGCCACCGGCTTCAAATTTGAGCCGTTCCTCCCTTTCGGCTTCTACACATCGTGCAGCGGATTTTTGAACAATTCCCTGGCCAATGTGACGGCGTATAAGGGTTTGGGCTTCAATGCCATCAATCCAGTTTGTGCCTATCCTGATGGGAGTATGTCCTTCATTTTGGATTCACTAGATTCCGCGGACCTGTGGTACCAGTATGACATGCGCGGCTCTTACCTCAATCTGTCTTCCGTAGCCGAACAGATACCACTTGTGAAAGACCGTTCGAACCTCTTGAGCTGGTACACCGCCGATGAGCCGGACGGATGGCAATATGCCCTTAATTCTACGAAGCTGGCGTACGATCTGCTAAAGCGAGAAGACCCTTACCATCCGACAGGACTGGTTCTGAATTGCGACAACTACTACTTTGAAGAGTATACCTCAGGTACAGACTACATCATGCAAGACACATACCCTGTTGGAATTGATCCTCTGTTCAGCCGCAAGTTCAATACCACCTGCAATGTAACTTACGGCGATTGTGGCTGCGACAACTGCGTCGGTTCTCTTCTGGATGTCAGTCACCGTCTGGACACTTTCTCGGACTATCAAGCCTGGCTTGAGAAAGGACCAAAGCCACTTTGGAGTGTGCTTCAAGCGTTTTCTGGAGAGCAGTATTGGTCTCGTGATCCAACTGCCGACGAATCGTTCGTCATGATGATCATCAGCTTCAACCACAAAGCGAAGGCTATGATGTCTTGGGCCTTTCCCGCCTCGCAAGTCCTCAATCGAGCCCACGGCTCTATGGCCATGGTCGCGTCTGTCGCACCCGTGAGCGACTTCCTGCTCGATGGCGATCCTACAGCCATCGAAATGGAAGAGCTCGATGTCGCGTTCTGGACATCCGGCAGTCAGACTATGGTTACTGTCGCTCATATATCTAATGTCGAAACCCAAGGGCCAGTGAGTATAACTCTGCCTTTCAGCGCTCGTAGAATCCTTTCGCAACCGTGGGGTTCCGTTGATTGGACGTTGTCGAACAATCATCAATTGACCGTAACAACGCTGGCGGGTCTGGCGACGAGTATCGTAATACTGGAGAGAACGACTGCATTAGCTACACAAGTGGCGATGAGGCCCTAAGGTAGTCTGGTGGGCGGCTGAGGCTCTTAGCTTTGCTTGTGTTTCACGAATCCCCATTCTGTCCGCAGCGAGCCGACGACCATAGCATAAGCCAATCGAACCGGCACATACACACATTCCGACAATGACCTGTTGAAATCATAATCACTTTGGGCAAGTCTTGTGAACGAGGAGTTGGTGGCAGCTCGGAAAAGCCTGTGGTTGCAATTACGTCAACCTCTGATGAGGCGCCAGGAGCTTCAAGTTGATACGCAAACGAGATATGAGGATAACATGCGCAACAAGACCGAACATGGGGCCCCGAAAGTCTGGGCGATCAGCATCACTGCTCGGTCAAGCGGCGCTTCTTCGGTTGTAAAGATGGTCTGCATTGCAGCCTGGGGTCGGTCGAGGCCAATGCCGCCAGCGCACCCAGCAAATTTAGAATGCAGTATCAGCAGAGCCAATCTTAAGTATCGATCTCTACGGTAGTCATCGGTCCCGCTGCAATGGGCATCAAGACCGAAGCTGTAGTAATAAACTCAACCAGGATTGGGGCCCCGAGGAAGTCGGATTTGAGCGACCGTACCCGTCTGCCGTTTGAGGATATGTACTTTGGGAGACTGTATGCAAGATCAATTTGTGACAATTGGTGCAACTGAAGAAAAGGAAGCCAGCCAGTAACTACGTTGCGATTGGTGAACGATCCGGGGAGGAATGGTTCCTGTACCTTGCTTGCTGCTATGCTGGGCGATCACAAACATGGCCAGAAATGTTACGAATGCAAGATGCCGAGGAACGTACCCTGCATCCTATGCTGTGGTGTCAGTAGCACGACATCGGGGATCTCCTCAGGAGGCCAGTTGTAGTTCGTTCACGTGAAAGAGATCTGAAACGCGTGGCAATTCTCGGCTGGACAACCCAGGGCCCTGGTGAACCTTCTGTCACACAAGCCTCGTGTTCCCAAACTATGTTGAACTCCCGCTTCTGGCTGCACGAGGATGACCCTGCAAATACCATGACAGTTCCGGCATTTACGATGGCAGCACGACTTTCTACTGGCTGGTACCTGGCATGCTGTCGTGAAGACTTCCCACAACTGCTCGCTGCGTCTGGGCTCCCATCGCACATGTCAGGCTGGTTTGATTACAGTCACTGCACTCTCGTAAAGCCTACAAGAAAGTGATGGGGCTGCCATCGCCGCTCTGAGGATGTTTCCGCTCTGTCTGACGAATCTGGGCTATCATTTGTCTATTGCGAAGCGATGTTCGCACGCTTGCCATTCATTCTTCTGCAATTCATAGCAGTATCCGTCGCTGTCGACCTCAAAAATGATATTCAGTACTCAAAAGCGGCCGATGCGGGTTATACGCCGGTAGCAGCGAATCCGAAGCACCCTGCTGCAACAATCACTCGCACATTGATTTCGAACCCGCTGGCGACCAAAACACCGACCACCAATGGAACATCAGTATGCAAAGACGTCCAAGCAAAGGGACTTACTGGCGATCCGAGTAAAGCAGAAGCCATCAAAGAGGCGTTCATGCATGGCTATAACGCATACAAGCAGTATGCGTTTGGATACGATGAGATTCAACCCCTGAGCGCGAATGGCACGAACAATCTGTATGGATGGGGGCTCACGATTGTAGACTCAATCGATACCGCTATTATCATGGGAATGACGGACGTAGTCCAGGAAATGCTCCAGTACATTTCGGAGATTGACTTCACAAAGCCTGCTAACGGTGACGAGCGAGTGCAGGTCTTCGGTGCGAAGCACGTATTAAATGCTCGTGGTCTTCGCTGACGTGTGAGCAGAGACGAACATCAGGTACTTAGGAGGCCTGCTCTCCGCGTACGATTTGCTCAAGAGTGGCCAATTCTCAAGCGCGGGCCAGTACGACAAGCAGCAAGTCGACTTCCTTCTCAAGCAAGCCGTCACGGTTGCAGACAAGTTGGCGTTCGCATTCATCACACCTACGGGCATTCCTGGCGCCTACGTGAACTTTACGAACAACATGGTCATGTACGGCACCTACACGGACTCTGCCACCAATGTCACCTACAACTCCACGAACGCGGCTTCGATCGGCACCATCATTCTAGAATTTGGACGCCTCTCGGACCTGTCTGGAAACAAAACTTACCGTGAGCTTGCTGAACGCGGCAATAGCTACTTGGTCAACCCATCGCCATCCCCGGTGTTCCCGAGCTTGATTGGTACCCAATTCGATGTCGATACAGGCAACATGTTGACATTCAATGGTGGCTGGCAAGCTGGCGTTGACAGCTTCCTCGAGTATCTAATCAAGTACTACCAGTACCAGGTGACGGAGACTTCAACATCATACAAGGAGTTCTGGGTTGACGCTACGAAGTCTACGATCGACAACTTGGCCCTTCACCCGTTCGGTCATCCTGAGCTGACCTTCATCTCTCGGCAGAGTACCAACGGTTCAGTAGAATGGATGGCAGACGTGTTTTCTTGCTTCGCAGGCGGTGGCTGGTTGCTTGGTGGTGCACTGCTTGGTCAACAAGAGATCTCAGAGCTTGGAGTTGCTTGGACCGATGGCTGCCATCACTTGTATAACACCAGTACGACCGGTCTAGGTGCCTTGGCTTGGGCATGGTTCAACGAGAAGGGCGGTGCTTTCGATCCATCAGCCGTCAACGATGCAGCTTTCCAGAGATCACAAGCTGCGAGAGGTTATTTCCTGCCCGCCGGAAATGAGAACTGGTTTTCACGGCCTGAACCCACCGAGAGCCTGTTCTACGCTCATAGGATTACTGGCGATCCGCGATGGGCCGAGTACGCCTGGACCGTGTTCAAGGCGATAAACGCGACCTCCAGAACCAAAATTGCCTATGCCGCAGTCAATAACGTGGACATGCCTTACGGCGGCAGCATGAGTGATAGTCTCGACTCGTAAGTGTATATCCACCATGCAAGTAACGCAAAGCTGACTGTGATCGCTAGGTTCTTCTTCGCAGAAGTTCTCAAGTATCTGTACTTGACCTTTGCCGATCCCAGTGTCATCCATCTTTCAGAATGGGTCTTCAACACCGAGGCACATCCTTTCGCCACGTCTTGCTCAGGCAAAGCCACTTCCAAGGCTACAAAAAAGTCCGCGCAAGAATAGAGGTAGAGGACATGTGATATCGGGTCAACATTACCGAAGACGGCATCTGTAGTACTTGGAGGTCATGTGCGAAGGAGAAGTCAAAAGCATTCCAACGAGCAATAGAATATGCATGAAAAACCAGCTTCTTTGCAAATCTGATCATTAGTATCCAACGGGGTCTCTGCTCTTTGCCTCGCAGCGCTAAAGCGATGTCTTATCCTCCCACAACATGCAGCAACGTCGGAACCCAGGCCTCACAAGTCCTCGTTCATGCTCATCCAACTTCATCTTCGCGACATGCTCAGGTCCGAGGGATTCCGGTGGTACCTCCGCAAACCCGCGTCTAGCATACCAAGGCCCATTCCAAGGCACATCAGCGTCGGTAGTCAAAGACACTCTTGCCGCAACCAATGTCTGCACAGGCTTATGCGTGAGCTCGCGCGCCCACTCGAACACGGCATTGAGAAGCATGGCCCCGATGCCCTGGCCATTATGAGCCAGCTCGACAGAAATCTCAGCGACGTACAGCGCCGTATCTTTCGGTAAGGCTGCGAGGAACCCGATGGGTTGGTTGGAAGTATCGACAGCGACCCAGATGCGACCTTTGCTCAGCCATTCCGATGCGGTCTCTGATGTGAGGGCGAAATGTGCTCCATGCGCCAAGTCTGCGAGCTCCGGAATGGATTTGAACTTCGCCGTTGCATTATGCCCAATGCGTTGCAAGGCTTTTGTGTCTTTGTCTGTTGCCAGACGAAGGGTATATGTGCCAAGGATTGCCATCGTTGGACCGAATGCTCACCTGGTGTCGTACCTAAGTCCAGCATCCACAGCCCGTCGGAGAAATAACCGTCTCCACTCATCTCTTCCTGCGACCTCACAAGGTGCCTAGCGATGATGTTCGGAGCCACCGCCGGACCTACCCTCCTCCTCACTCAATCAACCGCTTTGCCCGATATCGGAGCATCGTAGGCTCGCGCGGGGCAACTACATGTACTTCACTTCGGAAAACGAATGCAGTCGGTTGAGGCTCGGTATAGCTTTCAGCGACCGCTCCATGGCATTGAGATCTGGGATAAAATAAGTCGTACTGACAACATAGATTATCGTCCTTCTGAGACAGACCTGGGCCGGGACCTTTGATGTACAGCTTCAACTCATATGTCAAAGACTAGTAGTTTCTTGGCACCATGTCAGTCACCCACGCAGCCAATGGCCCCACCGTGCCTCCTCCCTCCAAAGGCGGCAAGATCCTGGTCCTCCCAGGAGATCACATCGGACCAGAAGTCGTGACCGAAGCCCTCAAAGTTCTGGATATCATCGAAGAGGCTACCGGGGCAAAATTCGAGCGAGATTTCGATTTATGTGGGGGTTGCTCGTTGGATAAACATCAGGATTCCGTGACTGAGGAGGTCTTGCGGAAATGTGAGAAGGTCGATGCTGTGTTTTTTGGAAGTGCAGGTGGACCAGAATGGGGAACTGCGCAGCCGAATCCCGAGAGTGGTCTGCTGAGGATCAGGAAGAGGATGCAGGTAGGATGTCAGTACGAGTTGGGAGGCCGATTGAAGACTGATATCGTGTTTAGATCTTTGCAAATCTGCGACCATGTAAATTTGCTTCGAAAACCATGATCGAATGGTCGCCTATCAAAAGAGAGATCATCGAGGGCGTGGATTTCATGTTGATCCGCGAGAACTGTGGTGGAGCATATTACGGCGACAAGATCGAGCGAGAAGACTACGCATGCGATCCGTGGGAATACAGCAAGCCAGAGATCGAACGTGTGGCTCGAGTGGCAGGCGCTTTGGCGTTGCAGCACGATCCTCCTCTTCCGGTCTTCAGCGCAGATAAGGCCAATGTGCTTGCGAATTCCCGGGTCTGGAGAAGGGTGGTCACCGAAGTGTTTGAGAAAGAGTTCCCGACAGTCAAGCTTCAGCATCAGCTCGCGGACAGTCTTGCCATGCTATTCATCACGAAGCCAACCGCTTTCAATGGTATAATCGTCACCGACAACACGTTCGGGGATATCCTTTCAGATGAGAGTGGCGGGCTGACTGGGTCGCTGGGGCTGCTCCCCAGTGCATCGTTAGCAGGAGCGCCAGGGACGAATCTTGGCCAGAACAGCGTTGGTGGTGTCATCGGACTCTATGAGCCCGTCCACGGCTCCGCGCCAGACATCTCAGGCAAAGGCTTGGCTAATCCTGTCGCGCAAGTGTTGAGCTTGGCCATGATGCTCCGGTACTCCTTCAATATGCATAGGGAAGCGGATGTCATCGAGGATGCGGTCGCCAAGGTTCTGGACGCGAAAAAGGACGGGGGCCTTGAAGTGCGAACGGGGGATCTGGGAGGTCAAGCGACCACAAAGGATATGAGCGAGGCCTTGCAAGGCGAGGTAAGGCGTCTGCTGAACGTCTAATGTAGATAATTATACTCAAAGCTCTCTGGGGTTGATCACAGTAACGACCTCAAGTATAGCACCAATGCGGGACATCTATAGCCAGTGTAGTATACCACCACCAACGAACCTCAATAGGACGATTATGAGTCCCACCGACCGCTCTCGAGAAACGCCTTTTCAGGAAGCGATCCCTTCATGTAGCATGAGTCATCATGGCTGCCGGGCTCAGCTACGCCAAGAGTGCCCCTGTACCAGCGACCGCATGCGACAGCTGCAGGTCGTGGATATAACAAGCTGTGCCCAATTGTCCACATAATGTGGCAGTGGTGTCACTGCACCAGGTTGGCAAATCGTACACGATAAGGTCTTATCTAAGATGGGCTAGCCGAGATCTTGCTTTGATAGACCGAAAATTAGCCACAGCGTTGTCTACTCGTGATGTGACAGTAGAGTGGCCAGCATCCACCTTGTATTCCTCACTTTCACAAACATTGTATTGGGCGGAAGTGGTATTTCGATAGAAGTCCCTCGTAAGCGTACGGAGGACCTTGCAGTAGCGGGAGTTGGTTCCAGCGTACCCAAGGTTCTAATTGGCAGCGACAACGTCTCAGTAGGGACATGAAGGCCTGGATTCCAAGTCAAGATATGTGCTCCGGTAATCTCCGATCCAGTGCCTTGGCCAGCCAGTAGAATTACACTTCGTATTGGTGTATCTCTCTGAAAGATATGTTGGCCAACAAAGTGAGGACTTCTACCAGGAAGAAGGCGAGCGTTGGACGAAGAATAGAGATCAAGCCATCATGCATCCAGGCCGGTGGACCTCCATCTCAGACAGGTAGAAAGACGTAAGCATAAGAGCCGGCCATAACATTTCACCATTTGCGGTGGAGTCTTGGATCAACAGCGTGTTGCCGCACCTGGCAGACCTACAGTTGCAAGTCATTGGATCGCAGTATGGCGCAGCTCCGTGGAAGGAAACTATGCGTTCGTTGGATCCTGATAGTGCGTTTGGAGAGGTACGAATGGAGAACCTTCTAGACGCGGTGTTTGGGCGCCAGCAGCCGAAACCTCTTGCAGAGCATATTCATGCCACGCGTAGCCAAATCATAAAACCCAAACATCTTGATCGTGCGCTGGCAGAGAGAGGCTCTGGATGGGTATTGCAATGATGCGCCAGAATGCGTGGAGCGGATCTAGGAGGGAATTTGCAGCTGGCGGTTATTATGCAATTCTGTACACATGCCGCAAATTGGTCATGCCTTGCTCTTCCTGCGCTTCTTGCCCTCAGCGCGCGCCTTATTTGCATCACATTTTTCTTCTCGCTTTCGTCGCCTGGTGACCATCCTGGCCACGCTCCGAGCAAGCACCATTTCCTCTTGACTGAATGGGCCTTTGCTGTTCCTGTCCACCTTTACAAGAGGCACGGCCTCAATCCCATCGATTGTTGCACTCTGGCCCGCATCGGCATTCCGGCTGGCATGAAGTATCTTGATCTTCAGCTCCTCGACTTGTTCCCGCCTGGAAACGCCCGGGGAATGCTCATCTGGCCATTTCTTTCCTTTTTAAACCCTGCAGCATCTCGTGCCTCTAATTTATTCTTCCTTCATTGTCGACGCGCTTTCTGTACGGCCTCGGGCAACGCATTAACGTCGATCTTTGACCAGATCGTAGGATCTAGAGGCACAGACAAGCCTGGCACGGGCGCGTACCGAATGTTGCCCTCAGCGTCGACGACGCAATCTGTGGGCGGCGGCTATGTATCCACGCCAGCAGGAGCTGCATCGCCATTGGGTTTGACGATGGAGGTCAGTGGTGTTATTGAAGAAGCATTGGTGTCCTGCGACCTTTTCGCTGCCTTCCTAGCCTCGCGACCTCTGATATACTCTTCAACCGACACCCCTTTGACTGCAGCGATGGCTGCGTACTTCGCAAGCTTCGCCTGTTGCTTCTCCCTCTTGCGCAATGCCTTTGCTTTCTGGGACGGCGCCTGCAGGGACAGATGTAAATCATCTTGCTCTTGCTTTTGCACTCGCTTCCGCCGTTGCTTCCGTGCTGCTTTGTAAGCTTCGAGCTGCTCTCTGTCAGCGTCAGACAACTGAGAAATGAGGAATGACTCGGCAGCGCGTCGGATCAGGTGTTCATGCTTCGCGATCGAGTATTTCTGCTTTTTTCTCGAGCCGTCGGAGCGCAGCGTCTCAGCGCCCAGGCCAGCCCGCTCGAAGACTTTTCGCACTGCTTCTTCACCATACGTGGTGGCTGCAGAAGGGCTGTCGCTCTTCGGTTTCTTGCCCTTGTGCGCCCTCAAGAGTCCTCTGATCCGCGCTTCGGGGATAAATGAGCCCGCTTCCCCTTTGATGAAAGACCTCAGTTGAATCGCCGTTTCGTGTTCGGCGCAGAATCTCCGTATCTTTGACTTCCGCCTCTCTGACCTCTCTTCCGAGTCGAGAGGCTCATACTCCCGCTTCCTCTTTGGTGATGCGTCTTGTGCGAAAGTCCCTGCAATGCTCTCGCCTTTCACGAATCTACCGTAGAGAGCGCCGGCGAACATGCCATGTTCGCGGATATTCGTCAAAGCATTCGCCTTCCCAGTGCCGAGGTCCTTCAAGCCTTGGTCGAAGGCACGCATCCACCACTGGTCGCTGACTGCGGCATGCTTATTGAGTCCAACACCAAGCACATCCACCTTCTTCGACACGAGCAGTGGCCGTGTGATGCCGCGGGATGCCGGGTCGAGGGAGTGACCGTCTCCCTTCCAGCCTTGCTTTTTTAGATACGCTGCGGCATTCATCCCTTTTTGGCCGCCATATGGCTGGAGAAGGAGTGCGGTCGTGGATGCTGGCAATTTTCCAGCATCAAAAACTTTGGCGTAGGCTGACTAAGAGACACGAGCCGAGGCCAGAAGCTTCAATGTTCAATAATACCTACATGGACTCAGGTACATGGGGAGGTGTGCACATGTAGCAGGACATGTACAGTACTTGCAATTAGGTCCACAGAGAAGTACTGATATGTTGCCATGGACTCTGGTATGGCCGCATCAAGCAGTACGTTCATGGGACCATCCATCCTGCAGCCCACCGTCTTGTCAATTATAGCAAGCTGCCGCATTATTCTTGATCACGGATCACTCTTGAAACCTGCTAATAGGCCCCGGCCGTTCATCTCATGTTGCCGTTTGCTCCAACCCTTGCTGAACCAGGATCGCGGAGTGCAGCGCTTTCAGTCCGCGGCGAGAAGACGCTGTCGGTGCCAGCAGCTACCCTGGACCTCTCCATGCTGGTCGATTGGCAACTGACTCGACGGACGAATATGCGATCGCTAAAGCAGAGCCACTTATCAACAATCACCTGTCGCTATCCTCATGGGGGCACCGAAGGTCCGAGATAGCCGTCTTGAGTTATCCTGCCGATAGCTTGGGCATGTGGCACAGCAGACTCGTTATGGCATAGAAAGGCTGGCACAGTCCGGTTTGCAGGTGACGTCCCTTTCCATCCACACATCTCAACCAGCAATGGCGAAATCAGACGCCGCTATGCTGCTCACCCAGATGGCCACGAATCCGAAGGATCGGCCGAGATACAGCAAAGAGCAATTGCAGGTCTACTTCGACAGAATCCAACTGCCCCAGAAATATCGTGAGTCGCCGGTCTTGGCTGATCCAGCTCTGGCTCGAACAGAAGAACATGGACTCCCTCTCATACAAGCGATCACGAGACATCATACCTGCCACATTCCGTTCGAAAATACACAAATGCACTATTCGGTGGACAGGAGAATCTCGCTGAACATGGGAGATCTGTATGAGAGGTTTGCGGATCCCGCAGGTTTCGGTGGAGGTGGACGGTGCATGCAGAATAATGGTATTGAGCATTTTGCCGAAATCGCAATTCAACTACTCATCCATCGTCTGCAGGCTTCTTCGGCACCGTCATGAGGTCTCTTGGCTATAATGTACGAAACGGCGGCAGCCGAGTCTCTCGCAGCATGTATCCAGATACAATCATTCGAGAGCAGCAAGCTGATACCTTCGATCCTTGGGACCACATGGTGAACTTTGTGAAATTCGATGCAGAGTGGTGGCTCGTGGACGTGGGAATGGCTGCGATGGGACCGTACGCTCTCTTCCATCCCAAGAAGCTCCCCACTCGCTTGCTGACCAACCCTCTTCAGAAATCTCCCCATTCCCATCAAAGACGGGTTCGAAACAGCATCGATCGGAGCTCGCAAGATCCGCCTCCAGCTCAGAGTCATCCCAGAGCACGCAGCAGAGGACGAAGAAGATGCTCCGAAGCTTTGGTGTTTTGACGTCTGCCACTCTCAAAAGGACGGCCAAGACATCTGGCTGCCAACGTACTGCTTCACCATGACAGAATTTTTACCTCAGGACTACGAATGTGCGAGTTGGTACACCACCACATACCCGCGATCGTATTTTGCTCGATGGTTGCTGGTCACGAAAATGATTATGAGCGACGATGGCGAAGAAATCGTCGGAGATCTATCGCTCGTAAACAATGCAGTGAGAAGGACAGTACGAGGGAAGAGAGAAGTGGTAGCAGATCTGAAGACGGAAGAAGAGCGCATCACGGCGTTAAAAGAGATTTTCGGGATCACGCTGACTGACGAGCAGAAGGCAGCAATTTCGGATCACATGAGACTGGGATGAATTAAGTCACAGCGACGGCTGTCAAGCAGTGAAATTAGCATCATTAATATAGCGCCTGCACCACGCTCGTTATAATCGTGTTGCAGAATCGTTAAATCATCTCACAGCTAACGCGTTTCGACAGACCTCCTACCAAAACGCAAAGACCCTAACCTCAATACTACACCTCGGCTCGACCACTTCTTCCGTCCCTGGTATCAAAGGGCTACCATGTGGTGCACCCTCAGCCACGTTGGCATCTTTATCGGCCTGCGTATCTCCTAGCTTCAGTATTAAGATATCTTCAGGGCCTTGATCCGGCAGGTAGTACCACTTCTGTCGCTCCGGGTGTTCAGGCGGTAGAATGATGCGCACTGTATTCATGAACTCCCCTTCAGGATTATCTGCCGGATTGCGATAGTGCGTGTCGAAGAACGAGGATTTGGAGACGGTGCGGAAGTCGCAGGCGGCCATGGGATCGCGTTTCACTGTGCGAAGGGGACGCTGGATACGAGAGGTAAGTATGGAGTGAAGGTTGGGGAGTAGATGATAAATGATGAATACTGACCCAAACGCTATAGCATGCATATCTTGGAACATCGTCCGACCCTGCGTCCTCTGCATCGAGTGCTGCTTTCGCCGCATGCCGAATATCTTCTCGACAATATCGGGCTGTGTCTCGAAGACCTTGATTATTCATATCGACATGGACGTTGCGGACGGGTTCGATGGAGTTTTCGACACTCTTGCCAGAGACTGTTCCCATCAGCACTGTCTTCGCCCTCCCAATGGCGAAAACACTGGCTCGCAGTGATACACACTAAACGCTTTATCCCTCGGCATCTGATCGAAAATTCGATCCTGCTCTCCACCCTTCCTATGCTGCAACGTGGGTTTCCCATCCTGATGTTTCGGAAGTTTCCTCCTCGTCACCCCGTTCCATACCACAGCTTTCTTTGCGCCCGTCAAGTCCACAATCATTCGCTCCAGCTCGGGCAGGTAGTGCTCCTCAATGGTATTGCCTTCCCAGAACGCACCGCTCTCGTGGTTGGCTTCTGTAGCGACGGAAGATTTGTGATGGATCCATGTGAAACCTTGGATGTCTAGGCCTGCAGCGCCCGAAAGGACTGAGCCGTCACCCGAGGCGATGTTGAAGTCATGTAGAGTTATCTCTTGGAGGACAAAGTCTTTGTTCTGGGGTGTTGCGAAGAATGCTCGTTCAGACGCTGGAACGGACTCGTCTGGGATGCTGAAGCGGAGGAGACCTTTGATCGTCATTTTGGAGTGGGCGGATGTTGATGGATGAAAGAGAGTGCCCAGTTCTCAAACCATCGAAATGTTCCAAAAGAGATGTTGCGAATGCCATGATACTATCCATGCGCTGGGGTAGCAGCTTGACAGACGCTAGTGCCGATATTCTGGGACGATCGTGCTGTATGTGCAGGCATGTACGCACTCTGTTCCCACGGATTTGGCAATAGGCCTATCTGAGCTGCTTCGGAGGATGAGAAAGCTCCGAGCTCCCTATCCCAGCAGTATACACCATGAGCCCTGGCACGAGAACTGCTCGGGTGTTTGTTCTGCAATCGATTGTGATCGTGTTGTTGCATTTTGGCATTGTGTTTGCTCTCCTGTTCATTCCGTGCGCCGCCATGCAGCGCTTGCCACGAGGGCTGCATACAGTCTCTGCCAGTGCTGTCTAGGGTTTAACCATCCGTGCGCGTCTCAAAGGTGTTGTCTGTCTTCAGCGCAGAAAGAAGCGATGCATAAGGAAATGCAAGATTCATGCCGTCCTATAGTGTCGCGATGTACACGGGAGAAAGACAACTACGTGGCAGGGTGCATCGTGTCACTCAGTAAGGCTCGTCCCTCTTGTCCGACAGCAAGGCTAAGCCGCAGCCGAGGCCAGGGAAAGGAAAACGCATAGCTGTAGCATGCACCATGGATCTTTAGTTCAGGCGCGGCGGTCTTCTTCAGTCCGTCGTACTCGCACCGGGCCTAAGCTCGACACCTCTGACTGTTCAATGCTCTTGACCTTTACGAATAGAGCGCGCAAGGCAGAAAGGGACAAACCATGCGCGGTATACGGGCTTTCTATGTTTGTTAGCACTGCCGTCGGCTTGACATGATCTGCCTGGTCATATAGCCCAATAGAGTCAGGAGCAGAAGGAGGAGAGCAGCTCATCACGGTCTGGTGTGTTGACGGACCGAACGAAGTACTGTGACAGACCATAACGTTCGGCGAATGCCATTGACAATCTGAATTTCATTCTATCAGTATTCTACGGTCAATCTTATGCCAGCATGAACATCATAGCAATGAAGCCAGCACCCATAAAAGACGAGACAATGGAAGAAGACATCGTCATTCCTGCTCCGTTGGCCGCACCCACAGGACCGCTTGTTCCGTTATCGCTTCCGGTGCTAGTGCTGTTGCTTTCTCCAGTGGCAGGCGTGCTATTCATTCCGTTCGTTGTTAAATTCACCGTGTTAAGCGGCTTCCTGGGTAAGGTGGCGAGGATGATCTCCAGGGCACTCAAATCTTGTCCAAGGCCGGTAGAGCTGTCCGAGTCAACACCAGTCCAGTCGCTGGAGCAGCGAGGAAGTTTGCCGTCATCGGTGGAGTTTACGCAGGCACGAAGAGCACCATTTGCAGAAGCTTCGATGATGGACTCAATCTCATCAGTGGCAGCAGTACCGTTGACAGTGGTATTTAGCCCGCGGACACCATCTCGAACATTAGCAAGTGCTCTGGCGAGAGGTCCACGGAATGCCAGCTGGTCGACGTTGCAGTTGTCCGACGGTGCACATGCCGCCTCATACAAAATGCCTTGGTCTGTGAAGTCCCGTGCCGTGGTCAACAACGTTGTCAAGCCAAGTGAATCCCACCCACGAGTGCATGATGTTGAACTGTTGCCGCAGACATATGCGTAGGCATTCATATATTGACCCGCGTTGATTGTCCATTGGATGTGGTTAATCTCCGAGCAGTTCAGGGTATCATCAGTGCCGTCGTAAATGGCACTGCGGTTCGCTTCGATCAAGCCGATGCTATAAGACCATTCAACTGCCCTATATGCCCAGTCCAGATAAGTCTCGTTGCCAGTGTATGCGTACAGCCGTGCACCAAGTTGTGCAAAATTGGCTTGGGTAAGAGAATTCTTGTAATTGTATCCATTGTTGAAGGTGAAGATTTGCCATTTGAACCCACCTCCGCAGGTTCCCTCGTCCCATCTCAGGACCTGGCTGTTGAAGACGTTCATTGCGAGCTGGGCCCAGGTGGCATTGATGTTTGTAGGCTCTGGAAAGCCGTGCTCGGCAGCAGTCATCGCGGCAAGAGCCCAGAAAGATTGATCGTCATTACCTAGAGATTTGCTCTGGTTTGGTGGCATGTAGTTGAGGTCGGGCCCAACCTGGAAGGCCATCCCGTCCCGGACAAGATCAACGACTGTATCATCGTCGGTGTATGCCCAGTAGTTGAGCAAGGAATCGAATGCCAGTCCGCTTTCCCACCAGTAGTAGGGTGGTGGGAACAAGCCAGGAACAAAGCCAGGTGGTGGCGAAGAGGCGTTGTTGTAGTAGATTCTCAAGATACTCTCCACCAGAGGTCGTGTGGAATTACGCGCATTCGCGGTAGATATGGAGGTGTCGGAAGCTGACTGCGCAGACACGAAGCATGTAGACGCAATAAGGCCGACAAGGCCAGTCGTTGGTGATGCTCGCATTATGGATTGATGTCGAGAGGCGTCTCGCAGAGTCCAGAAAACGACAGTCGTGAGGGCCACATACTCAGGAGAAGAACGGGAAGGACAACGAAACTTACCTGCTACTCTCGTACCCTATTTCTTTGCTGGTTTCATCACCTACACAGCCGCGTGAATCCTTCCGCTCCTATTCCTGCGCCGGATCGCGGCATAGAGGCAGGAAGCAGCGCCTTGGCAAGTGATGAGCGCTGGCTGAATCACGTTGCGGCGGTGACACGCAGACTGCTTGCCAGAAAGGGCGAAGACGTTGTGGAAATGATGGGCTGTGGTCGAGTACATGTAACATACTAACAGAGCACGTGATCGTAGAGGGGAGGTACCGGTCGCGGCACTGTTATTTGCACATACTCCGTCTGGGTCCGATAACATACAGTGAAACGCTGCGCTTTCGCAGACTGCCTGCCGCGCTCAACGCCTTTTACAATGCAACAATGAAGCGGCGCACCATTGCCCACATCGAATCATCCACATCCACATCCACATGCCGTTGTTTCTATGCACATTACCACCAGAATCGTCGCCTATCTCATGCCTGCACCCATCGCGCCCATGCCCTGCAGTCTAGCTGCAAGCTGAGGGTATTTCTCTTGTACTTCGAGTTGTGTCCGCGTCGCTTCCGCGTATGATAGAGCGTTGACTATCTCGCCCTCTGTTCGTGAGAGCTCGGCGGCGCGTTCAAAGTACTTGAGCGCCTCGGTCACCTTTCCTTGCTGGAGGAGCAATTGTGCCATTGTCGCAACAGCGATGTCGCATTCGGGGTCGACTGCGCAGTCGTCAGCATATATGCAGTCAGGCCAGTCGTGGACTACTTACTTATCAATGCCTTCTGACACAGCTCCTCCGCTGCGTTGAAGTCCTGCTTCCACTGGAAGAGGGCGAGAGCCTTATTGATGAGCGGAAGGACATTCATGCCCCCCCTTTCGCCCACTGCCTTCTTCTCCATCTCGACCGCAGTCTCGAACTTCTCGACTGCCTCCTGGTACTTTTGCTGGTCGAGCAACAGCTCACCGTAGTAGTTGTAGACATCGCTTTTGTCGCCAAAGTTCTTGATGCATCGCCTGAATGTAGCCATACTGCTTGCAATAGATCCCATCTTGTACTGTGTGACGCCAAGCTGGATATGCGAGAAGATGAAGTCCTTGTCGAGCTCGATCGATTTCTGGTAGTCGGTCGCCGCGGCGCTGAACTCGGAAAGGATGAAGTGAAGCTGTGCGCGATGGTAGTAGATGTCAGGATCCTCCGAGTTGTGTTTGGTAGCCGTCTCGAAATCGCTCGCAGCTGCTTCTCGCGCGCCTGCAAGCACTCTTAGTCGAGCTTCTTCTGGACCTCCGGCAGCGCCTACGACTTCAGGCTTACTTTGCTCTAGATGCATGCTAGCACGCTTGACATAACTTTGCACGAGCGAGGGGTCCAACTCGATGGACTTGTTGAGGTCCTCTAGTGCTCGGTCATTGTCGCCTCGTAAGTAGCGGAATGTGCCTCGCATGTTGTACGCCTCAGCTTCGTATGCGTCGAGGCTGTTCTGCTCGATCGCCTTGTCAAAAGCTTCAGCTGCCTCCGCATAGCCTTCGCCTGTGCGCAGACGAATGGCCTGGAGACCCTTTCGCAAATGCCACTTGCCGCTTCCCTCCTCCAGTTCGGCAGTGTCAAGTCCCTCCGGCAGAGGCTTGGCGCGGAAAGATTGCAGGTAGTTTGAGACGAAAGTCGGCGATGGGAGCTTCTTCTCCTTGGTTTCCATGATGTGCTTCGCTTTGCTCTCGGCGACCTTCTTCAGCAGGCGCTCGACAGCTTGCGCGGAGGATTCGGTGCGAAACTGATCGATGATGCAGCTAGCAGTGTAGTCAAGCAGAGCTTCCGAAAACCGACCATCCTGCTCGTAGGCATTTGCTCTCCTATTCAAGGCCTTTACATATTCCGGGTCGAGGTTGATAGCGGCAGTGGTGTCTTCAATGACCTTGGCCCAGTCGCTCATAGCATTGTGGCAAGCCGCGCGATTGGAGTAGAAGACGGGATCAGCTTTGCACAAGATGGCTTGAGTGTAGAGGTCAATGGCCTTGTTGTAGTCCTTGCTGCCGTATGCCTTGTTACCCGCGGCTTTCAGCTTGGCCGCGTAGTCCTTGCGCTCCTGCTCTGATAGCTGGACCACTGAGTCTTCTGTGATCTGAGGTAGCTGCTCCAGCGCCTCTTCTACCACCGGAGCCTTGGGCGCAGCCTTCGATGTAGGCGCAGGAGCCGATGCGGCCTCGCTCGCAGCGGTACCCTCCTCAGCGGCCCTCTCGGGAGTCTTCTTCGTCCGTTTTCGATCCTTCTTTGGCTTTGGCTGTGCGGGCGGTTGTGAGAGATAGTACACTGTGCCACCAACGACTACCACCGTTACGCCTGCAATCGTCCATGCAGTGACTTTGTTGTCTGAATACCAGTTTGACACGCGATCGAAGAATGATGAGCCAGCTGCAGACACGGCATGCGCTTCAGCATTGTGCGCCGACGCCATGTTCGAACCAGCCAAATCGAAGGGATTTTATTCGAAGATTATCAGTAAAGATATCTAGCGCTCGACTCGGTCGACGATGAGGAGATGGAGGGGAAAGCGAGGGGCTTTGAAGAGTGGTGTGGTGTATGGTATGGCAGATGCAGCTACTCCAGCTTCGAACTGCGAAACGATTCTGAAGCTGCACGTCGCCAACGCCCGACTCCGAGCCGAGCCTTCTTTTCCCATTCCACGCGTGTCTGACATCATTCGGCTCATGACTAATCCTGCACCCACAGTCTGTCCGCAGCGCGGGTTTGGACAACAGCCTGATCGCACGCATTGGATGTTCGCAGCGACAGACGGTATTAGTCACTTTTCTGACTTGTGCCTCTTGCCATGCTCAGCATAACTGCCGCCTCAACAAGGCTATGTTACCTTCTTCTGACATACTAAAGTTGACTGCAATTCCTTCCATTACCCCCCGAATGCTGTCGACATGAGTGGCCACTTCAATGCTGGTGCTCCCGGCTCTGCCCATGCGAGTGACGATGAAGAGCCCTTCGTGTATACGAGCATTCGCTATGATACACGATTGTCCACATCAGATGAGAACACGGCTGCATCTTGCGGCAAACCGTGCCCATTTTATATGCTCGAACATCACTGGACCAGGCTGCAGGTCGCCAAATGGAGTACTTTCTTCTTTGCGGAAGACAGGCCGCGACCCTATTCGGGCGGGCCAGCTGTGTTGTACAACACCTTGTCGAAGGCCATCAAGCAATGGCACGAGCAGCATCCGGATGAGGAGCCCGAGTCATTGCGTATCAAACTCCGAGCGTATGTTGGAGGCCGCCTTCGCACAGAGATCTATTATCCTCTTCGAACAATTCCAATGGAGCAGCTCTTCCCGTCCTCTTTTGGCTCGCCAACGCAACCTTGGGTCACCCCGGAATGGACTATTTGCCTGGATGCACAGCCCACCGAGCCCTCAGAAGGCACTATGTTCAAGACGTACGACCGTTCAGCGTATGGTCGAGCCAGAGCGGCAGCCAACATCCTGACCTATCAAATACCCAAGGAAGTCTTGCTGTATGCTAGCGACGGCAATGTTCTCGATGGCTCGATTTGCACACCCTACTGCTACCGAGATGGTGTTTGGGTCACACCAGACGCGAGCTCGGGCGGATTGCAAGGCACCACACGACGATGGGCTTTGGAGAAAGGCCTTGCTGTGGAAAGCAAGATACCAATCGCCAGTCTTCGACATGGCGAAATTGTATGGCTCAGTAATGCCGTCCGAGGCTATTTTCCCGCTGTCTTTCAACATTCGGAGGCATTATTAGCAGAAGCACATCCGTTGTGCGCTGGCCAGAAGGCCGCCGATCCATGTGCGGAGCCGCGCAATTGCGAGAATGGGCCAGGTCCGTCCTGAATCTAGAGGTGAGGAGAATGGCCAAAGTGCATCGGAAATTGGAATTGCTGGTTGCGAAAAAGGATGGAATCCATTTCTGCCTCTCGTCTAGCTTCCTCTGACGCGCTTGTCAAAAGACGCAAGGGTTGCTCGTCCTGTCTTGGCGTCAGAGCGTGCCCAGTAATAGAAGGCGGTGAAACGTTTCCGATTCCTTCGAATTCAACTTTCAACACTTTCAGTGGGCGACAGAAGGCAGTTACTTCCTGGTCTGTTCAGTTCGGACTATGAACTCGGCATCAAGTCGGCAATCAGATCTTGCAAATCGAGAGTGCCGCGAGACTTGCAACTTGGGTGTGCAAGAAGTTAACAAGTTCGTCGTACTGCATATCAATTGATCGAAGCTGGGTCCAGGCACGGAATAGAGACAATTCATGCTGGGGTCGCAAAATTCTCGAACTGAGGCATGTATGTTTATGGAGGTTGGACCAAGATAATTGGCTGCGCGAAGTATGAAGGGAAGGGCCAGTCAAGGGAGAAAAGCTGCTACCCTAAGGCTCATTATCCTCAATGTGAATCTTGATCGAACCCGAGCCACGGTCCGCAGATGCTTCCAAAGCGTCCCTCGCTTGCTCGAGCGTATAGCGATGTGTCACTAGTGGTTGCAAATCAATGACTTTGTGCTGTAACAGTCTGATAGCCCATGGCCAAGAGTGATGGTATCTGTTGATGAATTTCAGGTCGACCTGGCTACTTTAGCATTCATACGTCAAGCGATGCATTGAGCGCACTCACCTCTGCTAGCGAAATATGCATGAACGGAATCTCATTCATGATGGGCTTTCCAACGCCAATAACCATAACCTCGCCGGCTGCTCGTGGAAGGTAGCAAGCTGTGACAACACTTTGCTGTACCCCTGTGCATTCGTAGACGACGCGAGGCTGATCGGCACCGGCGTCCATACATGCTTTGACAATGTCTTGAGCCGACTCTTGTGCGCTCTTCTTCAGGTCAATTTGGAAGGGTATACAGGTCGGCACGAACTCCTTGGCAAATTTCAGCCTACCAGCATCCAGATCGGTGACCACAATAGGCGCGGCACCACTTGCTTTGGCCACTGCCAGGGCACACATTCCAATAGGCCCAGCTCCGCATATTACGGTGGGCTCGCCCAGCTTCACAGGACTTCGCTCAAAGCCATGAAGTACGACGCTTAGTGGTTCGAGTAGTGCGCCATCGGAAAACGACAGGTTATCTGGGATCTTGTGCAGGAACTTGGAAGGATGCACATGCCATCTCCGGATCGAACCTGAATATGGAGGAACGCCAGAGAAAGCTACGTCTGCGCAGAGATTATAGTTGCCACTGGAGCATTGGTAGCAGTTATCGCAAGGAACGCCAGGCTCTACTGCTACTCGATCGCCCGGCTTCAGGTGTTTGACGTTTGCGCCAGACCAGACAACCTCGCCTGCACCTTCATGTCCGAGAACGTGATCGCAGTCGACGATCAATGGTCCAATGCGGCCAGTATGCCAGAAATGGACGTCCGAGCTGCGACCGCTCAGCGACTGCACAAGTGGAAACATTGCCACACTTACCCGCAAATACCATTGCATCGCATGCGAACCACGCAATCATTGGGACCTGGATTCAGCTCGGGCGAATCGCCCATAAATATCTCTCGCTTCTCGTTCGTATACAGAGCTGGATTCGGCTTGTCAGGCACAAAGGGTTGACTGCCACTCGTGCCATTTGCACCGTTCAAATGTTGCTCCTGACCCATGACCGTTCGTGCTAGTAATTCTGCCGTCCAGGAGTAGTGAACAACACGTCTGCCAATCAAAGGTCCGCGAAACCAAAGCCGCAGCGCAGTGTCTGTTGGAAGGAGAAGTGATGGCGAGAGGAATCAACGGGTACATGCTTCTGAGAAATCTGTCATAGTATGGGAATTGACTTGGAGCCCCAGTTCTAGGCTTGTGATCCAAGGTTGTGCCTGTTGTAGTCAGCATTGCCATTGGCAGTCGGCTCCAGATGATGCCAGCTCCTCATCGCCTTTACTCCTCACACCAAAAGAGCTGTCAGTGTTCGGCAGCCCGGGACGCGCCTCCGATACCGCAAAGGCCAAAGAGGCAAGTCGTAGCACCGCGTGTTTTCTGTACGCGCTGGCGTTTCACGTCCGGATTGACAACATTATTCCGCCCTCAGAATTAGCAGTACGGCCAGAATGAGCGTCTACCTGATATTGAGGGTACGGAGAGCCAGCACGCGCCAAGATGATGCCGGACATGAACGATTTAGGCAGCTACAGCGAGGTCAAACGGTGGGCATATCAGGCCCACGGCCTCGAGTGCCATCACACTGTCTCGCGCTGGCAACTTGATGGTCGAGAGGCGAGCGAAAGGGCTTGTAGAAGGGAATGGTGGAAAGTCGAAGCCACTCGTTACGCTTCTGCGTACTGCTGAGCATGTCCGGAGTATTATGAAGCACGGGTCTGGCAAGTCCCATTCTCATCAACGACCACTTTTGGTCATGAATCCGACAGCACACATTCGGACTTTGCATCAGAAAGAGCTTGGCCCAGACACATAGAGCTGACCTCCATGCCCTCCAACATCGTCAGACGCGTCCGAACAACGCGTGAAACAGAAGCATGTCGCGGAGTCAGAAGTTCGCGTCTCCTGCCCATCGCCGCATCATAGACAACAGCCAGGCCAAGATCGACAATGTCTCCGGACCGGTATCCTTCTTCAACCCGACTCAAGCCTTGCTGGAACCATCAGATGCGAAAGTCGCAAAACCCAAATGAGGGTCTTCGAATGCTGTGGCGCGCTCGTGATAATCGCAAAGGACGCCATATGCTAGTCGTTCCATCCACTCATGGCGAAACGGGCATGCCCCCACTCTCCACCACATGGAGTGCCATCGGCAAAGGGCTGTGGCGAATGTTGACTGTCTATGCCTGGTGGGATGTGTCGTGGTGGATCGCAGTTCTGTTCACTTTCGGTTCGGCGATTTTTGTTATTTGTGGCTGCTTTTACTGGGTCCCTCTGGAAGCGCCATCGACCGAGTTTCGTGACGAAGCTTTCATAGGAGGCGGGGTGACTGCTTTTGTGGGCGCGACGCTGTTCACCATCGGTGGCATGCTTCTCATCGTAGAGGCAACGAACGAGAACCAGACGGGGTGCTTCGGCTGGGCGCTTACTGAGGTCTTCTTGCGCAGCGCGTACTGTCCGCAATGGGAGAAGCGGAATCATAAGACAGGAGCCATACTAGGGGACTGCGAGCATCATCACGCACGCGGACTGCATCGGAACGGTCAGCCACAGCTCCAACATCCAGAATCAGGTCGCAGATGGGAATGGTGGCCCAGCTGGAACGAGCTTGTCTCCCACTACTTTTATGAGATCGGCTTCTGGGCCTCGACATCTGAAGCGTTAGGTGCTGTCATATTCTACGTAAGACTGCCCAATCCGGATGGCGAGCTTCGCTGACTGACTCTAAACAGATTAGCGGCATCATGGCACTCCCTGGAATTTACAATAACACCTCGCAGCCCGTCCTCTGGGGCGTATACTGGCTGGCTTACCTGGTTGGCGGCATCCTGTTCGTCACTGCTTCACTGCTGTACATGCTTGAGGTGCAGGATAGATGGTGGCAGCCTGCCCTAAAGAGGATTGGCTGGTGGATTGGGGCCTGGAATCTAGCAGGCAGTGTTGGCTGGACTCTGAGTGCTTCCTTCGGATATTGCTCTGCGGCTTGGTGCGCATATCAAAGCGACCTGAGTCTACTGTGGGCCAGTATTGCCTTTCTAGTTGGCAGTGCACTTCTCTGGTACGAAGCACTGGACAAACACCCGGTAACAAGAGCACACACAGGGCACATCCTTGGTGATAGCTAAGCCTGAGGCGGACGCCTGGATCTTCCGGTCATTTGCAACTGGTCTCAACCGGCCCGACAGAGGTGGCTTCCATTGACTTTGCATCGTCCATCAGACAAGTCAACGTGCGACATCCAGATCGTCATGGTTTCGGCCCACTCCTGGTTTTCTGCAGTCTGGGCGCATTCATAGAATCCTTTCCACTCTCGAATGATCCACTCGGACCCCTCAGGACCCGGTCCATTACCCTTGGTAACGCTCTCAATTGTCCTCCATAGCCGTGTCGGCTTGCCTGAGCGTCCTGCACAGTTGTATCTTCTTTTCGAATGACCAGTCACCATGGACTACGCCTAGCACCGCCACATTGGTTTTTTGTGCTAAAGATTTGAGGCCAGTTACTGCCATCAAGGATAGTAGCTATCTACATAGCCATTGCGACTGTGACTGTTGTGCGATGCTGGACGACTATGTCCGCCTTCGTGTGCTCGACTAGTGCTCGCCCTGGGCGCCTGCAAACATGATAACAAGAAAGAGGAGGCATCAGCTGGCCGATGTATATCGTGCCCTGATGGAATGCGGAAGCACTATACAGATGGACGTCATCGTAACCCCTATACGAACACCAGGAGTACAAAGATCCCGCGCGGAAACTGGTGGGACACCGGACCTTACGCGCCTCTCGGTCCGAGACAGCCCGATAAATTGTTAACAATACTGTGACATCGTCACATCTCACGGTATCCGGCTAAACCTATCGCGGTCCCCATGTCGTTACTTAGAGCGGCTGCAGAGATCAGTGACGATAGACGGAAGAATATGGATCCCACCACTGCCAGCGTTGCCGCGCACGCAACCACCCAAGGTTGCATTGCAGAACTGCTTGATCGTTTATGCCCATATTTCTCCATACTCACCCCACAGTCTCGCATTTCCTCCGGGGAAGTGGGTTCCCAATGCAACGCGAAGCATGGTATTCCATCCGGTGCTGGTTTAAATGGGCGACACTTAAGGTAAATTCATTCCCCTTGAGTTTCTCAAGTACGCGAACCTGCAGCAAGCATGATTTCATTCAACGCAGCAGTGCCATTGGCTTTGTTACAGCTTGCGACAGCAGCTACTTTCTTCCCGCTACTCAATCTTACAGACACGGATGGCAAATTTATACAGGCTCACGGGGGGAACATGATACAAGCACAGGAAGGTGATGGGTCTTGGTACTGGTTCGGCGAGAATAAGACGGATCAAACGACGGGAGGCACTTTCCAGAGCGTGTCTTGCTATAAGAGTTCCGACCTTTCGAATTGGGAGAACCAAGGTTCCGTTCTCACACCAGTACCAGGCACTAATATCTCCAGCGAGCGTATTGTGGAACGACCGAAGGTGCTGTACAATGAGAAGAATTCTGAATACGTCATGTGGTTTCATGGCGACTCATCAAATTACGGAGCAGCCCAGGTTGGGGTGGCGACATCAAAAACAATTAATGGTCAATATTCATGGATAGGCAATTTCAAGCCATTCGGCAACGACTCTCGTGATATGACAGTCTGGAAGGATCCCGACAGCAGCCAGGCATACCTAATCTTCGCAACTTCCAATAATGCCGATTTCCAGATTGCAACACTCAATGATGACTACACCAACGTCACCGAAGCAATCTATACATTCCGAGGCGTTTACCAAGAGGCACCCGGTGTATTCAAGATCGACGGAAAGTACTATCTCCTCTTTTCTCCTCAGGACGGATGGACTCCCACAGACAATGGCTACCATGTGGCCGATTCGATGGCTGGCCCTTGGAGTGAGGCTACATTGCTCCACCCGACGGGAGCTTATGCATACTTGACTCAGAATGCTTACGACATTACCATCAATGGCTCCGAGGACACACTCTACCTCTACCTCGGAGATCACTGGAACGCAAATTCTCTCGGAACTTCCACGTACGCATTTTACCCTGTGCTCTATAACGGCACAGGCTTGACATTGCACCCAACAGGAGGATGGAACCTTGATGTGGCGGCGGGGACTTGGACCGACCTGCCATTCACTACAATTGCTGCAGCAAATTCCACCACATTAGATACTACCCTCACTGAGTGCGACGACGGGTGTGCAGGTGGAATGGCAGCGAACATGACTTCGAGCCAGACTTTCACGTTCACCTGGGATGGGCCTGAGGGCGACAAGGTTGTTCAGATTCTTTACACCTACCCTGGGGCAAAGAACTCTTTCAGACATATCGTCGGCACTGTTGATGGTGAAGCTGTTGAGGGCTGGGCAAGTCTCGAAACCACTAGGGCGAATACTTTGGCCCAAAGAGCTCCGTTGCCGATGAGTCTGAAGTCGGGCTCGCAGGTGGAGCTCAAGCTGGTCGACTTTGACGGGACGGCATTCCTAGTAGATGGCGTTGAAGTTTACGATCGGTCGTGACATCTTGATGTGGCGAGAACGTCGAGACGTTTGCTGTTCTATGTATCGTTTGCGTTGGATAGTCTTGGCGTGTTCGGTCTCGATTGATTGCCCCGTTCATTAAATTTTCATTGATCATTTCCCCTGCTTGGCCGAGAGTGGAGCTCCGTTCACTCGGTAAGCCTTCGGCTTCACCCCTCTTGCTCCAACAATCACGGCCGTCCTCGCATTGACACGCCCGAGGCGACGTTCGGCAGGCGCGTAGTTGTCCTCATCAAGACACTGTAAGCTCACACTGTCTTGCAGTAATATGTGAGAGCTCTCTTCATCTCCTCAATCCCTTGTCCTCTTGTCACTCTCCTTCCCCGCACCGCGTTCAGCTCCAACATGTCCAACGCACCACCGCTGCCCATCGCCGGCGCAAAGCCGAGACTCCCAGCATCACAACGCATTCCCCCCATCGTAGCACCCTTCGTCAGCGATAAAGCCAAGAAGCTCCTCGACGTAATCGAGAAATGGATCGACGAAGAAGTCATTCCCGCGGACAGCGTCTACAGCGTCCAAACAGGCATTGGCGATGAACGGTGGGATGGACATGGCTCCATCCTCGATGATCTGAAGAAACGGGCTCGGGAGCTAGGACTGTGGAACATGTTCTTACCCAGAAATCATTATGCCAACTTGGCCGAGTATGATCCATATGGTGGTGCGGGAGGATTCACGAATGTGGAATATGGATTGATGGCGGAGCTGTTGGGGCGCAGCAAGCTGGGCAGTGAGGCGTGTAACTGTGCTGCACCGGATACCGGCAATATGGAGGTTATTGCCAGGTACGGGACGCATGAGCAAAAGCAGAAGTGGCTTAGGCCACTGTTGGCCGGGGAGATCAGGAGTGGATTCTTGATGACTGAACCAGGTGAGTGTAGAGTATCTGTGAGGAGCCTATAGGAACGAGAGGACTGACGGTCTTCAGACAAGGCTAGTTCTGATGGAAGCAACATCAGCCTCGACATTCGCCAGGAAGGCAACGAGATTGTGCTCAATGGCAGTAAATGGTGGAGCTCTGGAGCAGGAGATGATCGATGCAAGATCTATATTGTCATGGGTCTGAGCGATCCGAACAGCCAAGATCGATATAAAAGGCAGAGTATGGTCCTAGTGCCGAGTGACGCACCCGGACTGACTGTGCACCGCATGTTGTCGGTCTATGGATATGACGAGTAAGTCTGGGCCAATGCTACTGATGTGGAAACCAAATAGCAAGCTGACCGATCTCCAGCGCACCACATGGTCATGGTCACATCACGTTCAAGAATGTGCGTGTTCCGATGTCAAACCTCCTTCTTGGCTTCGGCCGCGGCAATGAGATCATGCAAGGCCGTCTAGGTCCAGGCAGAATTCACCACGCAATGAGATCAATCGGCGCTGCTGAGATCGCTCTCGAATGGATGATTGCTCGTCTCAACGATGAGAGAAAGGTCCCTTTCGGCAAGCCACTGCGAGAGCATGGTGTGCTTCTGGAATGGGTCGCCAAGTCCAGAATCGAGATCGACGCTGCTCGCCTAATTGTGCTCAATGCTGCGATCAAGATCGACTTGGGCGATGCAAAGGCTGCGCTCGTTGAGATTGCCCAAGCCAAGGTCATTACACCTACAATGGCTTGCACTGTCATTGACCGAGCCGTCCAAGCGCATGGAGCTATGGGAGTATGCCAAGACACGCCACTGGCAAACTCTTGGGCCCACATTCGAACGATTCGTATCGCAGACGGTCCAGACGAGGTGCACCTGAACCAGATGGGAAGGAGGGAGAACAGAGCTCGCGCGCAAGAGTGCCGAGAAAGGATCGAACATCAGAGGAAAACGACCGCAGAGCTGATGAGAAAGTACCAAGTGGAAGATAGACAGCTCGGTGGTCGCAAGGTGAAGGGGTTCAATGGCTTCGTCAAATCGAACCTGTAGACCTGTGAACTAGGGGCTCTAGCATGTTTGACCTGGAGAATCTACTTTAACTTGAGCATATGGCGCCGGGCTTCTCACGGGAGGGCACCTTCAATCATATCCTTCACGGCTTACGAGCCTCGGTCAGTACGAAGGTCAGAGTTGTTGGCATTCCCAAACCGTAGACCTTCAGGGATTGATGAAAGGTAGCTTGGGGCCTGCGGAGAAAAAGAAGAGCAATGTGCAAGTGAATGGATCTTATCCAGTATATTATATAACAAGTTTCTAGCCTGTTGGTATAGCGAAATGGGAGGTCGGGCAACGCGTTGATTTAGAGTTTCGCAGCTTAGTGTATTGGGCCCACATCTCTTTCCGGAAGAAAAATGCCTACTTTAAGCACCACCAGCTTCTTGTCGAGCAAACACAGATATGGCGGTGACACCGTCTCTGCTAGAAATCCTCACAGATTTCACTACGGCTACTGAGACTGCAATTGCCGCGTTGCCAGCCTCGGATTCGCTACTGCCTCCGGAAAATGGTATCAGCCTTTTCGACACCAAGAACGAAATCTTCCTCGCATACCTGCAAGCGCTCGCCCTGCGCAATTTGCATGTCATCCGCAGCATCAAACATGGCGTCGATGCGAAAGAAGCGCAAAAGCTCAGCACGGAAATCACCAAGCAACTAGTGGAGCACAGGTTGTACCTGGAGCGAGGTGTGAGACCAATTGAGCAAAAGCTGAAGTATCAGGTAGATCGAGTGGTCAAAGTCGCGGACGATGAGGAGAGAATGGAGCAGCAAAAAGCGAAGCAGGCCGTCAGAACAAATGGACATGCCAAAGGGGACGAAAGCGAAGGAGACGAAAGCGAAGGAGACGAAAGCGAATCGGGCTCAGAATCTGGGAGCGATGCAGAGCTGGGCGCAGATATGGCAAGTCATGCGCCACGACCGGCCACCATGTTGACGACCCAGCAGAACGGAGCTGTGTCTGCTGCTCGTGCTAAGAGCCAGGAAGACGGGATTTACAGGCCTCCACGCATTTCTGCCACTGCTATGCCTACGAATGAGCGGAGAGAAACAACGGAGAGGAGGCCTGGTCGATCTGCCACTTTGGACGAGTACATCTCAACAGAGCTTTCGCAGACCCCGCTGTCCCAGCCAAGCGTTGGTAGTAATTTGGCTGCTGGCGGTCGACAGAGCAAGAACGCCAAGCAGATGCGGGAGGAAGCTGAGCGGCGAGACTACGAAGAGACGAACTTGGTGCGTCTGCCAGCTTTGTCGAAGAAGGAGAGGGCCAAAAGGGGTCTTGGTCGTCAGCGTGATGGCGGTTTCGGAGGCGAGGAGTGGAGAGGTTTGGGTGACAGTGTGGACAGGATTGGTGACTTGACGAAAAAGAGAGGCAAGCACAGCGCCTTGGACAAGAGTCGAAAAAGACAAGCTGTGGAAGACGGGCCGAGAGGTGATGGCATCGGTGGTGCTTTTGATATGAAAAAGAGAAGATTGTCAAAGAAAGGCAGGATATAGGTCACAGATGTGCGGTGCTCGAGGTATCCCCCACCCAAAGGAAACAGACCAATTGCCACCGAACGCAGAATTTCCTGTTGCGATGAAAATCCAATTGCTTCAACCAGACAATGTGCAGGTTGGCACTTGCGGACGCTAAAGATGCTCGCGTGTTCTGCTCGCATCCTTTCTACGGTCTATCAACAATGCCAGCTCCGAGGGTTACGATTGACTGTGTCCATCAACTCTTCTCCAGCCACCTCAACATATGTTGTACGCTGGAAGCAAGAAGACTGTCTTGGCTTTCTCTGCCTTTCCTCTCACCTCATCCACGCCATGCGATTGTGTCCTCCACGTACGACTTTCGCGCAGTCCGCTGTGGTCGTTTCGGTGCAGTCACGGCCCTCTTGATCTGGTTCTCCGTAACCGAAAGATGGCGCAGTCTCCATACGTTAGCCGGCACGTTTTCGACCAGCTTGACGGAAAAGTCAGCCAAGCCACGCATTTCCAGAATCGCCATCCGACAACCGGCTCGCTTGTATCTCAAGAAATAGTCCGCGTCGCCGTACAAGTGAATATGGACCGCTACTTCTGATAACTTGGACAGCCAAATGCTCCAGCCAGTGAAGCACGTCCCGCCATGGACGTCTTGGCTCGTGAGGTCGAAGTAGACGGTACGGATCTTGGCCGCATCTTCCTCTGCGATGTTCGTCATGTAGTCGGACATGTGCTCCACGTCGGTGAAGTGCAGTGCGACATTGTGGCGAAAGATGCCCTCTGCTTCGGAGCGAATCTGGTGACAGGTCTGGAGTAGAGCGACGCGATTCGGCTTGGCAGTTCGCGTCGGCTTCTTGACTTTGAGGGTGCCAGTATCCACGGTGTTTTGAAGAAGCACGAGCTCATAGATGTTGTTCCGAAGTTCAGGTGGCAGTCTGTCGAGCATGTAGCAAGGCGAATCTCCCGATCGACTTTTGGCCGATCGCTGGGTCAAGCGCCGAGATCCTGCCATCGATGACTTGGACCGCATCTTGAAATGGGGTCGTGGTTGATGTCGAATTACAGATTTGAGGCAGGCTCCGTGATTAGGAGAAAGCACGGCCGTTGAGCAGAAACTGCCAAGCCCTGGACCCTGCATGTGAAAGTCGCAGACTGAAGGAACGGGACGCACGTCTCTGTGCATACCCACATGTGGTGACTGCAAGCCAGCGTCTATCAGATCTGAGAACATTGGTTGAAACTCATTCATATCATAAAAACGTCGTCGAAGACGCTGATGCACGGCTTGCTGGGACACGCTCCGCCTTTCTGGCAAAGATCCTGCGTCCTGCCGCGCTGGAACACACCTTCTCGACGTAAGCTGTCGTGCCGAAACCGCATTCGACCTGATGGAGGCCACCTTCGAAGACACCTTCTTCTTCTTCTTCTGTCGACACTTCCCTACTCCCTTACTCGATCCACTCACGCGGTCCTGATGCAACCACAATGCCTTGGCCTCGGTGAACTCACGTCGTGCACACGGAAGTCTCAGGCCCGACCAGCTGCTTGATCCAGACGAATTTCATAGCCAGCCACCGTACGGTACATTGGCGAGAAGGCATTCTTGATCGCAAGCTCTCGCATGACTCCGAACCTCTTTGAGGTGTTCAGAAACCCAGGAACCAGAAAAGGATCCATCGCTCTGAAAACACAGGTGGTTGATTCTCTGAAAACTAATCTGCCCCTTCTTCGCAGGTCTGAGGGCAAGTCTGAATGACGGATCAGATGCCGTGAAGCCCTGGTGGGGCAGTGCAGCGGTTCCGAGCGATTGTCTTTCCCTGGGCTGTGAGTAAAGGACTCGCTCATAGATCTTATTCCGTAGCTCTCGTAGTATCATGAGTGGGTGGGCGACACGGGCCTACCATCATACGATGTGTATTTGGTTGTGCCATTGCTCTTGTTGGCATCCCGACGGACGAAATCTTGAGTCAAGCGGTTCGTAGCGAGTAATCTATGTTTATGGATTGAAAGCGAGTCGGACCAAGGCGCGCTCGAGCCAGAGGCATTGCTGAATCATCTCTGCAAAGTCTAAAGATCGAACGCGAATCACCCACGGATCTGCGATGTGCTTGCTCGTCACATGCAGCTTCAGATGAGAGATGAACAGCATGCCACGCTATGCGACAGAGAAATCCCTGTTGCTCACTACATCGCCACATTAGCTAGACTCTTGGGCGGTGAGTAGCGTGAGTTCGTTGGAAGGTGATCGGCTCGAAGGACATGGAGGCACCACCGCCAACAGAAGGTGCGCATGGCACGTGCAAGGATGTCGGGACTCCCTCCCTCAACCTCTTATCGACCAATAATGGCAATCGAAGGTCTTTGCGCTTACCTACGAAGAGCATACCAAGACTCGCAGTCAAGGAATCTCGACCCTGCCGTACAGAGACCGCCCCGCAATGGCGTGATTGGAACCAAGAACACTGTTTCCATGTTCGTGTACATAATGATTTGCGATCGTAGATACATTTCCGTAACATGGGAGCCAATGAGAAAAGAAAAGCGGTGGATGATGGGGTAGATGCGGTGGTAGTAGACGTGGACCAGAGACCCATGCTCAAGAAGAGAGGCACATCACTTCAAAGCCAGGACCGCTCAACTCTCGGACTGTTTGCGAACGGACAAGCAGGCATCCAAGGGCAGAATGGAACGGGTCACAAGCAACTGCCTGAAGCGTTTCCATCAAACCCCACCAGCAATGGTTTCGTCCCAGTACAACTCATGAACGACCTTTCCACACCTGCCTTCCAGTCCTTCCAACATCGACTCACCAAATTCTGCGAGAGTTTCGGCAGTCTCTTTGGAACCTCATATGTCGCGGATCTGACCAATGCGCATTGGAGAGTGGCTTCGAGCAGCGACGGACAGGCCGTCGCCGAAGCTGGACACGATTTTCTGACCGCTCTGAATCGGTATATTCAGGACCTGCAAACTGCTGCGATGCAACAGATCCGGCTACGTGCTTCGCTGGCGGAGATCGGGGTCGAGCACGTCGTTTTAGAGGGGATTGATGCGGTTCTAGTCCTGCTTGATCGACACATCATTGGACTCGGCACTGAGATGCAAGCGTTGGAATGGGAATTGGCAAGATTGCAGGAACGTGAAAGGAGTGCGGCACCGCTGCCGTGCTATGCTGATCTGCTTCCAATAGACGGGTAGAAGGACCAATCCATTACTGCTTCTTCAGCCCTCTCGAACGGCATGGCCGAATCAACAGTGTCGATGAATGACATCTGATCAGCCTCCAGAGCAGTACAAAGCACTTGTTTTGAATCGGGTTTGATACCCTGCAACCAATCACGTTACTCACGTCCTAATTCCTAGAGACCTGACTTTCGGGACTCACCTCACACTCACCCTTCGATCCATAATAACACTCAGTAACTTTTCGCTCCTCATCTTTCTTCCCACTTAGATACCCAACCACAATCACGACCTGTACACCTGCTGCTCTTCACGAGAGTACTCGCTCCACCCAACCCACCAGCTAATCCACGTCCACAAGCCTCGAGATCTCCTGGTCCCAATACTTATCCTTCGGTAACCAAACACCAGAATCTCTGGCTTCCCACCAAAAGTTTTCTGAATCTCCTCAAACTTGTCATCACTCGAGCTCTCCAGATCGACCTTCAACGTTCCGGCTCTAGTCTTGTGTGCAAACCTGCGACTCGCACCGCCACTCTCTGGAGTTGACACACTCTTTCCAGCTTCCAAGCCCTTCAGACCAGCTCACGCCGTCGTGCATGCACAAAAAAACCAGTACTCGCTCGAACCCCACCAAAGATCCCGGCAGTTTGCTCACGTTACTCGCATGCGAAACAAAATGATTTTGCCCACATCCTGTCCTCATCGGCAGCTGACCAGGACTTCTTCGACCCTCGGTCGGTGATGTTCTTAGAGTTCACGATGGGAGCAACTCTGTCTCCGGTAGTAAGAATGCTGATGTTGGAGCCTATTGCTGTGGGATTCCATGGGATGTGATAGGTCAACTGTTCCCGCCATTGGCGATGTTAGCGTCGGGAACTTTGAGGGCTATAGCGTGGCCTTTGGAGAGGACTGAATGGAGGTCTAGTGAGAGAGTAGAAGTTGGTCTGGGATGGAGCGCACTTTGGGTACTGGAGATGTGGTCGTTTGTTCGACGGAAGGCGTGGCGCATGGTTGGGATGCCAGGATCCGACACTTTGACGGTTTTCCATGCAGAGCTCGGAGGAGTTCGTTATCCTAGGTGAGTACTGAGGTGAAGCTGTAAATGTGCCAGGAGGAAAGCCATGTGTCAACCGCTCCGATGTGTGCTTGGTAGTCTACAGAACGTGCAGCTAATACGCATCTGTGGTGTTGGTGCTGTTGCTTCGCAAATTACAGCTTGGCAATTTACTGAAAGCGGCAATGACGTGCACGGCTGAAAATATCCTCTTATATGGAGAAGGGTGTACTGTTTCAGGCCCATACGGCTCCAAATAATGTAAGTAGCTTTAGCAGGTTTGTTGCTATAGAGGTGACCATTCACAGGGGGGCGACTGGCCCCGTCCGTAGCAAACTCCGCTTTGCAACCGATGATATTCGCCGACTTATCATATTATGTTGTCTGATTACCATCGCTGATCATATCATTTCGCGAGGTCATCGTGGTGTCTGAAGCGTAGTCGAGTCGGCCGCACCTGGCTTGTCATCGGTTGGGGCCTCGTCCTTCATCTCGGCGTCCACAGGATTTCCATCCACATCAGCGACGATGATGTCCCCATCACTGTCCTTTGCCTCAGCCTTGACTTCAGCATCCATAGCCTCCTTCAGCTTCTCGACTTCCTTCTCAACGTCTTTGGGATCCTTTCCAGCTTGTCCACGCTCCTTCTCCACATCTTCTTCCATCTGGTCCTTGATCGTAGGCTCTGTCGGCAACGGTTGCGGAGATTTGCTTCGTCCTCTGCCGACTGCGGCCTCCATGTCCAACACGTGTCCTTGGGCCGGCGGTGAAGTAGGTTGTGGTCCAGTGTCCTCCATTCCGATGACTTCAGGCCCACGTGCATGTACCTCTTCCTCCATGCTTTCGTCCATTGCTGTTTCCGATATGCCTGTCACACCTCCGACAAACGGCTCACGTCCAACCGCAATCGCACCTCCTGCAGACATACCACGTCTCGGCGTCATGGGCTGTCCCGCAGTTGAGACTGGTACCACACCTGCTTCCTGCTCTTGCCGTAAAAGTTCACCTTGCGTGACACCTCCCTCCGCTCTCAGTTGAGCGTCGGTGGAAGCGGAAGATGGGCTACTAGCATCACTCTGCTCACTAAGCGTGGGTGACGCGATAGGCGAGGATGAGGGTTGAGCGACACTCGCACTAGAAATGCCGTTGACTGTGACCGTCACGGTTTCAATGCTACCAGCACCATGAGGCCCTTCAATGGTCTCTGTGCTTTCGCTGTGAAGCTCGCCTTGCGATTCAGGCGCAGCAGGCGTAGGGATCAGGGGGTTTTGCTGATTTCGTAGCCATGGAATGGGCGTGAGAAGTGCTCCTCCCAAGCTCTCGTCGCTGCCTAGTCCTTCCCTCTCAACGAAGCCGTTCACTTGCGCCTCACCATTCGTGATGAAGCCGCCATTGATTGGTGTGTGCAGAGCAGGAAGCGGGAAGTCCGACACTGGAGAGCTGACGGAAACGATGCGGTCCAAAGCGCGCAAGTATGCAGGTAAGAAGCGGTAGTGCCTTTTCGGCCGGAGTATCATCTCGGCTAGGCGCTGTACTGTATACGGCGGGCTGTCGGCGAACTCGTACTGTAATGTTCGGGTAGATTGCTGGTACATGCTGAGCAATTCGGGCGGCAGTGCGCCCTGCGGGCTCTGAGAAGGCAGCAGCGGCGGTGGTGGCATTTCTCCCGTCTTTTGCGATTCTGAAACCTCGTAGCCGGAAGGGACTTGCCGTCGACCAGCGGCGATATCTGTAGGCGCATCATTCTCTTTCGTACTGCTTTGACTGTTGGAGGGCAGTTCGGTGCTGTCGGCATCGGGGATTGTGGCGTCTGTTTCGCTGGTAGGCGGCTGTGGTGGTGTGCTTGCGACTACGGCTGGATCGAGGTCAAGTGCAGATCGTGTTGCTGGATGAGGTGGCGGGAGCGATGGTATGGGAAACTCGTTGTATACAATCTGCAACGGGATAAGTACTCATCAGCCGTTCTCCAGCACGCAGATGGCATACATCGTGAAGTCGTTGTAGCAGGCTCTCTAAGACGCGAGGCCATTCGGTGCTGTTGTAAGTCAGCTCCACGCTCGTCAGTGTGCCAAGTACCTCACATACATGTCCATCGAACCATCCTCCGCTGCCTTCTCCAGTATTTGGTCACTGGACAGCATTTTGGGTGTTGTGTGTGATATGGCGCAAAGCCATGTCGAAAGTGGAGGGGTGGACGTGAACGACGCGCTTGGGCTTGGGCTTGGGCTTGGCGCTCCATGTTGATGACATCGAAGCAGCACGGCTTGCTCTCAGAAGTGAAGCAAATGCAATGATAGCAAGAAACGGGGTTCAAATGACTGAATGGCTACTCGGCTCTCTGTCCTGCAGCTTTGCTGCACCAGTGGGTATTATGCTTCGGCAGGCAATGGACTGGAATGTATTAGGCCCCCTCCTGCGCTCACAGCGTGAGGGGTTGGTTAGTGCGAGCATCTCATCAATGATCACTCGGCTTCCAGGCGTGATATCACAATCTTCTACAAATTCTTTTGAATCACTGCCAGATATCTTGACAAGACAGACGGTCATTAGATTTATCGAGGTTAACTCTTCTAGCACCGCCAAAGTCCTCCACTATGCAGAATTACGGCCCCGTCCAAGCCTTCTCCATCGGCAATAAGATCGTCGTCATCACCGGCGGTGGCTCTGGTATCGGCTTCGCCCTGACCAAACTCTGCTTTGAGCGTGGCGCTCGTGTCCTCATTGGAGATCTGAAGTTGGTTCCAGAAGCCCAAGAATATATTTCGAAAGTGCCAGCTGGAAAGATCGTCTTTCAAAAGTGCGATGTGACCTCGTGGCAATCTCTCCACGATCTGATCACAGCGAGCGTCCAAAACTTTGGCCATGTACCAGATGTTTATGTCCCCTCCGCCGGAGTGTTTGAGCCTCGCTGGTCCAACTTCTGGGACGATGAGGAGGAGTCGTACAAAACAATCCAGATCAATGTCAACCACCCTGTGAAATTCACTCGGCTTGCTATGCGAGCACTGGCTGGAGCAAACAAGAATGGTGTGGTATGCTTGATCGCAAGCTCAGCTGGTATTCGAGGCAATTATATGGCGAATTTGTACGCCACCTCCAAACACGCCATCGTGGGCTTTTGCAAATCAATGGGGCAAGCAGATGTCGAAGAGGGTGTGAAGGTAGTTTGCATACTTCCTGGCATGGTTCAGAGTCCGTTGTGGGAGGATCGTGATGATGATATGGTCAAAATCACGCAGTATGAGGAGAGGCTCAAGTCTGCTCTCCAACCCGCCCATATTGCGGAGACCATGCTTCGAATGATTGAAAGCCAAAATTATGATGGCGGAACCTGCGTGCTCAAGACCAAAGCCGAGGAGCGCGTGGTGGAAGAAGGCTACTCCAAGCTGATGAGTAAATATGATCCGTCTCCCAGACCCGAGCCAGATTTGACCCGGATCAGGACTCTGCTCCGAAATGATAGAGGGAAGCAGTGGGAGGGCACAACAGGCTCGCAATAGTCATTAGAGCAGCTCATTCGGATGTCACACTTCCTTGCTCTCGCTCCTGCTGCCGTAACCAGTCCTGGTGGTCTGGGTGCTCGGGACTCTCCTCTGATTGCGGCGTGCCAGGTCCAGGCAAGGCCTCCGGTAGGGGAGAAACCTGCAAAGCTCGGAGAATCTGAAGCATTTCCCACTGCTTCCCGTATTCCTTCATTCGCTTGCACCGCCGTCTCAGGTCCGCGCACACTTTGTTGCTCGGTGTGGATCCCGTATAATGCCATTTTGGCTGGGGGCGGTGCTTGTCGGCACGCATGTGGAGCCATTTCCGCAAGCTGTCCAAGCTCCGCTGAGGCTGATTAGAAGTGTTGAATCGTATTGCCAAATGATTGTTCTTCTTGAGATTGCGTTCCTCGTGAGGCGGGACGCGAGACATCCACAACAACAAGCCATCGAAGTTGAAGTCGGTCACCGCACACCTGATTGGACACAATGAATGAATGAGAGGAAGGACCTCGTTGCGGACCTGCCGCGACGTCCGAGTAAGTGCGTGTGGGATTTTTCGCTCCTCGACAGTGTTTGGCGGCAGAATGTGGACGACCACGCCTTCCAGAGCCAGTTTGTAGATTTCGATTCTCAGTTCAGCGGGGAGGTCGAAGAAGGTGACCCTTGGCGTGTGGTAAGCTGCGGGCTTGGGCGGAGCTGGGGCCAGGAGTGGGAGTCGCTGCGGTACGGCCATGGTGGATGGAGGGCGAGGAGATGAAGGGGTGTGGGGAGTGCGAGTCTTTTTGTATGGGCCCTAGTCTCATGTTCCAGGATGCGCGAGTGGTACAGAGGCGCACCACACTGACACGGATGGGCTGGCCAGACTGGCGCACGTCTCGCCGCCACCCAGATGAGGGTCGGTGTACGGCTTGTGGTTTGGGATGCAAGACTCGCAGTCAGCGTCGATGCCGAAAAGTCTCCCAGGTGCTGCCCGATCTTCTTCCGCGCCGAGCGCTCATGAATGTTGGAGGCCGAAGATGGCAAGGAGAGGGAGCGGGCGTGTGAGGTGCTCTGGCTCGCTGGTCTGGTTCGCGCATAGCTAGTCTAGCGTTGCCGGCGGCCGTTGCTGCCGCTGCGAACTTTGCCTGTATAAATAGAGCGCCTCTGACGACGACGGTCAATAATCACCATCCGGCTCAGGTCCAGCACACCGTCCAGCGCAGGTGGTTCCTGCTGCCGTGTCTGCCACGTCCGAATCGAACACACTTTGACGGGGGCCCGGGGGGATATGAGCGGAGGAGATGGAGGGCGCACTATAAGAAGCTATGAAATGCACGACCGCGGGCACAGGGAACCCAACCTCGCCAACCTCGCCAACCTCGCTCGCTCCAGTAATAAGTTACCCGTATCCCCGTCCGAGCCGAGATCTGATCAGAATTGCGGTATTGAACAGTACATGGCACTTACCGGGCTTGCCGTCTCTCGAATTCCTCAAAAAGCTCGACAAACCCCCGCCGGTCATCCTCGTACTTCTTCATCTTCCCATTCTTCACCGCGTCCATGTGCAGGGAAGTTCCGGCCTCTCGAGTCAACAGCCTCTGCTTGCCCCACTGCAGATGGACAATGCTCTTGCTGATGACCTTGGACCGGAAACCATTGTCAGCATCCAGCTGATCGCCGGTGCGCAGTCTTCTTACATCCGCGGGATACCCTTGCTCTCTTCTCTTTCCCGATGCGACTTCATGGTCCGCCAACTCACCGCCGTACTGACGATACGCCACCAATCCTGGAAAGCAGACGACGCGGACGATGGCCTCGCTTCTGTGCTCTTCGCCTTCGCGCAGCACCGCGCGCTCGAAGCTGCCCTGTACCTTCTTCTTGTCGTATGGGCTGTTCGAGATCATAGCGTCCAGATTGGAGCATTCCATGCGACCGGGCTCGAATTCTTCGTCCTTGAAGGTCGGCGGCCAGTAATACACCACGTCTCCGGTCTTGCGGATGGAGTGGCTTATTGCTGCAGCGTGCTCAACGATTTCGCGCAGTTGTGCTCCTTCCTGCGGGTCGAGATAGCCGTCGCTCGATTCTGTCCCTTCCCAAAGTGGCTCCAGCATGCAAGACAACTGCAGTGCTAATTTGTTGATGGCAAAATCGAGGTCTTTGGGCTTATATGCGAGCTCCTGAACCCTTTTCGCTCTTTGCTGTGTCCGGTAGAAGCCTGTGGCGTATATCAGCTGCTGACAATCATCCAGATAGATGCATTAGCTCCACGTACCGTCTCTGTCAACCATATCTGGACGGATCTCCAAAGCCTGCAGCTTCTTCGTCTGCTCGGGTGATGCACCAAACCAGAGACTCCCGAACACATGCTCCTTTAGCGCTCGGCCGATGATTCCCACCACCAATGCCTTTCGGCATGCCGCGTCACTGAGAAGGTCTTCCCACCCTTCTACACCCTTGCTGCCTCCAATCGCTAAGCATCCAATATACCTGATTAGTTCCTCGTTGGTCCTGTCGCGGAGCAGGTCTTCCAAGAAATCAGATTTGTCACGAGCTTCCCTTCTGATCCCGCCTGCGAACTTTGCAATCTTCCGAACAAGTTCTTGCATCTGAATGCACAGCTCGCTGTCCTCGCCCTGATCATTGGCATGTCCTCCCTCAGAAGTCGTCTTGGGTTTAGGCTCTGTTGTAGATTGAGGTGAAATCACTCGCGTGGGCTTCGGGCCTGGACCCGGAGCTTTTGGTTCTTCTTGCAACGGTTCACGCACAGGGGTTGTGGACCTAGTCCCGCGGACATATGTCTTGCTCTCGCCTCCTGCTTCTCTCCCACCGGCCCGCGTCTGGTTCTTCCTACCCTTTGGGCCGGCCTCCCCCTCGTCGGTACTATCTTTTGGATCTTCCTCACTACTCGTGTAGCTCTCGGTGGTGTCAGTGCCGGGCTGGCCGCTCAAGTCACCCTCGAGCTCTTGGTGTAGCTGCCTATTGGGATCGCTGAGGTTGCCTCGTACCGGGCTTCTCTGTCGGTGATATGTGGCGCCATCTCCAGTCGGACCTTGATGGAGTCTGGATGGAGTCTGATCATGGTCGTTATCGATCTGTCCGTCTCGCCAAGTCACGCCTGGGGTCCTGCTCACTGGATTCTTCCTGCCAGAGCCGTAGCCATCGCCGTCATGTCCGCGCTTGCGCGAACTGTGGGGGGCGCTGGCACGAGCGCGCCGTGAAGTCACTCGTCGATTAGCTGGCGTCGACATGATTGCGGTTCGTCAGTATCAGAAGTCTGCGTTCACGCTTTAGGTAACAGAGGAAATGGAAAGCCTTGGGCGAGTTTCCAGGAGGAGACAAAGGACGTCGATGTTTGCGACGCCAAAGGGACGGATTCATTGTTGATGCGAGAAGGAATGTGCAAACCAGTCCTGCTTATGTGGCATAGTCTACATTCCAGAGCCTTCCCAGCAATGTCAAAACGAAGCTCCGACACTCGAGACCTCCAACTGGACGTCTTCCAAGTATGTTCAATCAAAGGTCACAGCCCAGTTGCTCACGCGACCCTGTTCATACCTATCGCTCTGTCTGCTGCGGCAGGTTATACGTGCCGTTAGCTCAGTAGGCGACACCCTCAATACCTTTCGATGCAATGCTATCTTCTCGTACGAGAAGATAGCATACCAGTCTCCGCAAGCTCGTGGTCTGACCAACCAAATCTCTTTGAATCCTCCATTCATCAAGTATTCATTCTTGCAGCCAAAACTCGCATGGGCTGCAGAGCAGACTGGCAGTTTTCCACGTCAATTCCTGCTTCCTTCGTCTGTATCCTATCCCTGAAGCACCTGCAATGACCGTGAGGTATACATTCGCGGCCTTGTATGCGCAAGTTCCCATCCACCATGATGTTCGCAATGCACATAGCGATCAATCCTGATCCGTAATTCTGGTCCACGTCTAAAAGCGGCGACATATCACTGGTGTCGATAGAGGTGTCCTCCGCTTGGTGCATTCGTCATCGGAAAACCCCTCTTTGTACGAGGCTGGCGCGATATTTCAAACGGACTAGTCTGTAGATGAATTAAGAGTCTGCGGATACTTCTTCGGCTTGAGACAGCTGTTCGGCTACAGTCTCGCTTAGGACTCTGGTCGTGGCTAGTCGTTGCGAGACTGATGTCCTTGCCTATTGAGCCGAAGTCGTTGGAACCTTTGGTCTCCGCAGCAAATGTCTTAGACGTTTCAATAGAGCTTTGCAGTGGCATTGGCGTTTAGCAGCTTCCCTTGTGTGGTGGGAGCTGGCTCCAGTCAGGAGTATCGACGTTATTCTGGTGTTGCTAACGCGCATAAAGTTGAGAACGGAAAGAGTGGCTATAAAGTTTCATCTGGCGGTGCTTGTTGTCTGTGAAGTATAGGAAGCCCGGTCGTGAAGTGACACTGGATGGTGTTCGCTTCGCGTACAAGTCGCTTCAGCCCGCGCTCCAATGATAACAACATCTGGGTACTCCTGCTCAATCTGAGGAGCCTTCACCCAAAGGAGCGAATGGGTTCATTCCAGTCTCAAGAGCACTGTGTTCTGGAGAGCCAGGCTGCTGATAGTCGTTGGCGCTCCAGACTAGCTCACATCTACCCTCGCTACAATCTTCTCTTCCGTCTACGTTATTCTACCGAGTGTGATAGACGAAGTTCAAGTCGATCAAGCGCAAATTCGCTGTACTACTAGTATGATGGTCAGTCATTACTTCATGATGTTTCTAAATGTGACTCACTATCGCTTCCAAGGCACTCCAGATCAACGTCCAGAAAACTCTCGACCGCAGCATCAATCATGCCCCGTACCGGTGACGGGATTCAAGTGAGGCCGTACGGAGGAAGGCCATGTTACGCTTTGGGTGCGAGCCAGTGTCGTTACGTCTGCCCAGTCCAATGCCAATATCGGGCTTTTCTACTCCTTACCGGATGCTGTCTCCACCCTCTCAATCATCATCATGGATCGTAATGCCTACTTCCTGTGCAGCAGCCTCTTCTTTCCCACCTCTCTCAACATTCTCCTCAGCGCCATTAATCGGCGAAGCGACCTTGGCTGGCCCCAACTTTCTCTTAATCCCGTTCTTCTCAGGCTCCTTCGCTCCTTCATCCACATCCGTAACGTCCTTCACACCAGCCTTCTTCTTGGCAGCTCTCATCTTAGCCTTTTCCCTCTTCGCTCGATTCTTGCTCAGTCTCTCCTCATCAGCCTTCTGCATCTGTTCCTTCTTCGCCTGAAACTCCTTCTCGGCTTCTTCCTGCTTCGTCTCCTCATCCATTATGCGCAAGCGTTCATACTCCCTCCGGCGACTTGCTTTGTAGACGTGGAATTCGCCGGAACCAGCGCCTGCTGAGGAACCTTGCACATTTGCGACGATCTCTGGAACTGCGGCTGCAACTTTCGCTTTGGGTCCCATGGGTATGACAGTGTCTGCGCGATCGGGGTTGGCGAACAGCGCCTCAACTTCCGCGTGTTGTTTGCTGGTTGGCGATACCGCGCGCCGCTTGAGTGGGCGGTTTGAGCGATGCGAGACGCTCGTCGGCACTGATTCTGGAATGTTTTCCGACATTTGGATGTGGGAGGTCTGCTATCGTGAGGGCAACGTTGTGGTCGCTAGTCGCAGCGAACAGAGAGGCTCGATTCCCTTGACTGTCATGTGAAAACGAGATGTGCTCGAGACGAGGTGTTGCTTACTAAGGTGGAGTTATGACGGAAGGCGGCCGTTGCGTTTGCCTTCCACATATGTAGCAGTATACACAGGTTTTGCAACACGACAGACACCAGCAAGATGGTGAAGCCGAGAGTATGACTTAAATCACTCGCCATAATGCATCTTGTGCTGATACGCGCCTAGCTGATCATATTGATCCGCCATGCGCAGTCGGAGGGTAACAAGAATCGCGAGGTCCACCAGATGATCCCGGATCACCGCGTCAAACTCACAGACGAAGGCCATAAGCAGGTATGTCGGCGCCAGTCCGGTCGCAGCGAGTGTGATAAAGTCGCCTTCCTGACTGACGCAGGCAGAAGAAGCTGGACGAAGACTACGTGCGCTATTACGACCCGACGACACTCTCCAGATCTTCACGTCCCCGTATCGTCGAACGCGAGAAACGACGGAAGGCATTCTGAAGACGCTTACCGCCCGCCATGACCCAGACGATCCCTCAGCTGCACCTTCGCCGTTCAGCAGACACAAGATCAAAGTGTACGAGGAACCGAGGCTGAGGGAGCAGGACTTCGGCAACTTCCAGCCATGCTCGGCCGAGATGGAGCGCATGTGGCAGGAGCGCGCAGACTACGGCCACTTCTTCTATCGTATTCCCAACGGCGAGAGCGCAGCCGACGCCTACGACCGCATCTCGGGCTTCAACGAGAGTCTGTGGCGACAGTTTGGCGACGACGACTTTCCGAGCGTCTGTGTGCTGGTCACCCACGGTCTGATGTCTAGGGTCTTCCTCATGAAGTGGTATCACTGGTCCGTTGAGTATTTTGAAGATTTGCGCAATGTCAACCACTGCGAGTTCATTCTCATGAGCAAGGACGAGCGAGGCAAATATATCCTGGACAACAAATTGCGCACGTGGAGCGAGCTGAAACGGCAGAAGAGGGAGCAGGCAGCAAGAGAGGACCCTCAGCGAAGGAACACACTGTCCCACTTCTTGACCCAGTCTCAGGAGAGCCCCAGAATCCCAGCGCGGCAATGGGGTGGTTGCACGGATGGTTGCAACCATGAGAACGACCGCTACCCTCGGAGAACGCAGCAGAAGAAAAAGCAGGAACTGAAACTGCTATCGGCCCCACAAGAAGTGAACAACGAGGCTGAGGACCACGCCGTCGCTCCCGTGGAGCCTGTCGCTGCCAGCACCGACGCCGCAGGCACATCGACAGTACACATTGAGCTGCCGCCGCGCCCAAAGCCATCGGTATCCTCGGATCTTCTCCCAGGTCGGGATGGAGGTGGAACGACATCTGGCGCCACTACGCCCCACGAGATGAGCGAAGACGATGGTGCGCCCTACTTTAGTGGTGGCAGAGAGCGGCACTTCGCAGAAGCCATGCGGAAAGCGCCGCAGCGACGAGCCACGCCCGAAGACATAGATCGGTGGGTCCGTGAGAGCGGTATGACCAACCATAAGCGAGCGGATCCCCTTGGCGATGAGGCAGCTTCCGCAGATGATGAGCTTTCTGACGATCACCGCGCGACTTACCCGGAAGCAGAATCGGAAGCCGACCAAGATTTGGAGCAGCAGCAAAAAGAGGATCAGAGCATAAGAGGCAGCGTGTATTGATCGGGACCTGTCTAGAGCATGGCTGCCTTATCTAACGATTGCACGGCACCTTCGAACCATCAATAATGAGGACCACAGATTGCACCTCAGCTAATCAGAAGAAGTTGGCTGGCTACCTGAGCCTTCCTGTCATTTACTTCCAGAGTACTGCATCTTTCCTCAATGCTTCAGTAAGCCGTAGAATCTGCCTTTCCGACTGCCCGTGGGCGCTGGAGCTGGCTTCTCAACAACGCGGCTGCGTCGCCCATCTCTCCTACTCACGCAGCACGTGAACAGGACGATGCACATGCCCAGGAAAAGCAGGATGAAGCTGGCAACGAGCAGCCAAATCGCATCGCCAAAATGTGCCTTGGAGTTGGTATCGTCTTCATTGACATGGTGTCGTATAATTCCGAAGAGGGTGAAATCAGTAGCCTGGAAAGCTGTAAGTCAGAGCACACCACTTCCATTTTGAACAGTAAGACTCACCATAACGATCACAACCAACACCCAAGCCACAAACGCCGCCAGGGCGCCCAGAAGTGAAGCCACCACTCCGCCTCCAATGGAGACTAGGAACGCAATGAACGCCACCCCGCATGCGATTGGATGCAGCACCATGACCTGTGCCGAACAATGCGCTTCAGCAATTCTTCTTCGCTTGTCAATCGTGTCTGAGGACGACTCACCCGTGTGAACGAATCACTCGTCCCACTCGAAATATCATCGTAATCCGTGTTATCCACCCTCGCCATCAATTGAGCAGGATTGTACCCTATGTGTCGGCCAGTGCAGATGTCATGTGAGGAGTCCGCACCACAGTTGGTGCAGCAGTAGCCGAATGTGCCAAAGGTCTGCCCGGACGTTAGCAGACGTGCTCGTTGGTGTGTTCAAATTCGAACTGAGGAGGGCATGATCATGCTGGGGGTGTGAAAGCTAACCATTCCATAATCGTGACTCTTGGTACTGTTGCCCAATCGGACGTGGAGGAGTCCGACTTGGTTGATGATGGGTGCGGAAATTGTGACGAAGAGGAGGAGGATGCTGGAGACGAAGAGGAGAAAGACCCCGAAGAAGTGGATGTGTGTGCCTAGACCCATGATGGTTCCGTTGCTCTGGTCGGAGCTGAGCTGAAGGTCGAAATTTGTTGGAATCGTGATTGCGCTTTCTGGAAGTGAGTTGGCGGACGACTCGTTCGCTCTTCTTTGTGGTAGATTCTCGAATGGTTCAATCGCTCCTGAGCCGTGTCGACTTGCTATTGAGACGCTTGTGATGATTGCCGCGGGCTGGCCGTTTGCTGACAAGCACTAGGGGAAGTCCTGCTCCCAAGCAATGCGGATCAAATCAATTACTGATCAACAGCAATCGCAACAGAAAGAAAGTGAGGAAAGTGGCGCAAGCGCTCGGTATGTACTGTCAAATATCAAGGAGCTCGCATGCGATCACAAATATGTCACACATGATGCCTTGCCTCACGACCATGTCAGGAATGCTGGATACAGCGGCGCTTTATCACAAACAGGTTTCTTACCATCTTCACTCCTGCACATTGTTAGAACTGGGGCGTTCATCTTTCGAATGTGTGCTGTGTTTGCGGCAAGAAGATTCAAGTGTTCGTTTTTGCTGGTTCCGACGTGCTGCGTTTCACTTCACGATCAAAACTGTGTCAAGATACGACCCAACCCTGGTTAAGCTTCCAACCTGATGGTTGATGGAACACTTTTCCATCTTGGCGTTCCTGATTATGCAGATAGGCGTGTAGCGGCGAGGTGCGCAAGTCCTGTGCAAAGGGTGCTACGTTGGCATATTAGCTTGTACAGGAGTGCTACAGCGCACCTACCGCGGTATGCGAGTGCTGTGCTGCCCGTCGAGTCGCCAATTAGTCAGTCATACATCAACAACAGTCGGCCTGTCGTAGTAGAAATCCTGCATTAAGGAATCCTCATTGCCCACCACTCTCCCTCCCGCTTATACGGTTTCCACCACTGGTCCCTGTACAGACCATAACTGCCGGGCCACACTCTTCCTTCACCATAGAATGGTTGCAGTGGTCGAAAGTCAGCACCTTCGGGAGAAGGCCGTGCGCTAGAGTTGGCCCAGTCGTTGACTTCTGCATGGCGTTTTGCGCTCATGCCTCCGGGTCTGTACAATGGGTCATATTGCTGCTGCCGCCATCCGTGTCGGTATGGGTTCGTGATGTCTGGAACAGAACCACGTTGGAGGGACATCGTAGGAACAGTTGATGACCGGATGCTGAGACTTTGCAAAGCTTCGATGGGGTATGTGGATGATCGCTTACTGTTGCTTGGTTGATCGATCAATGACTAGACCTCCAAGGCTTGTTATAGCAAATTGAGTAGGCATGCAACACAGCGGTGAACATGTATAACCCCTACAGCTAGGACGTGAAGGCATCATACAAGTAAAGAAGTGGCACCCAAAGAACAAGACTTGAGCTTAGCTCAATTGCTGACGGAGCCTCGCTGTGCCTGCTTCAACATTTAGCCAATAAAGTAATCAATCAGACCTCAGAGCTCAGGTTGCCCCTCTCACCAAAAGAAGGGGACTACTACGGTCATTTTCGGTGGGATCTGTTGTACCAATCATCTACTGAGTGGCCAAATCCCGCCAGCTCGAAATGATGCTTCGGGGGCGCCGTCACAAGGGCTATGACAGTTATGCTCATCAAAGCGGGAACTTACAGGCTCGATTTTCGATGAGCCTGTAAAGGCAAGTCATTAGCTGTGGTCTGAATATCGTCAGAAGAGCCGAGTGTGGCCAGGAAGTTGGCATTTAGAGCTACCTCTCTGCAAGGTCCCTAAGGCTGTCTAAGACTCGTCGCAGCGGTATACAAGCTCCTTTCGCCATTATTGTGATGCCATTAGACTTCACTGTACCATCGCTCTTCTTGAGCACCTCTTCCAAATCTGCAATGGTCGATTGAAGCAGCTTAGGGCCGTTCTCATCCCAAAAGAGGTAGCCAATGATGTCTTGAAGACCGCTGAGCCCAGGAACACACTCCGGATCAGACAGAGCTGCGATGAGGAAACCTTTGGCGCGGAGGAAGACCCTCTCGCTGTACAAAGCACTGGAGTTCTTGCTCTCTTCCGTGCCGATGAGAGCTTCGTATCCTGCTTCGTTGTAATATGGCTCCCGTACAAGGACCAGACCGAGGAGAGACACTAACACTTGCAAGAGTGTGCTTTTGGAGGGACTCCAGCTTTCGCCCTTGTTGCCCTCCCACGTTCCCAATACAGAGAGACAGATCTTGCCATCTTCGTACAGATTCGGGTTGACCCTGCCCACAGTCCCGCCGATACTTGCTTGTGCTGGCCATGAGTGAAAGTGGGCCCGTGGTGGGACTGCTGGAAAGCTTGGAGGCAAATGGAAATCGATAACAAACGGCACATTAGCGTACGGAGTTTCCGTGGGACCAATAATGAGTACTCTGAGCAGATCCAGACGCGACTCGTAGCTTCGCACATATACCATTTCGGGAAGAGAAGACTGCAGTATTCTGTGCTCTTTTTGCGTTCTCTTCATGTGCTGCAGTGATTGAACCGCAGGCTCATTCCGGTAATGGTGGTCAGATGGTGGCTGGCTCTCGAGGATGAGGTATGAAGCAGGTGCTTGACTCGGAGGCGCGCTCCTATTATCATGGGCAATGTCGAGTGGAGCGGATGTGACTTGACTCGGCTTGATCTCGTTGACTTGGATTGGCGTAGCTGACTGTGAAGTAAGTGGCGTCTGATGTTCTGATGCGTCTTGCATTTCCACGTCGTCATAGTCATTGCCTTCTTCTGCAGATTCCCAGTCTTCGTCCTCAACTTCATCTTCATCCATGAGACGTCCGTACTCGTCTTCCCAGCGAGCGGCGAGTTCTTCTTTCTCGTCGTCATCGAGGTCCCATACTTCCTCTACCCCGTCCTCCAAATAGTCCTCGTCATCAATGTCATCTCCTTGACCATCATGCCACGCATCGGGATGATCGGTACCATCGGAGCGAATGGCAACTACACACTCTTCTCGCCGTAGCACGACATCCCGTGGCGGGGACGCGGCGTTCAAGCGAATGATTAATTGACCGTCTAGCAGAGTGTCCACCACTTCCCCTAGCCATGTGAGATCGCTTGATCCAGCAAAGCGCTGACTATATTCAGGCGAAGATATGAGGCAAATGTCACCTCGTCGTACATTGAGTGGGGCCGGTGCCTCGATATCGTACAAGCTCACTTCCTCCTCAGTGGTGAGTGGGAGAGGACTGATCGAGTATGAAACCACCACGGGTGCTGAACCTTCCTCGCTGTCTGGGTCTTTTGCATAGTGCACATGAGACCCCGGCGACCATCGGATCTTGGCCATACGATCTCCGGCATGGACGGCTTGCACAATACCAACACGCTCTGGCTGTTGCGTGTTCTCCATTGTGGGAACCGGCTGCAGCTCCAAGGAATGGACGATCTCGGTAGGCCACGCTGCGTGCTCATCGTCGATGTTCGTATCGGGGGTCAAATCGATGCTTCTCTCAGAGGTTATTGAAAGATCTTGCCATTGCACAGTGACTGTAGTGTGAAAGGACAGAACGTCGAAGATGTTTAGGTCATAGCCGAGGTTGTCTTGTCGGTCAAGACGTGACAAGCGATTTGGTTCCCCTGGTGTATTGTACTTGACACAAGCACCACTTAGATCTCGAAATCGGACACGCTGACCAAGACGTACGTCAATCTCCGAATTGGAGACTGTTTCTGATCGCGCCTGCCAATCGGCCGGAGGAAGTTTCCGGGACCGTCGGTATACCGTAAGATCTGGAGACTCTAATTCAGATGCTTCAAGCAGGGTTGGGGGTTCGTGTTCTTCCGGACTCCCTATTCTCCTCTGTATCCAGGCCACTTCCGCGTTGATTGTGCGAATGTTGACAACTGTACCTACGGGTGGCGTGTTGGCGTTGTAGCTGCCATAGATCCATTTACCATTGCGAATGGTTCCTTTCTTGGTCTTCACCACGTCACCGAAAGCGAATGAGCCCATCATACCGTCCATATGCTCACCGGATTCATCATTGATTTCGACCACGCAGTTGTCTGTGAGTCTGACCTGAATATTGTTTGTAATAGATTCCACTCGACCAAGCCAGTCTTTGTAGATGATCAAGTCGTCCTCAGTCAGAGTTTCAGCGTACTGAAGTTCTGATGCTGGGACGTCTACAAGAGGTTCCGGTCTGCCGTTTGGATAGATGAAGAATTGCGAAGTGGATGGATCGCCAGAATAACGCTCCAGAAGCGCCTTAAGCGTCCAGCGGTTCTGATAGGTGACGTCGCACATAGGCTGCAGGGTGCATGCGGTAAAAGTATTGAGCACCACGCCCGATCCCGGGTCCTGAACATCTCGCTTCACGATGTCACCGATCATTAATGATCGGTCCACAAGTGTGACCTTGGATGCTGGCAAGAGCTCTAGTTTGGGCTCATCTTGATAGCGAATCAGGATAGTGTCCTTTGGAGGCACGCCGTCGACGAGAAAGCGTCGGAAAGCGCTCTGGGAAACTCCTGGGCCACATTCGATGGGTTCATCCTCAGTTCGCCTTGGTAAGGGGATATGAGTGTCGATATCAGAGGGTGTCCGCTCAACGACAGCCAACAACCTCTCGTTGCTTTTCCGGGCTACGATATCATCCTGATGCAGTGACAATTCCATGATTCTGCTTAGTTGCGCCGAAGAAGGAGCACTTTCCAGGGCGAAACTGTCGTCAATGTACACGTTTCATTGCTTTGCTATGCGCAACGCATGCAGGTGTTGCTGCTGACCGGCGAGCTGTCTAGTCTGTCGGGTCAAAGTCGCCGCAGAAATGATTGTTGGAAGAATCGGAGAGAAGCTGGAGAGATTTGAAGTCTCACAGGTCGCGAGACACCTCAGGCAAGGTTCGTCCAACGGGTGCAGCCGCTGTGGCTTTGAATCTGCCTGGACATTGAGGTGTGGTGTGCATTGGACCACTTTTCACGAGTATAAGAGCGAGAGCAGCTCTCCGCACCAGTCATTATGGCTGAGATGTTGTACGAGCTGCTCACTCCGTACTTCGACAACGAGGCAGCGCCGCCCTCACCACGAGATCCACAAACAGCCAGCTATCTTTCCCGTCTGAGCACCCTTTCCTTCGTCGACCTTACCACGAACGAGCCAGCATCCCTCCTGCAATCGGCTCAGTCGCATGTGCGAGGTCTACAGGCACTCTCGAAGCGCTCACACAAAGCCGTGATATCATCTTCAGCGCACCTCGCCCACCTCACATCTCTACTTCCAGCATTCGGCTCGCAAGCTGCGACGTTGAGCAAAGATGTACCAGACTTAGAGAAGGCGGCCGCCGACTTTGCAGCCAAATATGATAGAAGCAGTGAGAATGCTGTGCTTGACAGGCGGAAGAGAGCTGCTTTGCTCTCGCGCAATGTGGACAGAGTGTCGGACGTGCTGGACCTACCATTCCTTCTTTCCTCTACAGTAACGGCTGCACAAGTCAGCACTGCAGGCACTACATCAGCAGCGGGATCTGCCACATCTTATGCCTCAGCCTTGGACTTGCATGCACATATCAAAAGGCTGAGAGCACTATATCCGCAGTCGGAGTTGGTAGCGAACATCTCTTCCCAGTCGGAGGCAGAGATGCAGAATCTCGCCACGATTCTGATCACCACTTTGCAAAGTCCTTCGTTGAAGCTCGCTGCAGCCATGCGGACAATTGGCTGGCTAAGGCGCGTTGCTCCTGATCTAGCAGAAGACGGACAGGCTTCATCTAAGCCAGTCGTAGTGTCGACAAAGTCTTTGAACCTGTCGCCAAGTGCACTCAACAGTGACGGAGCACTTGGGTCTCTGTTTCTCGTATGCCGACTCAAAACTCTCCAGGAGACCCTCGATGCGCTCGAGCCTTTACGAGATCTTGCCGACCAGGACACCGTGCAACGTAAGAAGCGGAGTTCCACCAACAAGGACTACGCCGAGCAGTCGACTTCCTTTTCAGCTGTTGGCAACCAGAGCGAGCGATACCTGAAACGCTATATTGAGATCTTTCGCGAACAGAGTTTTGGCATCCTCAGCATGTACAAGAGCATCTTCTCAACCACCCTTCCGGACCCGGACAACAGTAAAGGCCAGCATGCCAGCAACAGAGGGGACCCACTTCTACCTATGCCATCAGCTGTCTCGACATTTGCGCTGCATCTAGTATCCATGCTGGAAAAGACGCTCGGAGAGTATATTCCGAACATCACAGACAAAGCATCCCGCGAGTCTCTGCTCACACAAGTCCTCTACTGCGCAGGCAGTCTAGGTAGACTCGGAGCAGACTTCAGCATGATGGTCGCGCTACTGGAAGACGAATTGGCTGACAAAGATCAGACCAAGGGAACAGCCGAACAGGACGTGGCCACGGAACCTGAGTGGGTGCAAGTCATGAGGAAGCATCGCATCCAGGCCAGTCGCCTCGAAGTCCTCTCTCGTGGAGTTGGCACAGCAAGGAAAGGCAGCATGGATGTCATATCGCCGTCAGCCTCCGCTCCAACTCCAGCTGTATAGGCCAAGCATGACACAATGAGATCACATGAATGTGTGCACCGCCACATCTTGTCAATATCAAATAGCTCACGCCTGCTGATGCGTGTAAGCCACACCCATGGGGTACCAAGTCAGAATGCCAAAGCATCCTGAACTTCGATCTCGCGGCCTCCGAGCCAGCATTGCGTGCTATGCCATGCAATGGTTCGCAAGGAACTCACCGACGCACGAGATCAACTCGATTGGTTGTTCTTTCTGGCTCTGGAGCGATAGTGGCTGACAGCTATAGTATACGCGAGACAGACTCCGCCTGAATCAACAACGACGAATGCTCAGTGCCAAGGTCTATGGGCATCTAGACCAGAGGCGATGAAACACGTGACCCAAAATCGTGCGCGCTAGCCGTTGCGGAAATAGCGTGGTCTCTCGGCATGAGCGAGCCGAAGCAGGGACCGAATCGGGCGACGCGTGTGTGTTATTTTGTCTCCGTCATTGATGTCAATGGTTGCGAAGGAAAGTGATGAATAGACCCTTGTTGCTTTTTATTCTTATTATCGCGATATGCTCTTGTGTCTTTGTTAAGGAGGTGCGCGGTTGCTTGGGGGCTCGTCATCTGCTGAACAGGTGTGTCGCACTCAGAGCCCCAGAACCTAGTTGATGTCGCAAGGCTAGACTCAGCGTTTCTTCCTGGGCTTGACATCAGGGGTGTGTTGCACGTCGCCCCAATCGAGTAGGAGCAGCATAACAAAGCTTCAGGTTGTGTGGTTTGAAAATATGATGTATTTTGGGCAGCGGAATGTGAAAATATCGAAGTTGTTGGGAACAAGCAGGCCGACATCCATGACCCTAGATGTCGTTGAGTGAGGGCTCGGCATGCTCGGAGCAACTTGCTCCCCGGAAGCATGTCGATCTTGTCGTTGATCGTACCCTAGTAGCCTCGGATGACCACCGAGATCTTGGCCTGCTCGTACTTCTCCCAGATTAGTGATGCCGTGCTATTCTGGCTTCTCGGCACATGGTCCTGCAGCCCTGACCTAACATTCGATGCAACCTATCTAAATCTCGATACACGAACAATATTTACGAGAGGCCCCGACGAATTGCGAGGTTTTCAGAGACGCCGGGATGTCCGGAGAAGCGAACTCGTTGTGCCCATCAGCTGAGGTGAAGGGAAGGACTCGAGACAGAGACGGCCACTCCATGCTGGAATTTGTGTTCCTGCAACCAGATGAGAGAGGGGCTACGCATGCCATGCAGTGCGACAGCGAGTCAATGTACGGAAGTGTAGGTGTGCGTATTTGTGGCAGCCACATTTGATCTCGCCCTCGCCGTGGCTGGTGCAAGTTTTGTACGCTTTCTCCGTTATCCGAGCACGAGTCGCCAATGAGAGATCATCAGTGATCTTCGCTGAGCCACACTGCGCACAGGTTTTGTGCTAGCCACGTGTGAGAACCATGCCTGTCGTCATCCTGCGCGAGGCTTGGAGCGAGATTCGTCCAAGATTCGGTCCGTAACGTGCACCAAATGTCAGGAACCGCATGACGCTCCTGCAGGTATCCGGGTGTCGGGCCTCAGGCCCTGCACCACTCATAACGCTGCAGTCAGTGTTGAGTGCCTCACCGACTTGCCGCTTACGGCTTCCCCGGTTTTGCGGCCACTGAAGGTCTTTGATGATTCAGCCGGGGTTGTGGACAGAGTCCAAAGTCCGTTTCATTGTGGGCGGACAAGGAGAAGGAGGCCGAGATGGCGAGCTGTAGAATAACCGACGGCATTGCAAGCAAAGCGGATGGGGCGCAATTCTGTCGGATCAACGCGATCCATCAGAAGAGAGGATACTTGGCTGCCTATGATGAATCTGCGGGCGTAGGAGAGCAGAGGAGAGGCACGATCATCCGGAAGGGCCAGCTTCCCGTCGTACCATTTTGGAGGTCGCTGGTAGACAATAGCCAACCAGTACCAGCCTCCGGACTCAACGCACTTGACCAGCTAGGTCTGCAAACAGCAAGCATACCTCGACTCCACGGGCCCTAGTCATTAAGCATAACATGGGTATGACCGACGACCACGAAGAAGGCTCACACACGGGCGTCGATCGGAGAGCGTGAGCAAGCCAGACGCTGCACACTGCATGTGTGCACCGTGTGTGTATACCACCTGAGCCTCCGTGCGGAGCCGAGGGAACGTTACTTGCCGAGCACACCCATGCACGCCTGAATGGAACGTTCTGTAGGACGAGCGGCGGAGATAGGTCAGTTTGGCATGCATGCACCGGCATGCAGGGCGGCGTGCGCTGCTGGGAGTGTGTGCAGTGCGGCAGGTCCAGAAGCGATTGCAAACTTCGTGCGAGGCTGTGCACACTAGCCTGTCTGGGGGGGCTCGATGCGACGATGGGAGGAAAGCCGTCTTTGCACAAGATATGATTACGAATGCCCGCTGCAGCCGGAACAGCCCACGGACTACCAGCCTCTACTACTACAGTACATACCGAGTAATGCCCTGCTGGAACCGCTCGCTGTCCCCCTCCGCCGCCCCCCTTTCCAATCAGCAATCTCCTGGACCACTCATTCGATGACCGCGAACTTTCGTAACTTTTAGAATTCCAGGGTAAAGCCTTGGCACGACGTCATCAACTACATAACCATAACGATGTCCATCTCAAATCTCGACTTTGTCTCCGCTCCTCCCAATACACCATCATATCCCACCCAGCATCCGACCACGACCGCATACACAGACTTCGCTCTGTTCGAGCCGCAACACATATACACCCAGGCATTGGCCCTGTTGCAGCAGGCAGGCCAAGCAAACCTGCAGCCATCGGAGTCGACGAGTACCTTCCAGCAGCAGCAACAGCGAATTTCGGCCGCGCCTACTTCGTCGCCACAACACTTAACCTTCACCGAACCCCGGCACGCCTCGGTCGTAGTCGACTCCAGACTGGCCGCCCACGACTGGCAAACACAACAGCCCATGTACGCTGCACCGCAGTACGGTAGTATGGGAGGTCCAGTCGCTAGACATCAGCAGAAGCAAGGAATCAAGCGACAGAGAAGCCACGCAAGGACCCCGTCAGCATCGACAATAGCCTCGACCGGTCCGAACTCGCCGTATTTGAGCACGACGTCGTACCCGCTCATCGCAAACACTGATCACGCGCCTCACACGCCCGCGCACTTTGCCGCTGACCAAGCACTTTACTCGAAGAATCCGCCTACGCCCTCGCAGACTCCGACGGACAGTTCCGGCTATCTGCCCAGCGCCGCGGCACACATACCTAACGCGCATCTGGCCATGAAAAATTTTGGTTTCGATTACCACAACCCAGAAGATTTTACCACCCCAGACTTTGCACCGTCAAGACACTCGATGTCGAGCTACGGCAACGATTCGCCGGCGACACCGCAATCCGTCACTGGCGACGACACGAAGACCTATAACGGAACCCAAAATGGTGAGATTGAGCCAAGTCTGGCGCCTCAATCGATCGGAAACTTACAGTTGGACGATGTAGACTACAGGCAACCCAATCCGAATGTCCAGCTCTTTCGAACAGAGTCGCAGGCTTTCCAAGATGAGCTCTACAATCCAAACCAGACCTACGTGTCCGCGGCACCGAAGTCTCAACCACAGCAGCAGAATCAACAGCACTTTCTGTCGCCGCATCGCAACTTGATCACCGAGCGACTGCAGACTGCAAATCTTGCTCGATCTGCATCTCCGATATCCGCGATCTCGAGAGAACGATCGCCATTTAGGGACGGTTCTCCCCTTGCGCCTTCGCAGGATTGGAATGGCCCGGACATGAAGGTGGGCAACGCTGCAAGCATGAGGCAGCAGCAGAAAGATGCGGCAGCAGAAGCAGAATATGCGAAGCACCGTGTGCCACTCCGAAGAGAGCCAACCAAGACCATTTCACCAAAGGACGCACTTCTGGATTACACTGGCGAAGAGCAACCATCTCTGTTCCAGGACAGCATACCCGAAGGCTATAAACAGCACATGGGTGGCACCGAGCAGTGGCAAAGCAATTCTTGCATGGGTCAGCCAAGCACCACATACAACGGCGTATCAACCACTGGTCAGCAGACCATGGGATTCAGGAACGCCACGGGGACTTCAACTGGCAATGGCTATAACGCTACTGGCTTCGACTTTACATCGTTGCAACAAGGCTCGCTACAGAACAACCCATTTGAAGCTGGCAACTACCAAGCTGCTATCGCCGCAAAAATGAACCAGTACGCTGAAGCAGCCCCAGAGTTCCCTGCCGCCCTGCCATCAATGGAGACTTCCATCAGCGATGCTCCACCACAGTCGTCGCAGGAAAGCATGACTGCTCCGACCACGGCTCAAAGGCCTAACGATACGCGCGCTGGTACGGGTACATACACATGTACCTACCACGGCTGCACTCAGAGATTCAACTCCCACCACGAGCTTCAGAAGCACAAGCGTGACTACCATCGATCACAGCAGAAGCAACATGACAGCGGCGCATCCGCATCAGGCACAGCTTCGGTATCGCCGCGTTCGACAAGTTCACCGGATCCATCAACCAACGGTATGACTTCTGCGGCGATTTTGGCGAGGAACTCCCAAGCAGGTCCCCACAAGTGCACACGCATCAACCCATCAACAGGCAAACCTTGCAACACCATATTCTCGCGGCCTTACGATCTCACCCGTCACGAGGATACGATACACAACAATCGTAAGCAGAAGGTCCGCTGTCCGATGTGTCGCGAAGAGAAGACCTTCTCGCGCAACGATGCCCTCACTCGCCACATGCGCGTCGTACACCCGGAAGTGGAAGCGTTTGGCAAGCGCTCACGCCGTGGTGATTGAATGTAGCTGCCTAGTCGTGGCTCGCACCCATGCACTTACGAGCTCACTCCAATCAGAGATTCTCACCACGGTGCAACTTTCACTTCGTCAGCTAGCGACGGTAGACCATGGGGCGTGCATAAGCTGGATGCGATGTCACGAAGACGCGGCCCAATTATTCTTGGTTGTTGAACCCGGACAGTATACGACAGTCAGACTGTCGCAGCCTGAGTCTACACATACCGCTTTGAGAAGGCACACGGATCTGACATTTATTTTCGGCCGCGAACGTTGGTACCTGAAACTTTTCGTCGGTGGCGTTGGACCAGGCTCTCTATCGGCTTTAGAAGGGATCGGTCAAGTCCGCAAGTCAGGGCTTCTTGGCCACGCTCGGCTGAACTGAACTTCCGCTTCCGACAAAATCCGTGTTGTTTGCATCAGTCTAAGTGTGGGTCATGTTTGCTTTGAAATGCATAGCGAGGAGAAGAAACCGAGCATGAAGGAACGAATTAACATTAACGACCCGGAGAGATCTGAAATCGGCAGTGCCGGTTTAATGCTTCTGTTGGCGGCATAGCATGATTTGTTTCATTTGGAGAGACAATGTACAGAAACCATTGCGGGTACTCTTTCGGGAAAGTTCTTTGCTTGCATGGCGAAGGTGCATCGAGACGAAGAGAAATGCGCGGCTGGACGTGGTACCTAATATTGTCACTGCTACGCGTTGGCTGATGGGCGCTGGACGTCGCAGCATATTACGCATTCTAAAAGGATGTGAGGGGGGATTGTCGTTGTTGTCATTGTTTGTTAGCGGCATGAGTACTGTATGATCGAGAGCACGAATGAATGATATGAGAAGCAAGGTGTGAGGAGTTTGTCTCAGATGTTCTATGGGTTGCAACTTCGAGATGAGTCAAGTCTACGTTGATTCGTGCAGCCGTGGGCGTGGTACCCAAGAGACATTGGAAGCCCTTGTGGCGGTGGCAGCAGCCCGGATGAGTTTGTGACGTACACGGCCTTCGCGACCAAGATCTGTCCCGGCAATCCTGGTTCGATGAAGGCGTGAAGCTTCTGGGCATCAGTTTGGGAGAGGGCTTATCATCGTCAGTAGTCCTCTCGCGCGAACTGCAACTTCTGAATCTGGTAATGCCACCGAAGAAAGTGGCAAGATATGTTTCGTTGCCCAGCAAAGATCTGGGGGACCATTGGAACCAACGAGAGGTAGCAAAGCCCATACGACTGTGTTCGGACATGCCGATTGGTCTGGATGTCGGTGTTGGTAGGGGGCGAATATGCTTGCCATCTTCTGGATGTACATGTAGGCTGTGGAGATCTGGAAGTGCAGTCAGTGCGATGCCGACGCGATGCCGAGATTCTTTTTTTTTCCATCGTTAAAAATCTATTTTCATATCTCTGTCAATAATAATAATCATTATGAATTTTGTCGCAAGTGTTGTTGCAATGCGAGAAGGACAAAAGCCAAATTCTCGTGACCGTGATCCTGAATAACACGCACGTTTCACGCCGGCACGATGTACTATATATATCGAGATCCCGTTCTCCTGGTCCCTACTACTGTATATGCAACACCAATTCCGTAGCCGTATATAGCCGTTTCTTTCACCCTTGTGGTGGTGCGGGCTTGATGGCGATGAGGTGGCTGCTCATAAATGAACCTCTCGTACTAAGCACTCTATATGCAAGGGCGTCGCGAATCCAGCGCCGAGGGCGAAGCAAGGATGGTGGACGATAAAATGGAGCAGGGTTTACCGCCTCACCTTCGGCCAGAAGGCGTCCTCCTCTGTGTGTGACAAGAGCATGACACTCTTGTGTGCCAAGGATATCCACTCACCTGTGGGGTGTCAGCAGCTCGCATGTGCACAGTCATCCCGTAATTTGTCTTCAGGGAACGGCAGCGTTGAACGCTGCGAAGGCAGAGATTGTTTCTTCAAATGTGATATGGGTTCGTCCATCACGGGCTTTCTGGAAGTCTGAACTTGCAAGACTTATTTCTCTGAACCACCACAGCGCTGACATGGTGGAGCAGTGGTCCACAAAGGTTTCACAGAAGTGGTCTATCATATATGGTACATCACCGGCAGAGAACAATCTTCGGTGGCAGACGACTGAAGCCAGTTGGGAGAGCGGTGCCCGTAGTGCTTTTGGATGTCAGCAAGACGATGGGCGGGAGGGTTGCATCAAGAGTGAAGCCGTACGCTGAAGGTGATCGCGCCTGATGCTCCTCCCAATTTCAATACACTCTGACGATGTTGCTTCAGTAATACATTTCAGTTCCTCAGCTGCGAGGGCAAAAGCAGAGATATCTGCATCGTACTTCACATCTGACAGATATCTCCTCCCGTTGTCTACTCATACTTGTGCGCGGTGATTGCTTGGGAATGGTCTCCTCTCCCTCCCCTTTGCTGATGGTTGACCTTGTGGTATGGTGAGCATGGTTGCAAGCGTCGATGTCGATGATGGCAAGCCAAGACGGCTTACGGAGTTGGTGATACCTTACTTGGACTGGCGACTCCGTGGGGTCACTTCTTCTTCTAGACTACTGCACATAGGACACTGAAATACATTGGAGCTTCGCAGTTCGATTCCATCTGCGGGAGCAGGGCTGCAGTTTGACCTTAGCAAGGTACTGCTTTTCTTCTTCTGCTCTGCGCGACCTGCAGTACGAGGCCTCGTATCAGCAGTGACATTTTGCGTGGTCTAACTCCTGCCGATACATCAGCAGAGCATGGCGGGAGTTTTGCCGGCTTCCGAAGCGTAATGGTACAGCAGATGACATGGCCTGGCGCGGAGTGTGGCACAGGAAGCATCACACTGACTCGAGTAAGCTTCGCAGCCGTAGGACATGCACCATTCTGCGAACATCAAGCGGGTGCTCTAGCGTATGTTATGCCGTGCGCACATCTGGAGTACTCGCTGGAAACGGCGCTGGACCGGAAGCGAGCGATCAAGATCTTGATGATGACTACAGAATGACCTTTGGCTGTGCACCGTTCGGGGTACCACAACTGTGGGGTACGTCTGCAGATCCAGGGATTCAGACCATACCATTGCTGGGTGTAATGCAAGGTCCAAGATTGGGATCATGCCTCTCCCACAACCCAAATACTGCGTTCTATAGCCGATTAGTCGCCTCCGCTGTGAGGTTTGGCATCCGTCCTCAATCGCACTGCGCTTGTGTCTTTCGTTGCCTTTGCGTGGCTGCGATCATAAGGCATGGCGGTTACCACTGTTGACTTCGTGTCGCTCGCCGTACCTGAGAACGAGCTCCTCTGTAGCTATTGCATGGTTCTCCGCCGTCCAACTGGGCCAGCTCGCGGCCAGGTGACAGGCCTCGTGCCACGCATGCCTCGTTTCCATGGTTTTGGCTGTGCTGGATCTTTCTCCGCACGAGGAGCAGCTCATGCAGCTGTGGAGGTCAATCATAGCATAGCCGTCCTGGAAGCGTCTTGAGGAATGGCGAGCGCTGGGGAATGAGCAGGCGGCGGCATCTTATCAACACACTTGCGCTGATGCCAGGCCTGTCGCTGGGGGGAAATTGCGTAGAGACAGGGCGCTAGCCGCACAGACAGTGAGATGCAAAAGAGTCGTGCGAACAGTTCCCCCAAAGTGTGGACTGAGCCGATGGTGATTGGCAGAAGGAGAATAACTTGAGCCCATTCGCTCTCGTGACTTCTGGCGCTGGAAGGGTACAAGCGTTGACGCTTGTGCAGTACTCCGCATCTGTGGCATTCTCCTGGATCCTTGGGGAGCGGACGGCGTGCTGCTCGCCGTACTTTAGCTCCTCGCCTGCAAAACCCCCCTTCGTCGACTAGTCCCTCATATCAAGGGCGTCTTGACATTCGTCGATGCTCTCGCCGACCAGATCCAGCGCCATCACCACACTCTGCGCTCCGTCTCACGCTGTCTCCCCTCGCCGCAGAAAGCATCATACACCATCTGTGCGACGCGCAGGCTCCACCGCGCGATCTGAGCCCACCGAACCTTGCCAATCACCGCACGTTTGGACGTTAACCTAACCGTTCGTCGGCGCTTTCTCCACACCACCCAGGCGTTGTCGAGGTCTGTTTTCCCTTCTCGAGTCCACCTTGCGACCTCACCTCCTTCGCACCCATATCGGACGATCGCCGTGAACCTCACGGTCGGAGAGGACGCAGCCGCCCCCGCCAGACGACACTCAGGCACGCGCGCGGCCGCACTGAGAAGGCTGGAAACCAGGGTCGTGCCGGACGTCACGCTTCACGCTTCCCCACGCCACAGACTCGGAGCGATCCTCTTCCCTTAGCTGCCCCTCCATTCCCTGGGCCCTGCGTTGCGCCGTGGACGACGACAATTCCTCGATGTGAATATCATCATCTGCAGCAAAGACCTGTTGTTGTTCTTGGCGATAGACTGGGAGTGCTGAGGGCGTCGGTAATGAACATAGGTGTGCAAAGCCTCGACCACTTGTCTGTCTTTCAATCTTGCTGACCGCGCGACAGACACATACACGGCTTAAAATTACTCATCTCAGACATGTAATAGTAGCTCACGACATATCCCAAGTCGGTCGACATGCTCCTCACCTCGGAGAGATATATGCTAACGATCCCACCAGCACCATATCTGTAGAAATAGACTAGAGGCTGGACGATTGCTTACGAGATCCGAATACTTGCTTCAGGTATGTGGGTTCTGACTTATACATATCTATCCTCCGAGACATGGAATCTTGGACCACAGGCAAGCGGCCATATTTCGGCATATGCGATCCAGGCGGACTGTCGCGACACCATGTCTCTTGCTATGACCATTCGCAGCAGCAGAGGAGAACTCGTCGAACTCTGGAACGTATGCTTGGCTTTGTACATGGTGACGGTCTTGTCTTCCTTGAATATATCACTGGACCCCACGGTCTGCCGACTTAGACGGCCTGCTTAATCGTCAGAGCCTCACTTGGATACGGACTCCAGAACGAAGTTCAGAACTCGTGGCTGGCGTTTGTGAAATCCATTCGGTCCTGCTCGCTTGGACATAGCTACACCGTGTGAGGGTGGTGGCAGCGGGGTCCTGGGTGGAGGGATATACTGGCCTCATAGCTTCCACGCACGCCCTGCGCAAAATCGAGGCTGTTCATAGTCTGCTGGACCTTTACACCAGTTCTTGCCGTTGCTCGTATAGCTCTTGCAGTCACTGGATCTGGCTTGTCTTCCTCAATGGTCCCGTTCCGGTTGCCGGCGACGACTCACAGGAGCCTGCGGACCGGGAATCACCGGGCCCTTGGTGCTAAAGGGGGACATCATTGCAGCGCACCTTCCGAGCTCCGATGCGCGTATGGCGACTGCTGTGAGTTCAGGGCTGACAGATGTTGCAGATAATCCTTCTCTTTAAGGCTACTTTGTTTCCAAAGCCGTCCGTAAGGTTTGTTTCCTTTCTAACATGAATGTGCGTCATTGCAACGGTCTGAACTCATCGGTGGGTTGTGCTGATGTTTGTCTAGCCGGCGCGCAGAACCACGCCCGACTCCGAGGCGGTGGCATCGTCTGAGGACGAGAAGCCGTGGCCAATGTCGATGAAGTTTGGCAGTGCCTCCATGAGAGAGAATAGCGTGCCGGGACTTCCTGGAGGAATCTGGTCGACGCAGAAGGGACGTGGCAGTTTCAAGATGTCTGATGAGAAGTCCAAGGTGGTCCGACAGAACGTCTCGCAGAACCGGCTTGGCGCGGTCGGCTCTGCGATACGGGCGGGAAACACACCTTCTCCATCTGCGAGCGAAGGTGCGGCAGCGCTACCGTTTGCCATTCCTTTGCAGCCTACGCCGAAGACTGGCCGGTCATTGTCGCACTCGACGGGACAGCGCGAAGCCGCCCTGACTTCTGGGGGCCACTCCAATGCTGGAGGGCATGCGGCAGCCCTCCCGCTCGGCCTTCTCGCTGAAGAGGCAGACACGGAGTCGGAGTCAGATCTGGGCGCCCAACTCACCCATACCACATCCCACCCCCCGATCGGGTCACTGATGCGTACCGCCACCCTACCTCCTACCTTTGAGCCATTGTACAGGAATGGCAGAGAGCACGGGAATGGTCGGTCTCCCGTGCAGACGGGCCCATTGCGAGGAAAGACGTTCGAGAGTGCGTTTGCCAACATGTCGATAGGTATGTCCCCCTCACACGGTTTCCTTGTCGCCTGCGCACAAAGGGGGAAGGGGTCATGGGCTAACTGGCCGCAGAGCATCCAAATCAACGTGCCCGCTGGCAGAGCTCCCTGGGCTGGGACGACGTGCCCAACGTCAACGAGTCACGCCGCCACTCGCTGGCAGATATTCCCACCCGTCGTGGCTCTCTTGCAGCCGGAGAACATTCCATGCTGTCTCGCACCTACACGCATGATCCGTTGGAGTCTAACGAACACGATACCATACCGCACCGTGAGTTCACCCGCAAGCATGCCCTCCCCGCGTGTGTGGCCACCAAGCTGCTATTGTTGCGCCTTCCTGTATTGTACGCAGTCGGCGGCGGTGGTGGCTGCCTTGCGTGAAGACTGCGAGCTCACTTTCACGTTGCTTTTTACCCTCCATCTCCTTCTCCTTCTCCTTTCCGCCCTCAGCCTTCGCCAACACATCACCCTGCCACGCTCGCCACGCCGCAAGCACCGCATACAATCAGACACCATTCATTTGAGCCAGATCATCTTCTAACGTGTGAGTTGACAGAGTTCCAGCGCTTCGACCCCGTCCATCCACTCGACGGGGACGAGAACTTCACTGACATCGCGCGCGCCCAGGACTTGGCGGCGACCCACAACATTCCAGCCATGTATCGCGTTCCACAAGTGAGCCTCAACCCCAACGAGCAGCGCGAGATGGACGCTCGCCGCGAGCAGCAAAAGGCAGCCGCTGCCTCGGTCCCGTGGGGACCGGGCGCAAGCCGCCCTCGCAAGCAGTTGTACGTCGTGAGCTTCAAGTGCTCTCGGGTGGATGTCTTCTATCTGCTCGACAACACCGGGCTCACCGTCCGTGAGGGCGACCTCGTCATCGTTGAGGCTGACCGGGGACAAGACCTCGGCACCGTCCAACACGCTAACATCACACCTGACCTCGCTCGGCTTTTGAAAAAGAAGTACTCCGAGGAGCAGTACAAATGGTTGATGATGTACAGCCGCAACAAGGATGGCGGCTACAATCCCAACGCACAACTCCACGGTGAAGGCGGCGCGATGGGATCTTTGTTTCCCGAGGCGTCATCTGCCATGCAAGGCTCCATTCCACGCGACAATTTCAACAATCTGAAGCCCAAGGCCATCAAGCGCCTGGCTAACGACCACGAGATCAAGATGCTTGCCGAAAAGGAGGGCAATGAGGCCAAGGCGAAGCGTACTTGCCAGCAAAAAGTCGCCCATCTCCGCCTGCAGATGGAAATCCTCGATGCTGAGTGGCAGTGGTGGGTCGGAGATGAATAACCAAATGTTCACGAACAGTGCTCACATGACAACAGGGATTTCCAGAAGCTCATCTTCTACTACTACGCCGATCACTACATCAATTTCAAGGACCTCATCACGGAGCTCTATCGCATTTACAAGACTCGCATTTGGCTGTCGGCTATCAATCCTGCTTCCTTTTCTCAGCACGCCATGGGCCAGCCACCGAGCGGCATCGGCCCAGGCGCTGTCTCACCATACAACCCATACGCTACCAACAACAACTACACCATGGCCTACGGCGAGGACCGTGACCCATACGGAGCGCAGATGCCGTATCGCATTCCGTACGACACATACACGCCAAACTATCCATCCATTCCTGGCGTTGCGAATAGCTTCGCCCCATCCACGTTCAGTCAAGGCCAAAACTACATGTTCTACGGCCAGGGTGGAACTGGTCAGTCTCTCGGGGGTCTCGAGCAGCAGTTCCAGCAGATTGGAGTGAACGACCCGAGTCCGGGCGCTGACCCGTCCATCAATCGCTCCGGCAGCTTTCGTGACTACAGCTACTACGAATCCAACGAGAATCCAGGTCTGGCGCAGCGCCAGTTGACCACACCACCGGACTCCGCAAAGGTCAACTACCAGCAGAAGATGATCAGTGAGCCACTCAGCAATCGTCGCCAGCCATATCATACGCAGGAAGAGCTCGCGATCCTCAATTACCGTCTCAATCCAGAGATGTTCCACATGCCACAGGCTCAGGCGCCCGTCAATCCTTGGACCGCTGCGCCGCAGTATGGCTCGGTGCACAACACCGGTCTCAACCGCGTTGCTCCCCAGCAGCAGCCACCAATCGGCACGCGTCCAACTTCCCAAGGCGACCACAATAATCTTCGTTCCGAGCCCGGTCGTCAAGGCATCAACATCGACCCGCGCCAGACTCAATTCGGCAGCGTCGAACCACAGCGTTTATTCCAGAATGATAGCGCTCGCTCCACGAGCAACGACAAAGCCAATGTGATGGACCGCTACTTCATGAATCTTCCTTCGCCAGCAGAGATGCGCGCTGAAGAGATGTCGCGCGAGCGTTGATTTTACACGCTTGTGTGAGCGATTCGATTCCGACGATCTAGAGCGAAGAAGGATGCCTCGCATACACTTCCCCGCGCACCACCGAAAACTGTTATAATATTTGACGACCACAGCATAGCGATCAGAAAAGCAAAATATGGATGATGGAGAAAACTGGAAAGGCATCACACACCGGCAAAGGGAGGAGAAGCGGCGTTTTGTGGCTGGTTATGATTCCCAGCAAGATCTTGCGGAGAGTCGCTTCATATTGTGGAGTATGATTCTCCTTTCACAGACGAGTTCTTCTCTGATCACCCGTTGGATTGGCTTGGGCTTCAACTGGGAGGACTTTTGCGAAGAGGCACGACTTTTGATACGCATCGGACAGTTTACTTGATGAATGAACGAGATGTTCTCCTTCGACCTGCGTATTCTCTTGACCTTCAAATTGCACGGCCGTGTGTTCGCGACCATGCTTCGGCCACGGACTGGCATGGATGGTTTGCTTCAGCCATCGGTCAGTCGACCTAAAATCCGTCTCTGCCCAACCAAAGCCAAGGTAATCCTCTTAGCTGCGCCGGCAGTTGTAGATTGACTTCGGACAGCCCTTAGCTGCCCTGTAAAGTCGCCCAATTGCTTACCCTGCAATTCACCACGCACATGGTTCGCACTCGGTAAGTGCCTGGAGAAATCTTGGCTCTGTTCACCTCCACGTTGCTTTTAGAGCACCATCGTTTCACTGACGCCGTTGGCCAGCGTCCCGACATAATTCTATGCTTAGAGCAGATGCGTTCAATGACCCGCAAGCAACAGCTGACATCTGGTTGTCAGCTCCTCTGCCCGCAGCACGAAAGCCTGGGTGTTCCGTAATCTATCGCGTCTCGCCATTTCGACCAGGAAACAACCTTCTCACAGACAGGGTGCCCAATCCTGCGGGATAGCAAAGTTGCGACTGCCATTAGTTGCCGAACCAATATGCGAATCACAAGACGACTTCTCGATTCGCGCTTTGTTTTCGATCATGGCACTGATGACCTGATAAGGCCGGGCCATGACCTTCCTCACCCTCATCAGTCTTGCTTGCCTGGTCTTGCAACCAACGCGTTCCTGCTGGAGGCCCGTGAGTTGCGCTTCCACTGGCTCCCGGATCACCACCACGAATCGGTACGATCATCGATGATTGTGAGGAGCTGCGTCATGGTTCTCGCCTGGGATGCTGTTGGTGGCTGGTACATGATCATTGATGAAGCCGTGAGTGAAGGACCCCATCTGGCAGGTTCGTAGTCCTGCAGGAATGGCAAAGTTCGACGTGCCACTGGCGTGAGGTCGGTGCTGTCCAATCACAAAATTCGTCTGAAAATCAAGCATCGTACTGTAAATCAACCCAGGCTGCGTTGGACACATGTCTGGAACCCCGGGGGGGGGGGGGGGGGGGGGGGGGGGGGGGGGGGGGGGGGGGGGGGGGGGGGGGGGGGGGGGGGGGGGGG